>VWZN01002258.1:432791-602864 GCA_013396955.1 Regulus satrapa
AAAAAAACCCCAACTAAATAGAAGCAGCACTTTCCTTCCGAATGATATTCCTTCCGTCGTAACTGATAGCTACTGTCATTCTCCTTCACCATAATTTCTGTAATCATTGGCAAATTTTGACCTTTCAAGCAGCTAACCTAATTCACAACGGATGCCACTTCCTAATTAGCAGAGACATTGGGTTCTCAGCTTCAGACAGGGCAAGAGCCAACCTAATGAGAATAAAGAGAGCGAGCAGGTCTGGAGAGACAACAGAGAGAGCTGAAGAGGCTGCTGTCACCCCAAACGGAAACAAGACCTCCTCGTTGTTAAAAATGGAATAAATGCCTCCGGAGAGCCAGCGAGCAGATGCACTGACTGCAGCACACACATGGCCCTTGCCAAATTTGAAGATCACTCTCCCTCAGCAGCCTGCAGCCCACCGAGACCCCCTTACCCCAGAGAAATGCCACCAGTCAACGTCAGGATTGGCAAAGGCACATCCCAGCCTCTGAGCAAATGGGTCTGGCTGCATAAATTCATGAGGTTCAGCTCGGCTGAGCTCCTGCACATGCATCCTCTCGGGTTCCAGGGCTAATTTAAAGAAAGGGGAATGCATGACTACTTAGGACAAGGCATCCTGAACATCCCCACTGAATTGTGCTGAACAGCACAGCCAGGTTTCATGCTGCACTGAAGGCGTGTGTGACTCCAGGAATCATGCAGCCCCTGCTGCACACAACCTGACACTGAACACATCCTCCACAAGGCTTCAATCCAATCCCTGAATTTTGACACTGGGACACAATATAAAGTGGTGTAATATAATAGAAATGTTATTTTATGTAGATATATATATCTCATGCTATGCTATTTTTAGCTGTTGGTTAAAAGGAGGCAGAGTGCAGGCCATTACAGTGTTCAGTTGTAACTCCCTTCTACATTGGTGTTGCACCATGATTTCCACATTGTTTTCCTTTACATCAACTTCAACTTGGCCTTTTTTTTTTTTTTTTTTTTTTGAGGGAAAACCCATCAGTCTTGGGATTTGCATTTTTTTCTCGCTTAGAGTCCTATAATTCACTTCCTTTCTCTTGGGACTGGATGCATCTGAAAAGGAAATTAAGAGCACAGATTTCATAACCACTCACCTCGAAAGAAAATGGAAAGCACTACCACATGAGTCTGCAGAAAAAACAATTTCTTATCTTAAAATTGTGCTTGGCTGAGCAAAAGAACTTGAAGAAGAATATTGTGTATCCTAAGTCTGCGTGTAATGTGTGAAAGAACAGAATCAGGTTGGACAAAGCCATTTTTAATAGCATATAAAGTGCAAGGATAAGAGCAGCACCTGCCCAGGCTGCAGAAGATGGCATTGCCATAGAGGAATATATGCAAAGTTGGGATGGAAGTAATGCCCCCAACCTGTGAATATCTCTGGGATGAGTGGAAGAATCCATTGAGTCATACTCTGACCCTCTGGAATATTTTAGCTATGTGTGATCTCTCTGAAGCGTTTTTAATTTCTAGTGCTACAAGCCAGAATGTGTGGCAGCCCCATCCATGAAACTGTTCGGGTGCTCTCCTGAACTGGGACCTTCCTAAATGAAGAGTTCTAAAACTAACTCACCTCCAAGCTGGAAAAAAAACATATTGAATGTTTTGACTATGAGCAGCACTACGGCGTTTTTGGAACGAGTTGCAGTGGCAGGAAGAGGGATTCACTCTGTGTCCTATTAATTTTTTAAAATGAAACATATCTTCAGATCTCAGGCCCTGCCACCCGGCAACACCTGCTCTGTTCCTTCACTGAACAAACAACCAGGGACACCAGGCATCTCCTCATGAACTGCACTGTCAGGCTGGAGAAGAGGAACAAGCCAGAACTGCAGAATCCAAATTCTCCCCATGAATATATATACAAATGCAACTATATGCCTTAAAAGATTAATTTCACAAGCCTTAAATTGCAGTTTAATTTGAAAACTAATTCAGCCTCATAATTGGCTTTCTGTTCAAATCACTGAGGCTAAAGATTTAAATTCTTAATATTCAGATGACTTTTGAGTTTCTGGCCCCATCTGTGCATTAGTCCATGGTGTTAATCTCTGAGGGAATCTCTGCTGGCATAGAAATAAAATAAACAAACTGGGACACTAGTAGAATAATCGGCTTTTAAAATCCTTGGGTTTTTTTAATATACTGCTTATTTTTTATGAGATTTCTTTAACTCAATTTGCCACATATAGATTTGGCTCCCAGCTATTTCATTTTTCACGTGGCATGTTATCAACAATTATTCTATCAGAGTTCCATGGACTCAGGAGGAGATGGAGAAATTTTAAATTACAACATTTCTCATGTAAGAAATACTAATATTCCTTTATTTTGGAGGAGTCTCTATACTCAGCACTCTTTCACACCATTCACAAGAAGACTTGTAGGAGCAAACTATCCTACAGAACTCAGGAGAATGAAAGGGCTGGACAGAGTTTAAAATAAGTCACTTGGACTTGGGCTATTGACTTGAAAGGGACCAAGATGTATCTGGAGAGTTAGTGAAGTGGAAAGGATGAATGGGAATGGAAAAGGCCAGTCTGACAGGAACAAATTGTTTTGGAGAGATGAGTTAATTTTTGACAATCTTTCTGTTAAAACAAAATAGATACAACCCAGAGCAAAGCACTCAAGTCACTGCAGAGCATTTCACATTGACCTTTTCAGAACTGAACGCTTCAGTTAAGTAAGACATCCACATCCTTCTGTGAGGAAGGGTTTGTGGTGGTTATAGCAAAACTAAGCTTCTGCAGAGATGGAAACAATCCTTCTCCATCACACTATTGCTTTATGATTAAATTCCCTTTCTTCGTTCATATTTAAGCATTTTCATGCAGTCTTATTGAGTAATTTATTTTGAAATGGTAAGAGTTTCTCCTGAAAGAGGCCTCCCCAGGGACACTGCTGGGATCCTGCACACCCAGCAGTGCAAATTCAGGGGCTGTGCTCACGGGCAGGCAGCGCCTGGTGCTGTACAGAGGGGAAAATCCCACTCAGAGCCCCAGTTCCCTCCTGCTGCAGGGAGCTGGTGTGATGGAAAAGGCAGCAGAACCCTTGCAGGGCAGGCAGCACTGGGCAGCAGAGCTCTGCACCCATCCCGCTTTGCCAGCGCTTGCAAGGCAGTGCACAGCTCTGGGAGAGCTCTGCTGATTAAGGCTGCCACAGGGAGCAGGGGAATTTCAGCTCCAGCTTGCAGCTGCATTTTTAAAACTTGGCTGTGTTCTTCACACAGAGGCAAAGTTCAAAGAGGCAGAACGTTATTCAACATGAGTAAAACATGGTCTTTTAAGATACACTTTCAAACAGTGGTGTGTTAAATCAAAACAACTCGTGGAGGGGGAGAGTGAGGAAGAAAGATGGTCCTGTGGAAAAGGGAATTCAGCATCCATACTCCTGTTCTGGATTTTGGAAAGGGCCTGCTTTTACACATTTCAGTTGCACAGCTACTTGATCTGAGGCTAGATAAACTAGAAATGCATTAAATGGCTTTTCCAGACAGTATCAGAAAAGGAAAGAAATCCAATTCAGTTCAAGAGCCAGCACATCTGAGGATGTCCAGGGGCCAGTTCTCACTACAGAGAACTTCACTAAGACTGAGCTCCTGATTTCAATAACACCATGCTATGGCTCAAGACACTTTCAATTAAGTTATTATAATCTTAACCAGCAACAACAACCTATTATAATTAATAATACTTGATGATTTCTTTTCTATTCCTGCCAAGGGTTGCTACAAGGTGACTCGCAGAGAGCAGGCTCCTTGGGAACCCAGGCTGAGTGCTCTGCAGGCTGGGAAGCCCCTTCACTTAAACCCCATCAGACTGTCTAATGAGTCTCTTCACATCGCCAATTCTTCCAGCCCTTGCACAATTTTGTGTATTTGTATTCCAGGCTAAAGCAAACTTGCTTCTGTTGGGAAGCTGAGTGCCCAGCAGTGTCAGGGCAGTGTCACTGTGTCACTGTGCCGCAGGCTGGAGCGTGCCTCCTGCATTCCCGTTTCCTTGGCTCACTCCACCCTCTTTTGCCTTGCTCACTGTTGAGTCAGTAGGTCACATCTTACTTGGCCACCCTCCATGCCCTGCCCTGCCCTGGCACACACTGCAGCTCCCTGCCAGGCTCAGAGATGAGGCCCCACACTCTGTTCCAGGTCACCACATCCCGGCCCCAAGCAGGGACCAGGCTGCGCTTGGCAGCGCAGGATCCTGCAGAGGGATAGCCCTGCCTGCTGGGCACCCACAGCCCTGCCTGCTGGGCACACACATCCCTAACTGCTGGGCACACACAGCCCTGCCTGCTGGGCACCCACAGCCCTGCCTGCTGGGCACACACATCCCTGCCTCCTCTGCACACACACAGTCCTGCTTGCTCTGCACCCACAGCCCTGCCTCCTCTGCACACACATCCCTGCCTGCTCTGCACACACAGTCCTGCCTGTTGGGCACACACATCCCTGCCTGCTCTGCACACACAGTCCTGCCTGTTGGGCACACACATCCCTGCCTGCGCTGCACACACACAGTCCTGCCTGCTCTGCACACACACAGTCCTGCCTCTGTTCCAGGGACAGCCCCACAGGGCCCTTTCCTGCTCACTGCAATGGGATCAGCTCCACTGATCTGCTGAAGCCTTACTGGGGTTTTCCCCGCAGCTCAAGGTCACCACGTCCTGCTCAGCCTCTGCTCAACAGCACATTTTTGATGCTCTTGCTCTGCAAAATTTCCATGGGTAGAGCTCAAGCTCCATATGTCCTTTTTTTTAATCTGGGGTTTTTTTTTTATTAAATCTGGGCAAAATTCCGACTGACTTCAAACAGCCATTGGCTGCTCATTCTAGCTGCCCTCAGAGTCAGCATTTATTTGGGATACTCTAATACCTTTCTCATCAGAGGTGCACAAAATTAAGAACATTGCAGATACTGTCGTAATTAAGAAATTTTTAATCACTGCCATTATAAATGGGCATATGGAAGATGTGAGAAATAACAATTGCACAGGATATCCAGGGAAGCATTTTCAGACCTCGGGCATAGTTCAGCAGCACTGAGCAGAGGAAAATGAATGCTGAACTCCTGTAACATATAACAAGATTTTTTGGTTTGCTTGAAGCATGGACATTCACACATATGCAGATTTATTTTTATAGATACGTATACATATCTAACGTACTGTTGAATCAGTACTGAACAAATTTTTCTGTTACCTCAAAGAATATTCAGTGTCTTTCATTTCTCAACCACTGCCAGAAATAATCATAAATTCTGCTCACGTATTTCTTCTCTTGCAATGGCTGATGTGGTACCTCCTTGTTTGTTACAATATTCTAAAGCCTCTTGAACTAATAAAAAGTTTCTAAATATTTGTAAGATCTACCCTTAGCTAAATACATTGTCTACACTTCTCTCTCCACAAAAGAGGGACA
The DNA here is from genome assembly GCA_013396955.1 of Regulus satrapa. NCBI lineage: Eukaryota > Metazoa > Chordata > Aves > Passeriformes > Regulidae > Regulus > Regulus satrapa. The sequence continues at coordinate 438,246 of VWZN01002258.1, forward strand.
CATAATTTTGAGGCAAAGGAAGAGCGTGCAGATATTCCCTTTAACTCCATGACCTCTTTATCACTTTCTCAAAGGCACAAGATCATGTTTCTTGCCAAGCACACGGAATGAGGGCCTCCGATACCCAAATTCCTAGGAGGCTCTACCAAAGTAAGGAAGAGAAATTCAATACTAATATAAACCTTTAAAAGAATACCGATTAAACAGGAAAGAGAGAGAAAAAAAAAACCCCAACAAATACATCAAAGACAAATGTAATTGCTTTTGAATAAAACCAGATTGCTTTCTACCTTACTGCCTTAAAGGCAAGCACTCCAGCCTGGGATAGAGAATACCAAAAAACACTGCTAGAAGCAGAGGCACAAGTATTTTGTAGGCAAAATTATCCTGTTCTATTTAATAGCTCAAAGGCTTATCTGGATTTCAGACAAGAAGAGGATGCAATTTACTGCTTCTTTGACAGATGAACAGAACTAGTTAAAACATTTGGGAACACTCTGAATATTGATCTGTCCTCGAATAAGATGTAAGAAATTTGATTTGCTATGGAAATGTTGTATCAATCCTCAAACCTTTATATGCCCCAAAATGGCCTTTAAATGAAAGCTGGAATTCTCTAGGAAGGTGTCATCAGAGCTGTCAGCTCTGGGACTTCTCACGTTCCTCCTCCAAGCAGGACCAGGATCAGGACTTTTAAGCTGGGACAGCAGCACACAAAGGAATCAAGAAAGGGAGCTGTACCTATTCTTTGCCCCGAAATAAAGTCACGTTCTGTTCTCCCCACGCGTCCCTCCCAGTGCTGGAAGACAATCAATCACGACTGTGAATCACCTTGTTAAAAACAGCACCCACAGGAGACTTCCTTGTCACACCTCCGGCAGTGGAGCCACCGTGATAAATGTTTGCTGACACAAACCAAAGTCATGGGGTATTTAACCCCTCAGCTGGCAAACAACCAAGGAGAGAATCTAAGAAAAAAACTCCCTCTGATTTCAGGAGACTTCCAATTGTACTGGTGATACAGAAAAGTTTATGTTCAAAGAATGTATGCATTCATTTTAGTTACACTCAGAAACAAGTTAAGCCAACCCTGCTCCCATATTGGAAACTGCAGGTTTACACCACACTTAAGTAACAAATCAACAACAGAGTTGGAAATAGAACATTAAAGACCTTTACAGCTCTGTTTTTTCCAAGTATATAAATGTGTTCATGTAAAAATAATCACTTTTCCCCATACAGCTTGAATCCTCACTGTTTTTTCACCCATAGAGTTCCTGAAATTCAACTTCAGGTTTTTCCCCATTTTACCCTCTGTTAGAAAAGTCTGTGGGGACAGAGGATGAGCCTGCAATTTCAATGTGAATATTCCCAGCTTTGCAAGTTTGCATCAGGTCCCGAGTAAGGAAGTGTTTTCTTGAGACAGAGCCTTCTTTGGAGTCTGACTGGATGCCAGATATTGAGCTGGCAAATGACTGAATTAAATATCAAGGAGGAGGATATTGAGCATTTGAGAAACAGGGTCAGCGAAAGGCCACTGCCAGGCTGGCTTTCAGTGCTCTGCAATTAAAGTAACAGCCCTGTACGTGTGCAACGAGTGTACGAGAGATGCAGAGCATTACTCTACAAAACTGCTGCTTTACAAATTCCACAGCCAGGAAGGGACCACCAGGATCCAGGTTCCCTCCATCCCAAGTTTGCACTTTCTCTTCACCCAGAAAAAGAGACCCCAGGTTGTTCTCACCTCCATCAGTCCTCCAGCAAGAGCAAACCTCTCCCTCATCCCCTGTGTTCCCAGCAGAACCCAAGCCACCCTACCAGGCTGAAAAATCTGTGAAACCTTGAGACTTTTTTTTCAACTGTACCTGGTTTAGAGCCTTCATCAACAGATCCATTATAGACTTGGTTGATGAACTCCGGCCTGTTGTCATTCATATCAATCACATAGATGTAAAGGTCAATAGGATTCTCCACCTTGTTTCCATTCATATCCACCGCATGGGCCCGGAGCTGGGAATGAGCACAATGAAAGCAAAACATCAGCGACTGGATTTGTTGCAGAGTGAGACACTGCTTTGCAAGGATGGACTACACATCATGCTTTCTCAAAATTAAATGGAGCCAGTATCTAATTCCAGCAGAAACCACTGACATGATTTCCATCTACACTCGACTCACAGTTTTTCAGAGCTTAGTATAATATTAAAAAAATATTTTAAAACAGTGATTGTCAGTGGAAGCCCTTCAACCCTGGTGTAGCAATGCTATCCTATTCCCTTCGCAGCTCACAGACCACTCTATTTTAATTTTTAAGACATATTGAGCCTTGTCTTGCAATCTGAGAAGCAAATTTTGTTTCCAAATAAAGTGAGGAAATTATTTTGAGTGAGAAGTTTCTTATGGGAACCTGAAGCATTTCACACCCATAATACTAGGGATTAGTAAACAAAGAGATTTCAGGATGTTCTTAGTAATGTTTATTCTTTGTTTAATCATGGTCTCCAGGAACAGCAACAGCTACCAAGCCCACTGCTCTGTGCACCAGAATACATTTAAATAAGTCCCTTTCCTTCAAATAATGGGAGCCCCCATGGCACTAAGAAAGCAATTTCCTCAGGCTTGAATAAAATACCCAGTGCTGAGGCATTTCAATAAGCAGAGCCACAGTGTTAAACCCTCAGTTAAACTGGAACTGCAGCTTTATCTTATTAGCAATAACCATCAGTAATAATGCCTAGAAACAAGAGCATCTGTTTTCTGAACAAAAGAGACAGATACAGCATGTCAAAATGAGTAATTAATAAAACAAAGCAATCACAATAGTCTGGAACAATCAGTAACCAGGTGAAAAAAATGGATAGCTTTCTCATTAAAGGGAACAGATGGCCACTCGGAGCGGCATGCGGCTGAACGCGCCGCCGACGTTCTGCGGCAGAACTCCAACAGCCAGGGGAGAGCTGCAGCCCCCGACCCGGCTGGCCGTGGGGAGGCACTGCCTGGCTGGCAGTGCTGCAGGTTCCCACCAGCCCTCTTCGTTTCAGCCCCTGTGAGCACTGCTGGACCTCCACCCTGCCACCAGAACTGGGGACGGTGCTGGGGATGGCCGTGACATCCCACAGGGCTGGCGGGCTGAGGAACCAAGGCTCCAGAGCACCTGAGCTTCACAGAGCCACAGAATCACACCATGGGCTGGGCTGGAAAAGAACTTTAAGCTCATCTAGTTCCAGCTCTCTGTCACAGGCAGGGAACCTGCACTGCACCAGGCTGCTCCAAGCTCCATCCAACCTGTGCTTGAGCACTTGCAGGGATGGGGCAGCCACAGCTCTTCTGGGCAACCTGCGCCAGGGCTGGCTGGGACAGTGGGGCTGAAGGACAGGGCACACACTGGCTCGTGCCATCCAGCAGGATGGAGGCCTCTGCTCCCTCCCAGAGCTCCCTACACCATCAGGCTGCTGCTGGGAGTGGAGCTGACATGCCAGGGAGGTCTCCAGCTCCTCTGATGCATGACAAATAAATGTGCTAATTGCATTAGCCCTGGTTCCTGTCTTTCACTCTCACTGTGCTGGTGATTGATGCAACTTCCCCTTCATGTATGGTGTTCAGAAGTCCAGAGCTTAACAAAAGGAACTGCACACCATTAGGACAGGCTGGATTAACGTTTAATCAAGCAAAGAGAACAAACTGCAACGTGAAATGAGCTGGGAGAAAAACACTTTTTTAAAAAAAGGAAATTAAGCAGCACGTTTTCTTTAAAGCCTGAAGAAGTCCAGCCTTGCTTTCAGTACAGGGTGTACCATTTGTGTTTCATGACTTGCAATGCTCTTAATATCTGCATTTCTTTTCTACATAGGAACTGCTTTGGCTCCCACCTGTTGAGCTATCCTTCATCATGTCAGATGTAGCAATTCAATAACTTTACAGTCAGAGGTCAGACTGTCTTTGAAAAAAAGTAATTCAGAGCTAAAATTAAAGTTATTATCTTCAAACTGAGGCAGCACTGGGCTCTCTCTTACAGCATTTCCAGCAGCGGAAATGGTTCCATTCAGAGATAAAGCAGAGAGCAAAGCTGGTATCTTCCCCCTCAGATCTGACTCTCCCCCTGCAAATTTTTAATTACATTTGATAGCTTTTGTTTGAAATCTCCAGGAGTAAGGGATTTCTCAGCAATGCACATCTATCTGCTTGTTGCACTCACTGAGCACATGTACCCATCAGCGCGTTACTGCATGCACTCAAGGCAAAAAAAAATTCAATAAGCAAGACTGCAGGGATCTCATCAAACCCATGGTGACACGTTCAAGTGTCCTGAGCCCAGCACCGGGCTAACCTGTGGCAGGCAGGGCAGTGCAGGCACACTGGTGTGGTCACCGGTGCCCTGACTCAGCATCTGCAGGGTCAGGAAAATGGCACCCTCTCTCCTGCTGCTTTTTCTGGCCCACCTTCAGTGAACCTTTCTACTTTTTTCCTTTTGTGCTTGTTTGCAGTCGTTTTCTCTGCCCCTACTCTCTGAACTCTCACGTGCCAGTGCCTCCCTATCTCCCACATGTTGCTTCTCTGTGGTCAGTGCCAGCCTTGGCAGAGGGAGAAGGGAGTGCTGAGCCAGAGGGTTGAATTTCAACTCAATGGGAACTCTTCCTGCTAAAATATATTTCTTGTTAAGAGACAATTCCTAATTAGAGACCATCCTCAGCAGAGAGAGACAAGGAAGGAAGGACTCCAGGGGGTCAATCTGTCTGCTGGAAACTGGCTGGATCTCCAAGACAGAGCTATTTCCCTTCCTTAATTTGTCTTCTCCCTCATTCTCTTGTCCTACTTTTGGGATGCATGAGGCATCCTCAGGCTGGACAACACACTTTGTTCTGGGCCATTCTTCAATGGCTGAGATGGGCTCATTTCTGTGAGGCGCAGTCGAGCCCACGTGGTGCTCCATGGCCACCTGTGACCAAGCCACATCCACCACCTCTATTTTGGTGTTAAAGTGATGGAGGGGATGAAAAGCAGATGCACTGTGTGTGTGTGTGTGTGTGTGTGTGCCTCGTAGCACTGGGCAAGGCACAAAAGGTGATAGCCGAGCTCCAAAAGGCACACACATCATTTTGAGCTGGAAAACACACCAGTGAAAGGTCAGTGAGCATCACCTCGGCCACAAGACACATGGGGAATTGCACAAATATTCAAATGGGAGCTGGTGGATGGTTGAAGAGATAGTTAAGAAACATTTATAAAGTTAGTTTGAAATATTTACATTTTCCCCAAGAGGGAGAACACGACAGGAGTGAAGAAGGAATAAAATCAAATGAAATACCTTGCAAAGGATTCTGAAAAATTAATACACATAGCCAACTAATCTCTAGCTGATGCATCACTCTGCTGTACCAGCCAAGGAGCTGGCTCGATATTCTTTAACAAATATTGTTTAAAAGTGTGACAATTATTGCTATCATATTCAGCAGCAGCTACCACAGGTCTCTGAGGTTTTCCTACTGACAGTTTGCAGTGTAAATGTAGCTGTTGGCATACAAATGATTTGGTATCATGATTATTGATTACACTGGAGGCTGGTGGTATCTGAAGGTAGTTAGTCAAAGTCAACATAGTGAATTGTGTTAAATATGAATATTACTTAGGCACTAATACTACTAATACAAATATACATTATCAATCAGTGACAGAGCCTTTCAGCAATAAGCATACAATGTCATGCCTAATTTGTGTGCTCTTAATTGTGATTAAAAGTTCAATTTAGAGCATTGTGACACAAATGGCTGGCATTATTCAACATGGTTCAAAATATGGAATTAGCTCTTGTATCCCTTAATTTGTAGCAAAATTGTTTTGTTCCTTTGCATTTAAAACAACTCTTTGATAGTCTATAACCCACCTGTTCTGCTCCAGCCATTTCTGAGCGAGTATTTAATCACCTGATGCTGACGGCACACACAAGTGTCTGGAACTGGATTAGGACTTGCTTCAAAGTTTCCCTCTAACGCATATTACTTGCGTATCATAAGCAATGATTACTTACTGACATGTTTATGCTGATGTCTTTTGAAAACAGGGCTTGAAAAACATCTTGGAAAACTAAGCTACCAATTTTCTATCCCTTGTACTTGCCAGGCCTAACTACAGCTTAATATGAAACTGGTGTCTGGATCAGAAAAGACATTCAGAGCCACTAATTCTGTCAGCAGCACAAACGGGACTTGGGGAGCGCAGCTAAATAAGGCCAAGAGAACTCATGCATATTAAATATTGCTACCTGCTGAAAGTTAATTAGCATGCAGTGAACATTTTAGGGGCTGACTGCAAGGGGAGATGCAGCACATGCCAGCCACAGTGAGATGGCAGAGAAATGTGGGGAAAGTGCCCCATGGATGTGTGTGCCAAGGCTGTGTGTGCCAAGGCTGTGTGTCCCATGGCACTAATGATGCCAGGGCGGCTCCCAGGCCATCACTCAGTGCCACCTGTGCAGTTCCACACCCCACCGTGGGGTTGGTTAAGTGGCTGCAGAGCCCATTTCACTTTTCTCTGCTTGTATTTTCAGCTGACTCTGTGTTGGGGATGTCTGCGAGGTCCCTGGAGAGTTTGTGCTCTGGTTTGGAGTGCAGACGAAAACAGATGAGGCCAAAATACAGCTGAACTTGCAATCACTGGGAGCGCCAGCACAGACAGCACCTGGGCAGGGGCTGGGAGTCCCAGAGGCACATACATCTCTGCATACTTCAGGCTTGGAATGATCCTCCCGAAAAGTTCAAGAATGATCACAAAAACAGGGAAGGTTCTGCTGCAGAACTCCTGATCTAATTAGAAAAAAATCTGTTTCACCTTAGGGAATGAGGCAGGTTTCATCAGACAAATGGCTTGCTGAATGCAGGGAGTATTAAAACACTAGTATTTTAAAAATGTTAGTCCTGAAGCAATACAGATAATTATGCATAAGAAAATATGTGTTGAAAATGTGGGAGTTAATGAAACAGAACTCTTGATATGTAGCCTCACAAACACTTGCAAATTATTGCTCTTTCTTTTATAATTAGTTTTTAGATTACCTGGGAACAAAAGCAGCAAGGACAGCACTTGAGAGTGACAGAGATGCTGAAAAGAGTCGGTTCTGTTTGGGGCTGCAGAAAACCTGAAGCTGTGTAAATGCACCCACTTTCAGCTGGAGCACAAGGCTGCATCAGACACAGAGCCCACGTCCTGCTGGGTCAGAGGGACCAGCGGTGCCTTGCAGCTCCCACTGGCATTGTGCACCCCAGCTGAAGAGCAAAGCTAATTCAAGCTAAAGGAAACTACAGCAGATGTCAAACAAGTTTAAAGGTGGCCAAGCTCTCCAGTTCACATCCAAGCCTACACCTCAGTCACTGCTCGTCCAGCAGTCACTTCAAACATGGCTCTATGCTCTTGTTCCTATCAGTTAGAGACTAGGCTCTATGAAATGGCATAAATTCATTGACTTCATGCCCTCCAATGACCAAAACTTTGGACTTCATTGTTCTTCTGGAGGCTGGTCAAATTTTTTCTGGTTTCCAGCATTGTTCATTCCTACTGTAAGTTTCTGCTCCAGCGTTTGGGACATCACTTTATGCATGGTGTATTTGTAAAGGCTTTGTAAAGGGTTAGCAAATGAACAAGTGATGGTTCAGAAAATCATCAGTACATTGCTACTGAGGGTAAAGGATCTAAAGGTCATCTACAGACACAACTTGAAATGTTCCTCATCACCTTCTACTGTTCTCCTAACAAAGATTTTTCTATCATTGAGTATTCCTGTCTATAAGGTCTCACAACATACTTATCAGTTATTCTCTCTATAAAATACAGTTCCCTGTAACCTTCAGAGTATGAATATGCTTATTTACATATGGATGCCACTAGTTCAAGGTTTCTGTGAGAAACAGAAAAGGCTGGAAATCCTGTGGTATGTAAAGGCAGACTCATCCCATCACCTTTGACAGGGCAATAATTCAATTTGCTGAATTCACTGTGACTGGTAGGCTCAGTTCATTTTTACGGGGCTCAGGGTTCATTATGATGTAGGACAAAATCTGTTTCATCTCATGTTTTTGACTGTGAGTGTCTGATCACAGACATCACAGTGGCTCCATCAAAAATCTTAACTTTTTTATTATTGACTATACTGTTATAATAACCTGGCGCTGCTGAAACAATCTCAACAACGCTGAGATGACACACACTTTATCTCAAATATTTCTTCTCCAAAACAACCTCTCTTCATATTTTCCTAGGCACAACAAACAAAATAATTGTTCTTGTTCACAGAGGATAAAACATTTTTTTTCTTCAGATCTCCTTTTACCCAGGGGAAATCTCTTTTTCCACCCAACTAAAGAGGTAATCTATTTTCTTTATCCTTCCACCCCAGCCCAGAAGCTGTGTCAACATGGTTAACTGGATACCTGATAAAGCTGACAGAATGTGCATCTCCGACGGCGCAGTTGGGCTGTGGTGTCAGTGGAAGTGACCCGTGCTCTCTGCTGACATTACAGCATCCCTGGCAAGGGCTATTACCATGCCAGGAGATGGGGCTAAGGCTGATAGCAATCCATGAAACAACCTTTCACAACCATTCCAGGAGACAAGCAGAGCGCAGATGCAGAAAATGTGAAATTTGGCAGGGCTATCATGCAAGGGGCAGCCTATTCTTTTAGCAATATGTGGGACTGGATCTGCTGTGCAATTACACTGTGCAATAGAGGAGCTGGGATTTATATCAAAACATAGCAACCAATTACACTGTGAGCATTCTGCAGGTAGAGCATTTTATGAACTAGGATAGCATGAGGCACCATCACTTTTGAGTGTAATTAATCTTAATTAATTCTCTGATATTTAATATTAGCCTATCTGCGTATTTAAAAACCTATCTGACACACCCCCATCATACTGCCTGAACATCTCCTGGTGAATTAAAATGAAAAATGACTATAGCAATTATTGCATGTTTAGATGCAGTAATGATTCTTAAATTAGTAATTTCCCAAGACATGCTAATGTAGTGACTGGATTCTCATGGTTTTGGGTGGCTCAGTCTACACATAAATTTGCATGGATTTAACAAGCAGTGTGAAGTTGCACCATTTTAAACAAATGACTGTGTCTGAAAAATACATCAGTTTATCTCCACTTCCATATAATCACAGAATTGTTTAGGTTGGAAAAGCCCTCTTAGATCTAGTCCAACTGTTCCCCCAGCACTGCCAAGCCCATCACTCAACTGTGTCCCCAAGTGCCACATTCACATGGCTTTCAAGTCTCTCTAGGGATGGTAATAACTTCACCACTGCTCTGGGCAGCCTGTGCCAGGGCTGAACAACTCTTTGGGTGAAGAAACTTTTCCTGATATCCATCCTAAATCTCTCCTGGCACAACTTGAAGCCATTTCCTCTTGCTCTGCCACTTGTTACTTGGGAGACCAAACCTCATGTGGCTGCAACCTCCTTCCATGCAGTCATAGACTGATGAGGTCTCTTCCCTGAGCCTCCTTTTCTCCAGACTGAGCCACCCCAGCTCCTTCATCTCCTCCTTGCTCCTCTTAAACTCACTCTCTCTACCCTTCCCCAGCTCTACTGCCCTTCCCTGGACATGCTCAATGCTCTTCTTGTGATGAGGGGCCCAAAACTGACCCCAGATTTGAGGAGTGGCCTCAACAGTGCCCAGCACAGGGGGACAATCACTGCTCTGGTCCTGCTGGCCACTACAGCTGACACAGGCCAGGTGCTATTTGCCTTCCTGGCCACACGCTGGCTCATGTTCAGCTGCCACCAACCAACACTTTTGTACTGGTTGGGCCGATTCAGCATGTCCCTTCTCGGACCCAGCAATTCTGCTTTGAGCTTGTGAGCCCAGGGAAAGTCAGGACATTTGATACTCACATGGTAGGAAGCTCTTTCTTCCCTGTCCATCGGGCGTGTCACGTACATCCTGCCAGACACAGGGTCAATGTTGAAGACCTCCATGGGCGGCTGGTCGGCTCCCACTCCAGTGATGCTGTATCTGATATGGATCTCTTTGTCCTTATCGGAACGGATCTGGAGGAAATAACAGAGACAAGAATCCGTAAGTTGTGGACAAAAGCCATACGGATGTTTAAGCAGCTTTAAAGATCTGAGCCTGAAGGCTGCAGAGACGTAATGCCACTGTCAGTTCTGACAGGGGAGCTGAACGCCAAAGACTTGGTGAAAAGCCATGAAAAGTACATTCCACATAGTTTCAGCTATTTTGCTCCTCCTTGTGAAAACGACTTTTCAACTGAGATGTGGAAGAGCATAAAATGCACAAACCCCACTATTTACATATTACTGAAATCCCGGTCTCCTTTAAGTGTCTAAATTTTTCAGCAATACCCAGAGTCTCCCAGCCATTAATCCTTTCTGAAAATGCTGTCTGCAAGCTCCCTCATCATTCTCAGTCATGGTGACTGTGCACACAAATTCTCCCATGAAATTCAAAGAATGGGGCTGTTTGCTCCTCTTTGTCCAACCCTGCTGACTTGACAAGGCCAGGCTGGGAATGCCCAGTGGGATGTTGCCATTTCATGTGATTATTTCTTGAGGAAAAGCATGTTTTGGACACTGTTTCTGAAGGCCCTTCCCTCCTGCACCTTGAGAACAACACCAAAAGCAGAGTACAGAACAGAGAGTTCCATGAACCTTAGATACAGAGCTGAGGAAAAAAAGAAGGGAGGTTAATATGTTGTCCTAGCAACCCTGACTACCTCTTTAAACACAAATTTAATTTTCTGATCAAATGCTGAAAGAAGTTCTTGCAACAGCATGACTATTCCCGACAGAAAGTGCAAGGTACAAATAAATTACCACCCCCTGCACCATCACAAAATGTCTTGGCACTGTAAAAAGCGAGGTGCATAAATTTTTCCCTAACAGGTCTATGAATACAAGGAAGTCGTGGGAAGATAATAGAGCCCTCGTAGCTGAGTGCACGTTGGCATCTCTGCCACGGCAGCTGCACCCTTGGAGGGGCTGAGTGGGATCCTGTGCCCCCCAGACAGCCTTGATCTGGGGAGGGAAGGTCATTTCCCAAGGGAAGAGGAGGCTTTCTTGTCAGGCAAAGGAATTGGGATGGGGCTGTGGGCTGCTCCACACTCCTCCCACATGTGACCTACTGCTATTCCTTCCTCTCCTGACACAGGAGGCTGACAAGACGCTGAACGTGTTGATGCAGGGCAATATCAGATCCCTGGCTCCCAGAACCTCCTTTGATGCCTTTGCCCAGGTCATTACCAAGTTTGTACACTGTTTTCCTTGTACTTCCCCCACCAAACTGCCTGCTCCTGCTAATGGCTAATGATGTCAGTTATTACAGACACGGCCAGGATTGATCTGCGCGGCACCTACGCCGCTGGAGCTGCAGGTCAGGGAAGAGACACGGTTCCATTTGTCTTCTCTCCAAAGGATTCACTGCTTGTTAGGCTGCTAGTATTGAGGGAAACTGATTGGACTTGCACTGGTATAGTCACTTAAAAGAGGGCCTGGGGACACTGAAAGTGCCCTCATGCTGCACAGGAGGATTTTCCCAGGTTTATTTGGGGCTAGCAGGTATTTGGAAGAGAGATCCAAGCAGATAGCCACAAATCCAACTTTCATTAGCAAATCTGTGGGTGAGGAAGGGCATACTAAAATCAAGCACTGCTTGCACAACTGTGGTTTCAGTGACAGCAGCCAACTCACCAGTTTGATACCTGATACCTCTGACCATTTTCAGGTCAGCTCTGCCCTGCCAGAGGGAAGGGCTGGAAATCGAGCTGGTGGCAATGTCTGTGCAAATGCAGAGCTCATATCAGGGAGTTCAAGCTCCAACCCACTACATCCATGTCTGGAGCCAGGCTTAAGGTAAGTAAAAGCAGGAAGACACTGCTGGACCTACAGCTTTGAGCCAAGGTGGGGTTCCCACCTTCCAAATTAAAAAAGAATAACATGGGACACACAGCTGCGTGTCTTTATCGGTGTGAATCTGCACACAAACAAACTGTAACGTAAATTTTCCCTTAACAAAGGTAGAAAAATCCCATGATGACCCAACAAAGATATTTTCCACTTCTACCCGGCCACAGCCTGGCTCAGCTATGGCTGTGCTTGAGCACAAACAACTAAGAGCTAAGCAGACACTCCAGGGAACCAAAATGGGAGCAGTTTTAACCCAAATCACAGAAGGGAAGGGCCTCTTAGTGGACATTTTTCTGCTCTATTTCCTGTTGCATATAGTACCCAGATCCCATTGTGATAGAAGCATTAGAAATGCATAGAGAGAGACGGAAACAGGGAAAAGGAGCCTGGATTTAAATATTCAGTGCTAAAGGCACTATTTTTTTATTTTTGGGAAACCCAGATAAACAGAAGCTCTCGAACAGAGCTATGTACAGTTTAATAAAGTGCACGCTATAGGATGTCCTTGAAGCACTTTTATTAGCATTAATAGGGTCTAAGCTGTCTGTATGTAAATCATTGCAGATCTAGGAGATGAAATATATCATAAGACCCACACGACTCACCCAATTATACTGAGAGAAACCCATGAGCTAATTATACTGCATTGAGCAAAACAAAGTTGAGGAAATATATGGCAAATATTCAGCCAAGACTTGTTATTTGCTGTTAATTGCAATCATAGCACAAGGGTTTGCCTGCTACCTAGACTTAAATCCCTATCTAATAAAAATACAAGTGTGTGAAGTGTTCAGAAAAAAAAAAAAAGTTAGAAGTAGTACTTGTCACAGAAAGTTGCAAAGACCATTGATAATGAAGCATAATGCATTTTACTACCAGGGATGTATTTATCACACATGCTTTTTATATTGGAACATATAATTTTAGCACTCTTAATGAGATTTAAAAAAAAAAGAAAGATTTTTTTCAGTAATCCTGTAACATTTTGACCAAAGGTTTCATTTGCCTAATTCCCAGGGTGCAATTTAGTAAATCTTGTTGAGAAGTTAAGAATATTATCTGAGCACAATGCAAGGTTTACTTATTGTATTCAAACTGTTCCTGAAGCAGTTAGTAGTAGTAGTAGTAATAATAATATTATTATTATTATTATTATTAATAATAATAATAATAATAATAATAATAATAATAATAATAGTACTCATCTCTATTCCCAAGGAGATCACTAAACCAGGAGTAAAAAATTACTGTCTGGGGTGCTATTTACTGGTTCAGAAGGGAGTTTTTCCTTCATTTAGCCTGGGAAATATGAAGATGGTAACAGATCCATATGATAATCTTCTGACTGGAGAACATACGCATGAATTTTCCTTTAATTTATCTCTCCTTTTACAATGCAGTCAAGAGGTATGCAGGGCTCTGGGTTACAGAACAGATGGCAGAGGGATGGTTTTTCCTTAGCTGCATTTATACATTTTTTACTCGGAGAACCCTTGGAGCTTTGAGCCCCTCCAGTGCCTGGCATGATACAACTCTGCATATGATGATGTGAGCAGGATGAATGATGATGGCTGATGACTGTCATAAAAGGAATTTGCTTGCAAAGCAGCTTTTATGCTCTAAAAAACCCCTCCGGGAGGGAGCTTGGAGTGGATTGATACACTGGTGAGGGAAAATGTCCCAGATCAAAAGGCAATTTATGTTGGAAGATGCAGTCCCTTGTTCCTACCCTACCTCATGAACACAGGTAGCATTTTCCATGCAGGAACCCTCACCAACTCTGACAGTTACAAATGGACCATCTGGAAACTGTAGGATCAGCCACCAGAGCCCCAGAGGGAACCTGCAGCAGAGCCAGGCACTGCACTGGTGCTGCCATCCCTCTGCTTGGCTCTGGCCAGCAAGGACAGGGTGGCCTTGCAGCCCAGCAGCGAGTGGCTGGAGCTCAAATCACTGATGTATCATCCAAAAAACAGCAATGTTTGCAACTCAGAACCAGAACAGCCAAGTCTGACTCAACCCTTGGTTCTACAAAGCAATCCCAGAAACTGGAGAAATGGTGCAATTTCACAGGATGGGTATTTTCTACTGCAGGTTCTGATCCAGTAATGACAATGTCTGAAAATGAACACTGAAACTCTTGAGACAATGCAGGGCTAAGCCCTTCCAAGCTAGCTTTCTTCTCTACAGCAATGTCACAGTTAGACAGAAAAGCAGAGTGTTTGTGCCCAGGGTTTCACCCTACTTTTACAGATGACATCTTAGGGGTCGTGCATCTCCGTCAGGATCGACTGGGTAGTTAAACCATTGCCACAAACTTTACTGGTGAACAGAATTTCAAGTGGTGAGCTCCTCTAAGATACCAGATTTTATCACAGGGGTTGATCCACACCCTTGTGCTCTTTCTTTCTTGAAGCAGGGGTTTGAATTCACAAGCCCTCCTCCCTTGTCCTGGCCGTGACAGGAGCCATCAGAGATCCCTGCAAAGCTCCCATGCCAGCAGCAGGGCTGGTACAGAGTATGGAAAGCTGTGTGGTCAGCAGGTTGGAGGGCACCAGTGAGACCATAAATAACTCAGTTTTTGGAGCATGACATTGCCAGAAAAAAAAAATTCCAATGGAGACTGTTTAGAGAGCAGTAAAGAAAATGCTTGGAGGCCCAGGAAATGGCGTGTGTAAGGAAAGCTGAACCAACAAGGACAACTGAGCCTACAGAAGAGAAGATGTGACTGGAACAAAAGCACTCCTCTACCCAATAAACTATATTTTGTGAATTTCATAAGGTGTCTGTGGTCTGGGTTCTGCCCATGCCTACAACTGCATGGAAATGTATCTGGAGAAAGCAAAGCAGGACATTTATCCTCTGTTACATGTTCCTTCCACTGAAAAAAACAGAAAATAAATTTCCTTTGAAGTTCTTTGTCTTACTCTACAACATATGGAGTCAAAAACGCCCTTCAAAAACACTTAGTTTACCAAATCTCCCACAGAATAATATGCAACATTTGCACTAACATGACCTGAGGATACTTAGACTTGATTTTTTTGTTTTATAAAACCCATTATAATTATTAATGAACACATAAAATAATGTAAATGATAAGCAGTAAGTGTCTTTTATTATTAAGCTCTTAGCTATTTTGCCCATTAAGAAAACCAAATTAAAATAATTGAAGATTATAATCTGTCATGCATTCAAAATGCTCCATAGAAATTTAGACAGGCAAACATATTCAAGGCCTTTAAAAGAGCACACTTAAGAGTCAGTCTAAGCATTCCAGGATTGGCTCATTAATTTTAGTGGAAATATTTTAATTCAACTACTCTTACTGTTTATTGAAATCTCTCTAAGTACTTACTTATTTATTTTTAACTGAATTTGCAATATGTTTAGGACTCATTTGTATAAAAGTTCTTAACTCTTATTTCACAGTTGTTTTAGAAGCCAGTAAAGAGACACATCTCTAGTCCTGTATTTCCAAACAAATTACTGCATGTTGCTGAAAGAATCACATATGGTTTCAATAAAAAGATGCAAAAGTCAAGCAGAGAAAAATTAAGACAGATTTTGAGACCCAACCAGATGAAGGTAACATTTAACTTCTGTCGCCTTTTATCACACTTACCAATGATCCCAAGCTATGTCCTAGAACAAAATGAAAGAAAACAAAAAAAAAACCCCAAAATCCAGAGGATCCTTTAAAACTCTTCTGTCTTCAGAGAGCTGTCTCTTCTGTGCCTTGCAAAGAGAATGCTTTGACATGGCAAAGACAGTTTGCATAAACCCAGCATTTTCACACACTTGCCCTTAAGTGTTCATCCACTCCTGGACAAAATGACCATTGATTGAGCCAACTGTGGCCATGGTAGTGCCATTTTCAAACAAGGTTAAGTAGGAAAAGACCTCTACTGGCAAAGAAAGAAGGGATGGATTCACACATTTTTATTTGGGGATTTCTTTCTTTCCTAAGCTGGGGCTGATTTCATCTCACACATGATTTTCTACAAACTTTTCATCTGGTCTCAGATAAAAAGGAGATAAACAAGTCTTTCCAGGGTGAAATCCATCCTCCTGAAGGCTTAATTATACATCACATTTCCTGGAAGAAGTGGTTTTCTCTTTCCACCAAGAGAATAGAGAACCAAAGACTACACCTAGACTAGAGACCAAATTTTCACATGGCTGAGGTTCACTGCTGAGAGCTTAAGCTTCTTCCTGCTCTTTAAAATACGAATCCAAAGCCCAACTATAAAAGGTTCCCTTTGCCCCGTCTGCCTGGATCTCTCCCATGTCAGGTTAAATCTTCCAGCTGCAATCTGTGCAAAGTGACTTCTAATGTTATTTATTTTGATGATAAGGCAGAGTACAAGTAGTGCTCCAGAGAGATTAAAGCTGTCATTTAAGCCATTAATGTAACTGATGATGCAGCCTGCGTTAAGGAAATGAAGCTATGAGATGTTTGAACCCAAAAGAGCAGAACCTCTCCTGTGTGCCTGGCTTGCTCTGTGGTACCTGCAGAGGAGCCCATTCCCATCCAGCCATTCCCATCCAGCCATTCCTATCCAGCCCTTTCCATTCAGCCATTCCCATCCAGCCATTCCCATCCGCCCTTCCTATCCACCCCTTCCCATCCACCCCTTTCCATCTAGCCCTTCCCATGAAGCCATTCCCATCCAGCCATTCCTATCCAGCCCTCCTGCTCCTTTCCAGGAGGATTTGCTTCCTCTGCACGCACCCTCTGAGTGCTTGGCTAAGGTGCTGCACCAAATGTTCAGCTGCTGACAGCTCCCAGCATTTCACAGGTCATTTGGCTTCCACACAGCTCCCTCTGTCCAAGGGCTCCTCTCCAACCCTGCTGCTCCCTTCAGGCCAATTACATCCACATGGACACTCTCCTCTGGAGCCTTCCCTATGCCCATGGGTAGCTCTGATAGCTTTCAGTGCTTCTCTGGCTTCCAAGCTTTTTTGAATTGTTTACCAGGATTTTCCTCCTCTACCTGGATGAACATGTAACACTGAGCAGATGGAGAACAGAATATCAATCAGGCTCAATAAGGAGCTGGTGATGCAGTGGGAGAGAATTTCTGCCTGCAACTCTAGCCAGTAACTGTATGTGACCCCACACATAAGTACAGGATGAAATTGAACTTGTCAGACTCATGGTCTAATTTAAAACTACCATTATTCTGCTTGGGATTAAAGTGAAATAACAGTCCTGCCTAGAAAACCAAATTCCATACACAATGAGTTGATGCAGTACAAGCACAGAGTACCTGGTGGGCAGCAGAGCATCCAGGCCAAGGATCTGCTGCAGCTTAACTCTACTTTCCTACCTGCTGAAACAGCAAAGAATTTATGTTTTTGCTTGAGCTGTCCTGACACAAAAAGACTGAGGTCTGCAGGGCTCATGGGGCCAGCCTGCTCTGTGTAACTCCGCAGCTGTTCAAAGTTTCTGACTGGTGACTTGGGAGTGCCAGAAGCTCCTGTCAGTTCAATGAAAAACTCAGTAAACTGGATATTGTGGCATGGTCTTTGTGATTAAATAATTAAGTAATTTTCATTACTCACTATTATAAAGGCCAAGAAACCAAGGTCGCCATATCAGGAACAGGCCAATGCTAACAGATATTCCACATCTAACAGTAACTGATATGGCACAGTCATTTCTAAAGCAATAGGTGCCCTTCTTTGGGCCTTTTGCAGCTTGAGAACTGCACTGTGGAAATGCTTCAGACTGTAGCAAGGCAAGAGAGAGGGAGGAGAGCAGCTCTGATGGGAAAAGAAGATTACAGAACACCTCCATGTGACCAACATCTTATCACTGCCAGAACCTTGATAGCAGAAGCAACAAAACTAATTTTTACTACTCTTTCCCTTATCTGTCTTGCAAGAGAGCAGATTCTTCACTGCAGTGCCTGAAGGCATCCCAGTGGAGCTGATGTGCTGCTATCAGGTGAATTTTGGCCCTGCAGAACTGAGGCTGGTTCATACTGTGCAAGATGCAAGGGGCTGATACTGCCTGACTGGGATTTGAACCAGATGCACAAACCCTTCTCTGCTGTAGAGAATGCTCCATGACAAAAGGTGAGAGGAAAAACCTCTGGGAGTTCAAAACACTGTTCTTACTCCTCTGACAGAGGAGCTGTGACAAGCAAGAAAAGATCATCCTTCATAATCTATTTAAGAAGGGCTGCCCAGTGCTTCTTTGCACAGGTACCATCCTGCAGCACCACCTTGCAGCTGACCCCACTGCTGCCTGTGATGGCTATGCCTAAATGAAGACAAAGTCGAGAAGAACAAATCATGGCAGTGGGAATTTGTCCTTGTTTCTTTTTGAAGTGTATCTCTCCTGAAGCCCTATGTCATTACATCATGTCTGCCACAAAGCAAGCCTGGAAAAGAGAATCCAGCACCTTTCTGGGTAAAACTGAGGAGGAAACTCGAGTGCTCAGTGCAGAAGATAAATAAGGGTAGCAAATATTGACCTACACAGGAGTAACCTGATCACTATAACTAATGTTTGAGGCCCTCAGCTGATATAAATCAGTGTAGACTCAAGTAGCTTCAAACAGAGGCACGCTAATTTATTTCAGTTGAAAATCCAGCCCATAGCATTTAAAAATTTAGCTGCACTGCAGAAGAACAAGTGAAGAATGATCTTCACTCGACCCACAGCAATTTACTCCAAGCAGCATTCCTCCTGGTAGGACACTGAGCTCAGACACAGGGAACAAGCATTTTGGGGAGAATAAATACACTGGTGTCCTCAGGAAGGAAGCTTTTTCCAGACTCAAGGGATATAATTGGTCTTAGTGTGTGTGAACTTTGCTTTTGTAGCGAGCTCTGCCTTTCCCAGAGTCATGCACTGAACTCCCAATGGCATGATGCCTACAGATATTACTGATCATGGAGAAGTGGTGCTGTGGCATGATTGTGAGTGCTGCTCTCAGCATAAAATAAAGCTTTTGGACCTGCCTGCAAATAGCTAACAATGGAAAACAACAATAAAACCCTTCAGTGTGTCTATTTTGGAGAACAAAATCTGCTGAGGCTCGTATTTGAGACACTACTTTGGGATGCTTGCAGAGCAGTATTTAAAGCTCTGCAGCTCTCATAGTCTCTGTAAAAAGTTTAATTACAGGAAAAGCAAGCCTATTTGTTTGTTATGTGGGGTAGATTACATGGCACAGCATATACAGAAGTTATTTCAATGGTCAGTAAAAGGAAACACCAATGTGAGGAGGCAGGGAAGGAAGTTCTCTCTGTGCACTATGGGGGCAATGCTGAAAGTCTAGATTTGATGATCCTGAAGAACCCTGTCCAACCCAAGATATTCTATCACTCTGTGATTTATTGACCAGTCAACAAAGACAGCGTGAGATGTCTTTGTTCCTAAAGACTCTTTGCTCTGTCTCTCCAAATCCTGCCTATGGATGCACACATAAGTCTCCCTCCACAACAGCTATGCTGGACACCCAAGAGCTGTATTTTTTCCTTCAATAAACTTGCAGAGCAAGACACCACAAGAGCTCTGTAGTCAGGAATCCCAGGAAAGGTGACAGCAAACAGGCTGACATCAGGCTGGCACACCCATCCCACACAGCTGGACCCAGCCAGTGCCCACACACACATCTGGGGTGCAGGACAGAGCAGCTGCAGGACACAGCTCGTGCCAGCACCCCCTCTCCCAGCCAGCTCTCCCATCACCTTCCTGCAGCCCCTGCCTACGCTCAGGGTCCCCCAGCAGCTGCAGCTCCTGCACCAACACGCTGAGTTCCAAGGATACCTTTCCCTCTGGGGGTCCTCAACTCCAACACCCATCGTTCGTGCATCAGGGATGGGAGACTACCTTCAAGGAAATTTCAAAGCTGCCTGAACTCTGCTCATTTGGAATGAATTCACAGGGTTGGATTTTTTGCAAGTTTTTCTTTTTTGTTAACTCTGCTTCTGTGTGGGTTTGATCTGAGACCCCTGCTTGCTTTGACTTGAATTCATGTTAGACTTATTCATGTGACTTATTGATGTGCTTCCCATCCACACACTTTTAATGCAAGAGGCAGACAGGCCAGCTTGAGGACATAGCACCATAGATTAAAAAAAAAAAAAAAAAAAGGAAAAACTTTCCAACCAGTACAAGGCCTTNAAGGCAGTAATTTCTGACACGTTACAGAGCCTTTTCATAGCCCACTTCCATTTATGGCACATTTTGGTTCTGGATCTAATTCTCCAAAGCAAGTAACAGTCCTCAAAGATTACAAACACAAGCTTTTCACCCTCCAAAAACCCCAACAACAACAACAACTGCATTCAGGTCATCAAGGATTTTAGAGTCTAGACTGGTCTGGGATGCTTATTCTCAACTCTGCTTTTAACTGCAGATACTCTGATAGACATATGGAATTTCTTGTTGAATTTTTTTTTTTTCAGTATTATTAATTGATAATTTAATTTTGATCTGGTGAATTACATGCATTATATGAATTCAGCATCAGTGAAATGACAAGTTTAGAGCAGAATAGTTTAGGTAAGCAGATTGTCAGTGCTTATGGCTGTAAGACATAATTATGTACAGCCAACTGTGTAACGCGCTTGAAAAAATTATAAGCCTAGGCACAGAAATTAAAATTATTTCAAGATGAAGTTGTACAAATACAGCTGCAAAAAGCTGCAAAATCCTATTAATTTATGCCAACTGTGGTGGGTAGTGCAGGGGGGATCCAGCCCCCACCTCCCTGCCAAAGGAAGTTTAAAACCCAGTGAATAAAGGGCTGTGTTTAAACAGAAGACTATTTCAGCTATTCTTTACATACTTATAAACTTGTGGGCATCAGCTGGTAACTTGGTATGATGACTCCTCAGTGTGTCAGGGCAAACATTAAATGCTAAATTACCATATGTCAGCTTAGGGTGGTTAACAATTCTACTGCATCTTGGACAACTTGAAGGCTTTCCTGAAACTGCTGTCAAATCGAATCTTTCGTTCGATCAATAAAGGAGCACAAGGAAATACACCACTCGTGGTGTCGGAAAGAATAGATTAGCAAAATACTGTAAATGCAACTGGCAGGGAACACAAACTGCATTCTCTTAGCTAGACATGCCCAATAACCACATCAATACTTCCAATGAGGGGACCCACATGGGGAGATGGCAGTGTCTGTTCATCACACACCTATTGCTCTGTTCTGGTTGCCACCAAAGCTCCCCTGACCCCGTGCTACCTGTGGATCTAACAGGCAGCAGGTAATTACGGGAGCAATATTTGTTCTACACTGCTGGGTCTATCAATTGCAGCCAGAGGAATGAAATAGAGAACGACTGTGAGCGTGGAGAACCCCTCTGACCTGCTGCTTGTTTTCCAAGCTGTGTAATAGAGATATTTCTGGCAATACTGAGGATCAGGACCAGCTGGGAACAGCCAAATTACGTAGGAAATGCAGAAATCTGCTGGGCTTATTTAGAGGGGTACTACCCACCCCAGATCGTGCTGCTTCTGCCACTTTTACTCTCAGTCAAGCACCAGCTACAACAAACACAAGCTACTCCAGCAAGTAAAACAGATTGGAAGAGATGTTGTTTCCTCTGTGCATTTGACAGCATCAATGAGACACTTCAAGATATTCAACACTGGCAAATTTGGACCAGATCTCCAGTTCAACTGTGTTTCCTATCAAAACACCTGAAACCTAAATCAAGTTATTCCTAGGGTTTCCTGCACATCCTTACTATGGATATGCAGAATATCTGGCTATGGGCTCCTGTAGTGCAGGCACAGGATGCTGCAGCCTCTGTGTGAGCCCTGGAAAAGATCATTCCTTAACATCAACTGACAGGAAAGGTGTAGCACTGCAGATGGCTTTGCTGAGCAGCACCCAGCCTGCTCCTCACTCCCATGAGCAGCCCTCCAGGAACGGGGCTGGGAAACCCTGCTCCAGTTTCTTTTTTTTGAAGCACTAATGAAATCTGAGCTCTTGCAACATCTCAGTGTTTTCTCCTGCTCTTTGATCTCTTCCCTACATTCACTGTCGTGTCAGGTTTTATAGTTCAGTTGTGAGTCAGAAATATGTTCTCTGGGTTTTTTTTTTGTGCCCACTTGCAGCACAAATGCATTCCCAAAGCCCTGTTGGAGCCTGGTGACAGCAGGACCTGAAACACAGTGCTCCCCAACAACCTTTAAAACCATCAGCAGTGAGTAAGCAGAACCCATTTCTTAAAGGGCATTTTTTGAGCATTTTGATTTTTGGTAATTCAGGTCACTCCATCCAATACTCCATTGCTGATAGATTTAGTTGTAGCAGTTGTTCTCAGGCTGCAGGGCCCTGAGAAAGTGATGTGAAAGTTGCTGGTAGCAGGAAATTGCCTTCATAATACTTTCAATTTAAAAAAGTTGGTAATGACGCAGGGAATAGGTCCTGTGGGATCCAGGAAGGTTGAAAATAATCCGCCAGCGAAAGAATTGTGAACTGCTGACTTTGGGCATTTAATTGGGATGGAATTACAGGTCATCTCCCTCCATCCGTCCTGTGCACTCTCCAAAGGTGTGCACACTAAAAAGAAACAGATTATTACTATTTCATACAGTTTGTTTGTTTTTTGTATCAGAGGAAATGAAGCATTCTGTCACATACCCAAACCACGCAGCTGCTTTATAAGCCAAGCCTTGCTCTCTGAGCTGGTGCAAACCAGCACAGCTTCTCTCTAAGTGCAGCTTTACACCCATTTCCAGTGGCTGCCAGGCTGACCCAGTATTTCTGTGGTGATTACAGCCGGATATCGCTTCATGTTTATTTCTAGGAAAGCTCAAAGTTGGCTCTTGTGCCTTTGACGAGCTGGATGTATGTGGGGAAATGATGCTTTTTTCAAATTCTAAATCTTCAGGGCTTTTTCTTTTTTTTTTTTTTTCTGTTTAATAAGAAGCAGGAGGAAGATTTCCCGACCCTCTGAACTATCCCTGGGTTTGAATACACTACATGGCATGCCTGTAAACACAAGAAGAAAGCTCTTGTGAGAAACTTCTTAAACTGCAGAGGATGACGGACAGCAAACGGGATGCAAGCCAAGGAACATGACAATTAGCACAGAGAAAGTTTTCAGGGTTTATTCCATCAGTCAGCACTTAAGGAGGCTTTGAAGGGGAAAAAGCATCCTTTTTATATTAATCCACTACTTCTGCACTTTCCCCCTATTCCATGGATTTAGTGCTTAGCTGCTAAATATCTATATGCAGAGCTTTATTAAGAGGAGTTGGTTTACTTTTTGAAAGATTCCACATCCATTAGTTCAGAGAGAGAAAAGAGGCAAAATCATTTCTCCCGCTGCAATACCCAGAGTTTAAATGACGATTTACTCTTCTAGCTTTTAGTACTTAAAGATGTGGATGAGAAAAGAGCTAGCATTTCTTGCAATGGTATTTCTGGTCATCACCTTACCGAGGAGTTGGTTGTGCTACTGATGATAAAGTAATTCAGTAAAAGCAAAGGGAAAATCCCCCCTTTTCTCCCCCTTTTCTTTTCTATCTTGGCAGACTTCACATCTGAAGAGGCACCTTACTGTTCCAAGATAAAATATTTTCTTTTTTCTTTAAAAAGAAAAAGTTCTCTCAAGCAAGAACTTGGGCAACAGCAGGGGACAACGCCATGCCAGTATTAATTAGCAAATTCCAAATGAATCATAGTTTGTGCTTAGCAGGGTATGGTTGAAAACGATGTGAACTTTTAAAATGTTGTGTTGAGCATACACAAGTTACAGCTTACTTTTTATATATATTTTTAATAAGACTAACAAAGAAAGAGTTGCTTTGGAAGGGCATCTTATTCATTTCCTCCCTGGCCCTGTTCCCAAGCATTTGTGCTCTTGCCCATCTCTTTATCCAGAGGTTGACACCCAGCCTTAGCTCATCCCTTTTGGTTCGAGGCCGTGACTGGGGGATGGCATTTTGCCTGTAATGAAGAGGTGGCATGTGGGGCTGTCCCCACTGGGACCTGGATCACCTGGCAGGGGGTGCTGGGGAACACTTGCCACCTCCCTGCCCCTTTGATCCCCAGCCCCCAGGACTCCAAGATGTGCCTCCCCCACTGAGGAGTGGTGCTCCAGCCCCTCTGTGCCAGGGCTCTCCACCACAGCACAGGAGGCAGAACTGGGCAGTGGCTACAGCTGGCAGCACTGATGGACTCCAATCTTAATTTCAGGATTATTCAGGTTTGATTAAGCTGGGGCACCTGCCAGTGCAAGGCTCATCAATTCTCTTTGATTTGGAAAACTCTGCATCTGTGTCAGAACTTCAATTTCAGTGCAGAGCTCTGTGGCTGTTTTTCTTCTCTTTCCCTTCAAAATTGAGTTTAAAAGAATCAGGAGTTGAGAGAAGAGACTGATGCACTGGTCTGGGGTAAGCAGCCATGGGAGGCTGTGAGTATTCAGGTAGCTACAAGGAGAAAAAGATGCCCTTGGCAAGCTGAGAAACGTGAGATTCCCAAGTCTCCTTGTGCTTTCCCTTACCCTGGCAAACAGAACTGACAGTGCACAGAAGAGCTGGGGGCTATTGCAACATAAAGAACAACTGCAGCATCCACTGGGATCCAGAACATTCAGAGCTATTTTAATCAAATTACTATCGATTAGGGACAAACTAGAGTCTACTGAAGTTAATGGACACATTTCCATCGACTTCAAAGGGCTCTGAAACCGAAAACAAGCAAGCACCAAAATGAGAAAATGCATTTGAGGCTCACCCTAATTGCCTGAGATGAAAGAACTGTTTCAGCTGGAACTTTTTGAAACTATTCTGCCCGAGACAAATGTCAAACACCTCAAATGGTCAAACATTCAGCAAAGCTACCAGAAATAAGGAGAGTCTGACAGCAGCAAGTGTGGCCAGCTGAGGGTACCAGAGACACACAGACAGATGTATCAGCTCTACTGACAGTTCTGGAAGAGCTTCACTAACTTACATAGGAAAAAAATCTTGTCAGTTCTGTGTGTGTTTATATGTATATACTAATTTAGTTTTACTTTCCACTCAAATTTATTTTCTCTAAGAAGGAAGAGTTTTTTCCCCTTCTTTTTCCCTGGAAATTTAAGTCTTTAATTCCATGCTACAAATGGATCATTTGTCCTTTTGTCTTCACAGGACCTAATCATCTTCTCTGAGGAATGAATACGAAATCATGACACAAGCAATTTGTTTAAAGTAGCCTCGTTTACTGCCTGGAACATTTTGTTGTCTTTTAAATGATGCATTTATGTGACAGCCAGACATCCATTAAAACCCACAAACCTTAAAGCCTATGAGGTGCAAAAGGGATTTTTTCTTTTAAATTTTGTAAGGGAGAAAACCAGGCCTGAATACTGGAGGGTCATCATTTTACTGACCTTCATAATATTCGGTTCTTCCCAGAGCTGCTGCAATTAAGTGTTGAGTCAGTGGATGAAATAAGGGGTTTTTTTTTCCATTTAAGGAGCTAAATTAAGATGGCATTTGAAATATCTTGTAAGGATCAGCAGCACCATATTGTTGCCAACTTCAGCACTACCCTACTCCAGCTTTTATTCGTTCAACACCCTTAGAAAGTAAAAAGATAAATCCCACTTGAGGTTACCTGTGCCATGCCAGGATGGAAGCAGAGGCTGCATTGTCTTTCTTGACCACATGGTACTTGACAAAATTTGGGGCAGCATTAAAGGAAGGTTTTAGGATTAAATGATCCATCCTGCCAAATTCTTTCTTCCATCAACTCTAAAGGGGATGTTTTTCTTAAGTGTGTCAGAGTAAGTACCATAATCTGCATATATAGAGATATATATAGATACAGATATGGATAGAAGACAATTCCAGCAGCACTGTTACCAATGAGAGAAGAGTACAAACCTCCAACAAATACCCAGATACCAGAGGCCTGATTGACACCTTTCTGGCAGAAAACCAAACAGAAAACTGTCCACCGAAGGCCCCAGTCCCAAGGCTTTCCAGGCAAACCCTTTACCCTGTGGGAGAGCACAGAGCAGGGCAGGAGCTGATGGGAGCCCTTTTCCCAGCCGTGCTGCCTGCAAACCACACTGTTCAACCAGGGGAGATGCTGCTCATCCTGCCCTTCGTGTTGCTCCCAGCCAAGTGTCCCCTCAGTGGTCACCCCGAGTGTGTGACTGGAGCATGGGCTGAAGAGCTACAACCTCCACATCACTTCAGATACCCAGCTGGGATTGAAAGATATGGTTCAAGCCCCTCTTAATGTCCTATTATCTGTGGATCACTGACAGGGTTGATTATAGCAGTTTGACATGGCTCCAGAGGAGCTGTTACAGTCTATTGTGTCAATAGGTACCTAGGGAGTCTTTAATCTGCAGATACATGTGTAAAAACAGCAGACTAAAAACACAGCTTTTTTTTTTTTTTTCCTTAAAAGTTGTTATTGCTAAAGCAGTAAAAAGAAGCAAAAGTAATGCTCATTGTAGAAATAAAAGCCCTGTCATTTTTCCCATGACAAGAGCACAAAAGAGCCTGAAACCCCAGATTTTTCCCCTTTCAGTTGTAATATAAAAGTGATCCAAAATGTTTACGCCAGGAGACAATTTGGAATGACTTGTTTTCCCGCTGAGCTATAATCTTGGTCAGCGGGAATGCTACTGATGTGACTCAAAATGTATTGCTGCTCTAGTGTGAAGGAAAGAAGGGGTGAACTGTCATAATTCTTAAATTAGCAGTAACGGGTTTTTGTGTATATGATGTGTGAAAGTATGACAGTAAACATGGGGGGAAATAGTTTGTTTTCCTCGGAAACTGGTAGCTGGATTTGATTAAGGAAAGTGTACTTCCATGTTAGGTTCTCATGAGGTTCCTGGCTACTGCAGAGACAGGCGTGGTGTGCAGGCACACACAGACACGGGTATGGTACAGGGAATATACAGTTATCACTTTTGAAGTCACGGGCTCCCGCTTTTAACAAGCAGATTCTTTCAAAACCCTGATTTGCCCAGTGAGGTCTATGAGATGCCACATACCCGGAGCACAGAGCAATTCAAATTTGTTTTCCTAGAAGATGCTGTTAAAAACGGTTCACTTAATAAAGAATTCTGTTTACAAGCAAGAAGTTAGAAGATGCCTTGCCATCTGATTGCTCATTCTTTAGGCAGTATCTTTTTGCAGACACAGTGTAATTTTTCAAAAAAGGGTATGAGGTACATAAACATCCAGGATCTCTCATGAGAACATCACTGATTTTCAGTCCTATTTCCATTTAGTCCTGACAAAGAAACACATCCACTGGAAGTTTTGCAAGAGAATGAACACTCGTGATGCTAGCAATTAAATCCTTCCTTGTACGAGGGTTTTGAAGTTTCTTTCTACTGACAGTCATGACAGAAGAGCACCAGAATCTTGTAAGAATTTTAATAAAAATTATTGAATGCAGACCTTCTCTTGTTGACTTGGCATACTTCAGTCCTCAGGTCTTTAGGGGGAAAAAGGCTGCGTTGCAAAGCCCATACAATAAAAAAATATTTGACAGTATGTTCCAAAACATTATTCAAATAGAGACTTCTGTTCAAGTTATTAATGCCTTTAATATGGAATCTCCTCTCCTCTCCTCTTTTTATTACTTTGCGCATCTTTCTAGTTATTTAAAGGGTTGTGAAAAGAGCTGGTCAGCACTTCAGAGCTCCCACTGCTCGTCAGCCACAGATGCCGACCATAAAGTTAAAGCCAACACAAAAGAGAAGCCCAGTGCTGATTTCTTTTTTCTCCTCTCAGGGGAGGGAAAGCAAACACATCCATCCTTCCCTATCCTGCTCCCCCCAGCTTCCTACCAGAGAGCAACCCTGGAGCCAGAACCGAGCTTGATGGCTTATTTTAACTAAGAATGTGGGGAAATGAGCTCCTTTTAAAATCTCTATCTGACCTGAAGCAGAACTGCTGCCCCATGAGGGAGTGCTGAGAGAAGCCCAGCAGAACATCCTGCATCCTGAGAAGAATGTGCAGGTGCCTGGGCAGCCTGTGCCCCCTCCTCTGGCACCGCGCTGTCCTTTCCTCGGGGCAACAGCTGCCTGTGACAGCCTGTGTGTTTGATGGTCTGGATATCACACACATGGGAAAAGGGTCACGCTTTCCAAATCATCTGGTGCAGTAATGGGAGGAGACAGCTCCCCAGCAGCACGAGCCAGAGCATCTCTGCGCTCTGACATCGCGTCAGGGCAGCGGGACAGGCAGAGGCAGAGCAGCCATCTCCCGTGTCCTGCAACATCTGGTCATCTCCAGCAGACCACAGGGGGTGTCAGATCGTGCCAAAAGCATCTGGGCTCCTTGTTTGCTTCATCTCCCACACCTTCAATCTGAACTATTTCAAAGCACAGATCAGCTGGTGGATTTTTAGTGATCATGAAAGCTGGCGGCATTAAACAAACACAGCAGAACAGGACGGATACAATCCAAAGGCAAAAACTTGAGTCCTATCTTCTAATAACCCTACCAGCGTAGTCCCAGGCTCTCCCAGTAACAGTTCCTTATCCTGACATGCTGAATGTTTATGTAGCATTTTCCACATTAACGGCATAGCAAGGAAATAAAGAGCCAGATGATTCATGTTCATGAGTAAACGATGTACACCAGCAGAGAGAAAGCCCCAATCCATTTGGAGTCTGAAATCAGATCTCCAGGGATGCTTTAGATTATTGCCCTACAGGATGCCCAGAGTTTGTAGCCAACTTAATGGCTTTCCTAATACCAAGATATTCCTAAAGAATAACAGGGCTGGATAAAAAAAAAAAAACTTTTTATAAAGTCACTTACAACTGGATTAAGCGTATCAAGATGTTTTCTTTGATATTGTCTTGTCAGTTCATATCAAGTGACTCTTCCATGCTTTCATGTCAGGTAATTCCCAAGAAATTCATGGCTAAAATGTAAAATAAATGTGTGACTTTCAAATCAGTGAGAGCTGAATGATAGGAATTTTAAATTGCTGGGATAAAACTGCTAGCTACTTCATAACACTCATGCTGCTTCCAGATTTAATACCTGCCTTTTCAAACACTATCAATTCACTTAATATGTCAGTGGGGAATAACATTACTTTATTTTATTTTCCTTTACAAGGATCATGAACCATTTTCTCTTACAGAAATGTACCAATTACCCACATGCCAATTGTCCCAGCCACACTCTGATCTTACAGCGTGGACATTCAGCTCAGGTGCACACAGAGCTTTCTGATGCTACAAAAGGACCACTGTGGGCTAAATTCTGGACTGATGTAAGCAGGCACATTTCTGCTGACATCAATGGAACTGCACTCCCTAATGCAGGTTCTGAGTTTTGCCCTCTGCCCTAAGAATCTGACAAATGCCGACGGAAGTCAGAAAGTAACCTTTCATGTGAAAAATTCCTAATTTAAGAAATTAGCAGAGCAAAGCCATGGAAAGAGAGGGTAGAAATAAGAGACCATATTGTTCCATTTGTGCTGGGATTGGCAAACTGCGTTTTAACTCTGGCAGCAGGGACATTTGAGGATGGGGAAATTCCACTGGGGCACGGCCAGAGGTGTTGGTACCAATCCCTGTCCTTGCAGGACTGCTTGGTATGAGGAACACAAGAGGAAAAAAGGGAGCCCATGGTCAGGAAAGGCTGAATCCAAGGAAACACTGAGGGATCAGGTGTTTGGGGGCAGAGCTTGGCCACTCTGTGTGGCACAGGAGAGCAGTGTCTGCAGGGCACAGCGAGCAGCGCCAGCGCCGGAGGCCGCGTGGCTGCGCCTGCCCCGGCTAATTGGTCCTGCTGAGGGTTTGGGGGTGTTCCCAGGGCACAGTGCCAGGCTAATGGAGCTGTGTGGCTGCTGGAGCAGGGCTGGAGCTCTGCAGGGCACTGGTCTGGGCTGGCCAGGCTGTCCTGGCTGCTGACAGTACCACGGCTGCCTCACCTGTGTTGACGCATCCCCAGCTGTGCTGCTGCGAGCTCTGCCTCCTGCCTGTCACAGCAGGCCCTGACCAGATAAAGGAGCTTCATTATTCCAAAGCTGCATCCCCTGACCACATCCCAGAGCTACCAGCTTGCTCTACACCTTTTGCAAGCTCCTCTGGAGGAGGTAGGGCATGGCTCTTTGATCCGGGCAGAGCTGGCAATGCTGGGAGCTCTGCAGCAGGTCGCTGCCAATTTATTTCTGGTAATGGATTGTCTCACTGTTTCAGCATTGTTTACACTCATTTATTCAGGGTATATCTGCATTTATATTATACATGCAGCTCTCACCAATGCTGGGTAGACCTTATTCTGCATTGATTGGGATGTGCTGGGAGATGTGCCAAACATTGTTAGCACAGAGTATCACCCTGTACTTGGAAACCTTTACCTTGAACTTACCAATTCCTTTCAGCAAGGAAAACTCACCTGTCCCGCTCTTTTGGGAACCACTAATAAAGCTCCAGTTTAGAATGTCACCTGCAATACCACTGATGCCAGCACAGGTTAAAGACACAAATACTGTTCTCAACAGACTGATGAGTTCACTGTGATATCCCAAGCATTGGGGGATATAATTCAAAGAAATAAACTTTTTCAGACTTGAAATGTTTTAGGATTTAGGTGACATGTTAAGGATTGAACTGTAGAAGCCAGCATTTCAAAACCAGAAGTGCTTTGCTCCTGGTGAATGCGCATTGCAAGATATTCCCCAAGGGTAAGAAAAGAAGGAGCAAGACCCTAACATGAATCCAGTGCTGAAACTGGTTATATATCTGTGTGATACTGTGGCAGGGAAAAATTAGGAGGAAGAGATGGGAAAGAAATCAGTTGCAGCCGTGTGATAAAGGAGAAAGATCTCACTGTATCTGCAGACTGGGGTATAAAACCTGTATGAGCCAGTAGGGAAGATATTAATGAGCATCAGACAAATATAACAAGAGGTATCAAAAGCACATACCGAAGATGTAAATAATGAAAGAGAAAAAACAAGCAGTAAGAGAATTATGAGCCTGAAATGGATTTTGAATCTTTTGGACACTAAGTAACAATTTAATTTGCACTGACCTTCTAGAAGCAGCCACAAATCTGATTTTAGATAAGCAGGCTGCAGTGCTGGTGCTCATTCACAGAGCAGAATCCTGCTCATTTCCTCCTAGCAGCCCTGGAGACAAGAGATCGAGGGGACAACCTCCTCCTGAGTTTTTCAGCCGCTCCTGGCAGAGGCAGGGCAAAATGATGAAGGCCAGGGCACTGCAGGAGGCAGGGATGTGCTACAGGGATGTGCCACGGCTGGCTTGCTCTCCTACAGCCCAGTGGTTTCATGGCATATTCCTCTTTTTAACAGGTTGCGCTAGTATTGATTCAAATCAGTGAGAGCTCTATTGATCCCCCCAAGGGTTTGACTCTTACATAGGAAGAACATTTTCAAAAGACCCAATCCTCCTTATTTTTCACACTTATTCCCAAAGACGCAATGGGAGAGAGCTTGATGCTTCCTCTGTATTCTTCCCTTTTACTGCTACACCTTAAAAACCTTTCCAAGAGGCGATCCTCGGCTGGCAGCGGCGTTTTGGGCAGCTGAATTTCTCCGTGTAAAATCAGCTGGCGACCTCTCAGCGTGGCTTCCTTGGCCAAGTGCCCTCCAGGCAGGATGGCTGTGGCCAGCAGCCAACCTCCCAGGGCTCCTGCTTGGACAGGGCACTTCTGCATTTTACTGGCCTTCATTTCATTTTCATTTTAATGTGACGGTAAAATTTTTATCTGATAATCTAAACAAGGTAATAATTTTGTGCCATAAAAGTGCCTGTCTTCTGGTGTTACTGTCACCATCGTATATTGGAGGGTAATATTTGCAACATTATACAAAACTGTTATTCTATTAAAATGATAAAATGGCAGCAGTTTTATTACGTGAGTGATTTTGGAGACACTGAGATGCCCTTTACTGCAGACAGGAATAATAAAAACATTATTCACCAACACATTAGGGAAAAATCTTGTGATTTTGGAAAGCAGTTGTAACAAACAAGTAAGTTATTACAGGGACATGCTCAGGAAATGCAGCTCTAAATCTTATCTACTGTAACTAAATAGTGCTAATAGCCAGGGACTCTGTCTGATCTGCACTTCAGCACCCTGTCCCCAAGAAGTTGGCAAATCATAAGACAGACACTGAGAATCGTTCATGCACTTTTTGCAATCCCATCTAATCCAGGCCTTTGGATTTTAACCCTTTATTCCTACTGAAGCCTTAAGGATTTACCATCTGTCGCTGCAGCATCCGTGAAGATGAAGAAGGGGAGAGGATTAAATTAATTAACAAATTCTAATCCTGAAACAGTGTTGGCGATGTTAGGGCTCTTTGAATTCTAATGAGGATTTAAAGCAACGCTGACAACTTTCCCATTAATAAGGAGGAAAATAATGTCATATTATCACATCCCCAGCTTCTGCCCACCCCACATAGCATTTTATCCAACAGAAACTATTAGAGGGATCATTCAGGTATCCAAGGCACCTTCCCAGCCATGTCTGCAAGCAGGAGCCTAAACCCATGTACACAGGCAAGAGCTACATCAGGCTGTTCCTTCAACAAATTACCAAGGTTCTCTATATATTATTATATATCCTCCAAGTTTTTTATAAGGTAATCCTGAACCAGGTAGTACAACTTGGTATATCTGACTAACAAACAGACCTTGTATTTTACTCTTTCCTTTTCCTTAACTCAAATGGACTTGCATGCATTGCCACCCAGAACTGCCAACAGTCTGTGCCTGCAGGAGATGAACAGGAAGGTCAAACAACCCAAGTAAGTGTTTGAGGTGTCTGAAGTCACCAGTGACTCCAGACAACTTCAACAGGAGAGAACACGGGAAGACAAAGTTGAGCAGGGAGAGCTTCACAGGGAAAACACGCAGAGTTCTCCTAATGCGCCTTTTGTTTTGTTGTAAGTAAACCTCAAGCATGGGATAAAAATCAGACTGCACCAAGGTGCAATGCAGTGATGTACAACATATTCTCTCTGCAGCAGCAATGTATAATGTGCATTAAAACAACAGTCCACAGCCCCACATCCATTTAGAGCCCAAGACTTCTTGTGGAAAAGCACAAATTTAAGCCGTGCTGGGAAGGGAATTTTACCAGGGGACCTAGGCTCTTTGTGCGAGGAAGCAACTTTATATTTTCTGACATCGCCGTGAATTTGGAAAGGAACCATATGGAAAGCAGATGACATATTTCACAAACTGCCAAGCAGATTTTGCGTGGTTTTAGAGAACGTGTACTCCAGGGAGTGTCCACAGCAACTTGATGGTCCTGATGGCCAACATTTGTTCTGCATCTTTATGCAGAAGAAGCGAGACACGACCATTCATCTGTCTCCTGTTTCCGTACAGGTGCACGTTTCTCAGCCGGGCTCGGAGGACAGATGTTGCTTGCAAATGCCTTTTTAAGAGAAGGAAAATAACAGGAGGGAGGGGGAGAGCCCACTGGAGCAGCTCGGAGGTTTGGACTGCTCTCTCTCCTGGAGAGCCCCGGCAGGCAGTGTGGATGCACCGGCCGTGGCACGGCTCCTCGGAGCTCGGGGTCTTTATGGGAATTGCTCACTACGCTGCAAATGAAATCAGCTTCTTATTAGTCTCCATAGTGGAATAACAAGCGACAGGATTCATAATATCTGGAGACCAGTGGCTACATTTTGATTTCCTAGCTTTTGAAACCTCTGTGCGCAAACAAACTCTTCAAAACAAATGCAAATTTGGCAGTTTATGCAGCAGTGAAAGCCACTTGGGGGGATTAAAGGCTGATATACTATCAGCTGAAGAAATGAGTAGCCCTGAAACACAGAAATAGAGCTCCAACATTTGTATATTGATCCTCTATAAACTAGTGCTGAAAGTAGCTTCTAAAGGACACCAATTCCTTCATTTTTAAGCCTTTTTTTTTTTTAAGTAGAAGGAGGCTGAAGAGATTTGACTGTCTGAATGTTGTGAATCCGATTTTCACAAGCAGACCCTGAGTTTTAGAAGCACAGCCTGTAGCACACAAGTTCCCAATGACACTGTTAATATGTACCAATACCAAACCTACAGAAGCCAATGAGAGTCTTTGAAGCCCTGCCAAAAATTAGGTATTTTATTTACATTTTGCTGCTTGCTTTAGAGAACTGATTCACTGCAGTTCACAGTGTGATGCATTTGCAGATACTCCTCCATCTCTGCATCCTTAAGCGATGGAGTTGTCTGAATCCTGGGTGTTTGCTCTTTACTAAGGATGGCTCCCCTGCACATCAGGATGAGAACCTGTAGCTGCCAGTATGCTTAAAAACATAATTTCAGAAACTACAGGAAAACTTAGGCTTCAGCAACCTGAACCCCATTCAAATTAGCCTGTCTCCTTTGAGACAGCCTGCCAGCGTAGCAAGAATAAAAACCAACTTTCCCCTCTGTACATTGTGCTGCAGAATACTGTTATCTCCAAGACATTTTGTTCACTTCTTGAGAAGGCCTTATCAGGGAAACACAGTATGTTAGAAAGCCCAAATAACCATGCTCCCAAAATGTGTCTGCATGTGTGTGGGTATATATCCACTGGCAGGACTGAAATAGATTTTAAAGTACTTCCACATAGCCAAAAAAAGCTGGAGGATGGCTGGTAATTATATGTACATTACAAGCAGACCACACATGGAGGGGGTGTTAAGGCATTAATATAAATTATAACAACCAGCACAGAAAGGAGGAAAAGAAACACTGAGGATATCAAATATGACACTTCTGTAATTGATACACAAGAGTACTAAATCATGGCAAAACAGTGCCTTGGAAAACAATGACTAAAATGTCATCCTAAAACGAGTCCCACCTATAGCTCTGCTGCATCTGTAAATGAACGTGATCATATTAATGATGTATTTTGAGGACACGGGGCAAATCAGATAGCCAAAAGATCCCATGAAATGTGAATACATGGGGAGATTTTTCTTCTGAAGGAAATAAGGCATTGCCAAAGAACTGGGGTACCACGTATTGTAATGATTTTTTAATTGTGTGGTTAAATGTGCAGGACCAACAGCTTCTGGGGTGTGATAAGAAAATGGCTTTGATGAAATTTTTCCCCTCAAAGCACAGCACAGGCTATATGGTGTTTCTGGAGTGCCTGACCTACATGCCAGCAGAGCCAGTACAACACTGTTTTGTTCAGAAATCTCCAGTCATGGTGCCTTGGGACAGAGGAATTAGAAAAAGAATTAGGATAATCTTTCCAGGCAGAAGATTTAAAGTCTGCTACAGTTATTCTCGATCGATCCCCAAAAGATTGCCAAGAAGTGTGTATCTTAAAACTGCTGCTAATTAGGAGGTTTTAAGACACTGTTATAAAACACCTTCTGCTTGGCTTGTAAGGGAAACCATTTAGAGTTGTAGCATAGAGAACAAAACAGTCATAAAACGTTATTTGTAGCTTCTATTATATTACCATTACACTATATTATCACCAGCATAGTTACATACCTAACATAAAACCATTTAATGAAATGTTTGAACTTTCAGGAGACCTACTGGCAATCTTCTTATTTTTAGCAACGGGGCTGACATTTCTTGTTTGCTGCAATACAAACAATAATAATTACACATTGAGATGTTAATGGGGACAAAAAGGAGTATTTAGTGCTGCTGTCTGTTCATGACTACTCACACAAATACAGAGTCCAGGATTAGAAACTTAAGAGGGCTTTTTGTTGCTTGGACATATAATTTATTTACTTAATTATTACTTGTCCTGCATGAGATTTCGAAGTTTAGACTAGAAGCAGTGACAGACAAGCAAACAGGCTGCTCAAATGAAGCAGGCTGCTCTGCAGACTGGAGAACTCAATGTTCTTTTCATTCCCGTAAGAATGGAACAACCTTTGAAAAGTTTTCATCATCACTTTGCACTCTGTGCAGCGTGGCTGTTCTAAAACATGCATGTGGAATATGCTACATCTAAATGCAGGCCGTGATGTTGTCTGAACATTGATTTTATTAGCCTGTAAGGATGGCTAATCTTGCCTGGCCAAACTGCATGACCTTTAACTATTTCTTAAGTGGGAGCTACAGAAAGCCTGTCCCAGACAATTACTTGAGATGTGAATAAGAAATGGGAAAGAATAATGAAAATGTTTCCTAATATTTTTCATGCTTTTTCTCCACCTTTGTGTAATTTGCATTTTCCTCCTTGCTGCTTGTCTGCATCTCACTGGTGAGCTACAACTCTGCTTTTCAGTGCTGGTATCCAAACTCTGGTTCTGGGGGATGGTTTACAGCCTTTGGTATTCACACTGAAAAACACCACAAATCACAGCCAGATGTGGAAAAAAATAGTCAGAAATAACTGTTGCCCCAATAATTGATTTTTGTGGGATGATTTATTCAATTTTCTGTTTGTTTGCTTGCAACAGCTCACAGAAGAAGCTTTCTTAAGGCTTCTGTAAATGGGGAAAATCAATGCAGGTTTAGGTAAACACAATTAGGCCCGATCACGAGGCAATTACAACATCCCATTTCCAGTGAGTAAAGAGCGTGCAGACAGCAGGTCTGACTTGACTTCCCATTTGAAAGCTCAGCTGCTCTGATGTCTTTATGTCTCTTTTTTTTTACATGTTTTCTCATGATAATTTAGGATTAGCAGCTTTGAGAATCAAATCAGAGAACAAAGTTTCATGAGCCTAAATTTAATTCTGACTTGGTTCTGATCCAATGCCTTTGTACACTCGCCAACTGTGCCATACAACATCACTGAGAAGAGGATCATTGAGTGATCTTTTAGGTCCTGCAGGTTTTATTTTCTTGTTGAAAAACGGGGGGAAAAAAAGAGAAAGAATTATGTGGCCTCAGCACATTTCAAAACATTTGGCTAAGAGTTTAATATTACAGGATTTATCTCTTAGATCCACTAAAGCGATTGTGTCTTAATACTGAATCCCTGAAAACACCTGGTATATGAGAGGGACTGGGTCAACTCTTGGTCACGAAAGAGCAGAGAGATTGACAAAGCAAGTCAATTATTGCAGCATGCCTGTGACTTAGAGCTGTGCCAGCTTTGCTTCAGAAACCACCGGAGTACAAAAAGAAAAGAAAAAGACCATTAAGACTAGGGGGGAAAATAAAGCACACACAGAGATATTAGTCAACTCAAATGCAACAATCTACTGATCAGCCATAAATTCTGGGGCAAACCTTTCCTCCTCCCTGAGCCAATCCATGGGCATGTCTGACTCCCTCCATGGCTATTTCCTGCTATCTCTCCCAGGGGTGATGTTTGCATTAGAACTGTCACTGCAGGCGACAGCTTATTCCACTTTCCCAGTGAAATACTCCTTGAGGAGTGTCTGTGTGCAAATAATGAGGGTGCAGTAAATTCCCACCCCATCTCACCACACGCTCCCATTTGATCTCTGTTAAGCTTTTAGACACAATATAGAAAATACTCAGAACAGCCACCCCCTCGCTTTCAGAAGGACCAGCCTGCTACAAGGTGTGGACAAAGCTGCTGCCCCTGCAATCTGCCCCAGTGTCCAGCTGTGCCAGCACCTCTGCACGCCCCCATGAGCACCATCCTGTGTCCCTGGGGCCCTGCACACGTGAGCTGGGGCTGGGTTATGACAAATGTGACACTGCTTGATTTTGGGGTGAGCAGGAGAGCCGAGCAGGAGCTGCGAGTCTGCCGGGAGGAACCTGCTTCAAGCTGGATCAAGGTTAACCCCATTCCCAGGGCTCATGCACGCAGCTCACATCACAGCAGAGGAGGAGTGAAAATAGCAGAGCCTGCTGGATGTGGTAGGAGACAGTGCTGTGTAATCAGGGGGAGGCCAGAGAAGAGAAATGGTGAAATTCAGAGGGAACACTGGCTTTCTGTGAAAAGGATTAATGCAAGAAAGCCACGGGTTTAAAATAGCCTAATTGACCCAGGCATAATGTAGTTCACAGTCACATGGTGAAAGTCAGGCAGTATTTGAATGCCTCCTCATCATTTAATATAACATTTCTGCTAATAGAATATTTAAATCCTATTTTATCAAAATCTCATCACTCAAGTGTAGGAGCCTTTTCCATTGCTGGAGCATACAGTGTTATAAATTCATGAAGGTCGTAATTATGAGCAGCTTCAACACTGCAAATGTGTTTGGCAAAGATATTATGTCCTTTCTAAACAAGATTTGAGTGACTACAGCCCACATTCAGAGTTACAGGGTTTTGCTTTTCATGTGCCTTGCAAGAAGCACACTGTTCCCTTTCTCCATGATTCCCACTTGCACAGAAATGCCCCATGGCCAGGAGGTCACCCCAAGACCACAGGGCCACTTCCCCCAACAAGCACGCACAGAGGAATAATCCTGCTCTCTCATGATACAGGAGAAGTAGCATGTTCAAATCCTTATTTAATGCAGCCATTTCACATCTGAATAATTAGTCAGGCAGATAATTTCCCAGGATATAAGGAGTGATTACCCCTAAGTGCAACTCAAGTGTCCCCAGACCAGCACTGTGGAGGACTTGGTGGCTGCAGCACAACCCTGGCAAGGTTTTCCTCTCTCTCAGGAGATAACACTTTTTTTATCCCACTTTTCTTGCTTTGATAGGCAAGCAGTTTCTCTGCCCTGCTCCAAACTGAGGATGTGGCTCCAGCTCCATGTCGATGTTTCAGGCAGAGCTCAGGTCTGAGCTGACCTTGGTGCTCCTGGGTCCCTTCCTGTTCAGCTGAGCCCCTCTCTGTGGTGCTGGGATCATGCAAGGCTCAGCTCCAAGCTGGACATCTGAGCGCTGCAAAACACAGCACTCAGTTCAAGTTCCACACAGGCCAGGCTTGCTGGAACTGACGGTGATGCCAAGTGCACCTAACAGTCCATGTTTTCCTCTCTGGAACACCTGGGCAATCTAAAAAAGATCCACTTTGGGCAGCTGAGCTGCTCTGTATTTGCATTATAAGCGAAGAGATGAAATTTCTGCAACAGTTTTACACAGGGTTGGCTCTGAACAAAGGCTGCTGTGTGGGGAAGAGGTTTGGGAGGCTGTGACAAAATCAACTCTGTTCCCCCTGGCCTCATTCAGGGATTTCTAAGCCTTGGAAAACCAACTTGGCTGCTGTCACAGCTACCATAGCAGAGATTGAAAAAATGGAATTGCAAAAGGGTAGCTGCAAAGCCCAGGACAACCACTTCCACTCACATCCATCTGTCCCTGCAGGGCCACAACTCATCCCCTCTTGGGCTCTCCATCCTCATCCCAGCTCCAGCCTCTCTCTTGTGGTGGGAATAACCAGCCTCTGGAATCCACCCACAGTCTTGGGGAGCCCTGAGCAGGCTCTGGTTTACTATTCTCCTTATGGGAATTAGCAGGATTTGTTTGGGAGGAAAAAAAATTGCTGAAGAGATTAATTTTTTAGCCAAATCTAAAATTATTTTCCAATAGAATGAATTCTCCCTCCATGGGGTAAACTGACCAAGAGGTTGAAGTCATCTGCATAAAACCAAATGGAAATAAGAGGCAGAATTACGATTACATTCCCAGAGATTAAGATAATACATTTTTACAGCCTTTTGCTTTGTGCACTTTAAGCTGTGCAGGAATCAAACGTGGCCATGTGGTTTTCCATGCTCTCTGTGACCCATTTCTGTGCTGGTGTGCATCACAAACAACAACACTTCATTTCATGCTCAGGCAACCGAGTTCGGTCACCAGTGAACCCCCTCTGTACATGAGAGTACACATGAACAAAACACAAGTCCACATGGCAGCTGAGAAGTAAATGTCTACTATTTAGCATTCCAGAGCACACTAACACATCTTCATAACCTATTTATTTCACCAAATGTTCCCTTATGTTCAATAAGAACATAGTTTTTATACAACCCTAATAGCAAATTGCAATGATTTTCCAATTCTACAACTGCTCCAAGACTACCGAAATCAGGAGCAGTTTTCAAATGCTTCTAACTGGATATTATTTGATATGAATTGTCTTACGAACATCAGAAAGAACTGTTCTTATTTGAAAAGGCTCACTGCTAAACAAACCAGATATAGTCACACCTAGTAAGATTGTCATGGTACAGCGATAGGGGCAAACACCCTTTTCATTCAGCTTAACTTTTGCACACAAGTGTCAGGGCTGTAACTTTTCTATTTCTACCATCAATGGTAAAATCTGTCACGAAACACAATGAAAAATCACATTTGAGATAAGAAGATCTGCAGAAGCAAAAGACAGCATACATAAAAGCTACTGCACTAGGTTTTTTTCTTCATGGTCATGACTTCTAGGTTGCTTTCCAGCAGGATATATCCTTATAAGCCTTTTGTTCACATTCTTTCTTCTCTTCTTACTTGCAAACACTTAACAAGAATCAAAGCCAACCAGGCACACAAAGAAATAGCCAAAATGCTCAGATGCAAATAAAGGCTTGAGATATGTATTTTTTAAAAAAATCAAAGCAAGCTTCTTGGGTCTGAAGTAAAAAATTCTAAAAGGAAAAACCCCTAAAGTTTTGGTATTTTACCTATGAATGCTGGGCAAGGGGGCACAGGCTGACAAGTAAATATTGAATTATACAAAGCCTTTTGTTAATATTTCTGTCCATGCTCTAGATAGTCTATTAGAATGGATCAAATCTGCACTTTAAGACAAAACTATAAACATGCTTTTCACAACTGGTCTCTCTGCCGAAAAATTAGGCTTAGTGAAATGAAAATATTCCACAGCTACAGCATTTTACTTACAGGAAAGTTTCCATAGTATTGAGCTCTTTAGTCACTTTTTGCCAGAGACAAGAAAATCCAATCTAACAACAAAAAAAACAAAAACCCTAAACAACTTGACTGTTTGACTGAAAAAATGAGTATTTGCACCCCAGCTTGACTTCCCCAAACTCAAATAAATTGAAGTGGTTTGTTATCTTCCCGTTATGAAGCAAACACCAATTCAGAAGCTTGGGAAATTCTTGTTTGGTGGAACCAAGGACACAGAGATGCAGCAAGAGCCTGTTCTCAGGAAAAGGTGGCTGTGCCAGGACAGAGGGAACAGGTTCAGCCTTCACAAAGGGCTGTGCACAACGACCAAGGCACGTCCTGTGAGATTTCTGAACCACCCGTGCTGAGACTGGGAGTGCTCTTGGCCCATCATATCCCCAAAGATGGACAGAAAAGGGTGGTGAAACAAAATGATCCAGGAGGGACTTGGAAATGCAGAGAAGGTCTCAGTTTAACCCTTTTTTAATAAGCCACTACCTCCATCACTAAGCACAACCACCAGAATCTGACTGTGGCTTTTGGAAGGCTTTTATATTTATAAATGTACCAGGAGAGAATTCCAAACAAGGAAGTGCAAGTTGTTAAACTAACACGACAAAAACCAACATAACCCACTGAGCTTTAGAAACTGAAATCAATCGAAGCCTTTCCATTGACTTCAGTGAGCTCTGGATCAGGATTTAAAGAGATTACAATGCTGAAGTTTGTCCCTGTTGCAGTTCAGACTCTTTCTTTTGTTTCATATCACATTAAAGATTCAGCATCTCTCTTCCTAATGCTCTGAAATATAGTATGATCTATAAGGGAACAGAAAAGAGAACTAAAGGGGGGAAAAAACCCTCCTACACCTCATTAAGATCTAAAGTTTGTCCTTAATGTGTACATGAACTCAGAATGAGTGCCTAAATGGAGACGTTTTTCCCTGCTACAGAGTAAAGTGATTATAAATGTCTCTGTGCAAAAGCTTAGTGGTATTTTATGCAGCTGGCACTGCAGAG
The DNA here is from genome assembly GCA_013396955.1 of Regulus satrapa. Lineage (NCBI taxonomy): Eukaryota > Metazoa > Chordata > Aves > Passeriformes > Regulidae > Regulus > Regulus satrapa. The sequence continues at coordinate 479,905 of VWZN01002258.1, forward strand.
TTTGAAACAAATCCAAGAAAACAGATTGTATCTTTAAGGTTAGAAATCAAACTTCCCCTTGCTGGAGTGCACATTTGCTGGTAACGGGCTGGGCTCTGACACCAGCAGCAATGCACACAGGAGCTCTGCCACTTCCAAGTGTGTTGCTGCCTGTATTCCCTACGGCCTCTTCATCAATTCATTCCAGTCTCAAACCATCATTAAATGGACATTATAAAGTCATTTTTTGTAGTTTTCTGCTTTGGGTACTTACTATTTTTTATTCCTCTAATACCCATTCAGAAGTGGGCCAGACATCTCTTCCTTAAGCCTTTTAACCTACATTCTCCTCCAGACCTGCAAACAGCGTTGATGCCTTTGTCAATCAGCAAGAGCAGCAGCTTCAGTTTACAGGTAGAAATACCCCAAGCTCCTGAACATCAGTTACAATAAACCTCATGCAAGAATAGAGATAGCCTCATCCACAGGCTGCAATTCTTCCCAGACTTTGGAGGTATTTCAATGCCAAGCACATATTTTGCATATGTTCTTTCAAGAAGACTGAATTGACTCTCAAAAGCTTAAGATATCCTATATAACCACATAATGACATCCCACTTTGCCTCCCCTGCTAAACTGTGCTCTCACCCAGTGAGATGGGGATGCTCTGCAGGACTGCTGGGCACAGCAGGAGCGGGTTGCTGGATTCCTGGCAGAGAGCAGCCCCTGGAGCAAGGAGATTGCTCTCCACCCCTCAAGCAATCTGGGCTCAAACCGTCTGGTGATGTGTAGGTTAAAAACAGCCTCTGGAGGTGCATTTGCCTCCCCCGCAGTGGTGGGAGCCACAAAGTGGTCTGCTCTGCATGATGAACTACCCAACGAGTGGCAGCTGTGTTCTAATTTAGCTCCCTGACTAGTCCTAATGAATAACCTCATGTACAGCACAGGCCGCAGAGAAAGGATTTGTCTCCTGTTCCTAGCTAGAGGCAGATGAGGAAAAATCCTATTTTTGGCTACAATTGCCGTTTGATCTTCCACAAGCAGCCTTGCTTCTAATAAAACTCCACTCAGCTGTGCTCAGTGGGGACACGGCGGTGAAGAGCGGAGGGCATGGAAGATGCCTGCTCGGAGAATGGCAAACGAGTCTGTGAACCAGCTGGATTTATGACCCACACTTTGAGCCAGAGTGGTCTGTGGCCAGCAATTCCTGCCGATACTGTACAGGGCTGGCTTTCAGCTCCCTCTGTGCTACCCTGCAGATGAGGGGAAGCTGCTCTTTCCAATGTCTCTGATTGCTGCTGAGAAACTTTGGCTGTGCCGTCACCTCACCTCTGGAACTTGATCAGATGTATCCACTACGGGTTCAAAGCACATCTTCTGCCTTGGCACACAGATTACACTCTTGCAGCACGTTGCTATTAGTATTCCTTTACATATTTGTGAACGTCTGGGCTCAGGGAGTGTGTCAGGTTAGCTCCGTGACTAATTTCACTGGCGCAGCTCGGTGATTACAGTCTGACTCAGCGCAGGTACCCGAGCAGCTGCACAGAACCCATGGATGCCTCATGGGAACATCCCTGTGGGGTTCTGACCTCAGCACATCCCCTACTCCAACATAAAACCAGCTCCATACATTGAAGTTTCCTTGGAAAGCACTAAGACAACACATATTGCACTAATGCGAAAAACAAGCAGATTACCCCAAAAGTTTGTAAAAAAAAGCAGATTACCCACTTGGCCTATGACCCAGGGAAGGTGAGAGCAAATATACTGTATCTCCCTGCTGGCATAATTCAGAGCTGCAATCCCTTGTCACAGATACCTGCTCAAACACGACCTTGACTCGGTTCCTGGCAGCACTGAGCCACTAATAATTGATAGACAAACAGGCATATTTACTCGATGTTTACCTTTCTCTCTACCTCCCTTGCACAGGCTGATGCTCAGAACCAGGCTCCCCGATTAGTTCTGCTCACTGCAGTAACCCTGTGGCCCTCATTAAAGAAAAGCTTTTTGAGAAACTGTATCCATCCCATTTTCTATCATCAGTCCTTTGTGAAAACTGGATTGAAAGCACCTTGGTGGTAAATCTACCTCTCCCAGAGGTAAAATCCAAAGAGCAGAGAATGATGCTCACCAGCGGAGAGAGGAAGTGATTAAAGGACAGAGCAGAACAACAGATGATGAAATGCTGGCTCTAACAGGAGATGCTGAGGATAAATGTTGAAATTTTTCATTTTCAAAGAAGTCTCTTTGTTTTGTTTCCTGCTTCAGGGAAATCTAGATCGCTAGTCCCAGAAGCCACGGCATGAACTGGCCTGATGTCACTTGGCAATCAAAGACAGCACCTTACTTACTGACGGTGGGAACTGCACTGATCCTCCAAATGCACTTCAAATATCTGGATCTTCCTGTCATATTTACTATTTGCACAAAATTATATTCTCCTTACAAAAAAAAAAAAANAAAAAAAAAAAAAAAAGAGAAAGAAAGAGTTGTGGGGGGGGAGCAAAGATTAAAGGCAGTCTGTCAGTCTGCCTCTGCCTGGTTTGTATTCTCACTCGAGTGTATAAGTAATGCCTTTGATTGCTTCCACGATGGGGCTGGTGTCACCATGGCATTTGAATCACAGCACTTTCTCTTTGTATTGCTTCTGTCAGTCAGGAACAATAAAGAACTTTTTTGTTAAAGCCTTTAATTTCACGTAGTAATTACCTATTTGATCAGACAAAAGGTGCTGTGAATGAAAGTCATTTACTTGTTTGATGTGACTGAGACTGAGTGTCACTACAGCTGCGAGACTGTCAGAGAAAACACTAGTGGCTGATTAGATAAGCAGTCCTGCCCAGAAAAAAAGGGTGAAAATGGAATGGGGGGAAGAAAAGTCAAGTTCTACCTCATTTAAATACAAGGAAAATGAGAAATCCCTCAGAATAGAATTAAGGCAATTACCAGAAGATGCAACTTCTCTACAGCTTCACTGAGGTCAACTTTCCAGCTAAAGGGTTAAACACCCCCCTCGCTCCCTCCTCTCCCCTCCACTCCATCAGCCAAGGCCAATTTACAAAGAAACCAAGGATCTGCTTGGCACTTGCTGAACACCTGCTGCTGTTCATGTGCACATTCACACTGCAGCAGAAATCGTGCTACAAGGACACGAAGAAGCATCATCTGCTCGTGCCAATCTACTACTATTCAGATAAAGGTTTTGTGTCTGAAATCTGAGCTGTTGTCACCTTGCCAAGATGAGCCTTTAGGCACCTTCTGGGGCACAGAAGGAGTTCCAGGACACAGTGGGGATGGGTTCATCTTGTGGAGTCCTGCTGGATTCCAATGAATTGTAACAAAAATGTGAAAATCTCTGAGGCTTAGCTGGACACTTAACTCAGCCAGACCACAGCCCTGAGAACCTCCCTCCAGTTTTCAGTTCTGGCTCCAGCACAGACCCAGCCACAGACAGGAGAAGGGCCCAGACCCTGCTTTCAGATCTAATGCCCTACCCCAACCACAGTCATTTGCCTCCCAGGGACAATACTGGGCTTGGGTCTCATCTCTCTGCACAATAATCAGGATTTTATGGAGAGAAGGACATTTTCTGGATGTGAAACTGATGAAATAGAACCTACAGGATGAATTCACTCTTCTGATCATCTCAACTTCATGCCAGCAAAATATTCATTGTACGGCAGCTGAATCATCTGTTTCCCTTTTATACACAGAAATATGCACGAGGCAGGTGGCTCCAGCTCCCAAAAAGCTTTTCCTTCCCTCCCCTTTCTTCTTCTCATCCTCCATGAAAGCAGCAAAGAAGGGGACTGCAATTTCCAGCGGTTCCTTACTGGTAAGTGTGATGCAGAGCCGGCTGAAATGCAGGCTCTCATCTCTGCTCTCTGCTGGCCTCTCTGCACTTGCTGGTTAGAGCTGCACATGTTTAAAACATTAACTGGAAATATTTTATTCTGTTGGATAACGTATCAAACAACATTGAAATGAAACTTTCAAGGGCTTAGAAACTGTGCCTGGAGGTACTTGAGAGGTCTTGTGGACTCCTTCAGCAGCACAGCCCAAAAAAGCTCAGAATGGGTTTTTTCCTCCACAAGTGACTCAAGATGAGTGACTCAGATAGCACGGAGGCTGAATACCTTAATTTGTCTTTCTACTCTCCAAAACAAGGCAGAAGGTAGAAGATAAAAGGGAAGCCCTCAGCTGGCTGACAATTTAGTTCATCCTCAACATGCAAGGCAACTGGAGTGATGAATGCCGTGCTGTGGGAAGGCTGGAGCCACTCTGGGACAGCCCTTGTAGCCTCTGGCAGCTGAGGATGTGCCCTCAGCTCCACTCATGCAAAGAGGGGACCCTGTGCCTGCCCCTGCCCGGCCTCTGGCCAGCAGTGTTCCAAAAACTCATCTGTCTTGGGTGATCTGAGGTGTCCCTGCCGTGTCCCCACGCCTCACTCTTGGGGCAGGGGCTCCTGCACAGGGCTCCTGTTTCTCCGCAGAGCACACGCTCTCAGCCACGGCTGGGAACTGCTTTGAGCTGCTGCTGCTGCTGCACCATCTCCCTTGGAGTGGCTCCAGCACTACAGACACTCTCACAAAGGCAAAGCCAACACCACGGGGGCAACAGTTCCCTAAAAAAGCAAACAGACTATTTCCCTTTACAGGCTGCTCTCAAAATCTAATTTCACAGCATGATCAGTCACTGCATTGGAATGACTTGCTTTCTTATTCAAATAAAATGAACATATTAACAAATAATACTCATAAAATTCACTGGACAACACAATAGAAAGAATTACAATGCATAAAGAAGGTTACAGAAGCTACATCACTGCTTGAGTTAGATGCAATATGTATTAACCCAGAGAGCCTGTATACAGAATTAAAGAAATCATCTAATTTTAAAGTAATATTTTATTCAATGCATCCCTCAGTGCATGTAACTGCTAAATGAAATGCACTGCATGCTCTACAAACACATCATCACCTTGTAAATGAAATACTCATGATATTAAAACTGATATAACATTTATTAAAACCATCATGCAAAGAACAAGGTTGGGTAGTCGAACTGCTGAAGGCAAGTGCTGGCTCTGGCCTCGGAGATGTGCACACGCCAAGCAGCCTGTGGGCTCTGAAACACTAATCAGAGACGTCTTTTCTAAAGGTGAGAGTTCATTCAGCCAGAAAGAAATCCACATCTTGCCTGAGAGGAGTAAGGAAACGTGCTGGAGTCTTTGGCAGAGCCACACGGGATGCAAGGGCCCGTGGGGGGCTTTAGGAAGTGTCGCTGCCCCAGTGCAGGGCACCAAGGTGTCTGCTCAGTTCCACAGGAGNGCGGGATGCGAGGGCCCGTGGGCTTTAGGAAGTGTCACTGCCCCAGTGCAGGGCACCAAGGTGTCTGCTCAGTTCCACAGGAGGTCACTGTAAGAGCGTGTTAAACGCTTCACAAACCCGAGCTATTTGGGTTGATATTGTTTCTTCCTTCTAGACTGGCAGCAAAGTTCACCAGTAACATATTCTGGGATCAGATCATGGCCTGTTTTCTCAGGATGGCAGAGGTTGGAGCACAGGGAGGATTTGGTGGCTTGCCCTTACAGCTCTGCTCTGATGGCCAAAGGATGCTACAGTCCCCAGAGTGCCTGATTTCAGAGTCCCAAAGTGGATATGGAGGGGCTGAGCAGAGGCTGTGTGCCAAAGAGAACCCATGCTAAACCAAACAGGGTGATACCCCCTTCTCCACAGTGGGTTTGTGTGTCTCTGGACATCCCTCTGCTCCAAGCGTTCTTGCTGCTGATTCTCTCCATGCATTTTCAAGACATTTGACAAGTTTTTCAATGCAACCACCTTTACCATCTTCTCCTTGTCAAAATCAAGCATTGTACTACTAATTAATCTGTAGGGGATAGGTCTGACTGCTTTAAAAGCACAGCTCTATTGTGAATACTCAAGGCATATTTTTAAAGGAAAATCTCAGAAATTTACTTTATGCTATTACTTCATTCTAGCCTATGACATTTTTAGCTTTGCACAAAGGATGCCTCTCTGCAGAACCCTGGCAGTTCAGCTGAGTTACACATTATAAAATCCCTCTATTTGTCACTGCCTTCAAGCCTCTTCAAAAGGAATCCTGGTTAGGATATGTGAATGCAAAATGCTCTTGTTTCCTAGTGAAACGCTTTGAAACGCGCTGTAGGAGAAGCTTGATTTTACCCTTCCACAGGCATAAAGAAGAGTTCTTGCCTTTAAATGTTCTCTACTGAAAGAAGAATTCACACAAACCACATAGAGCTCAGGCTGCCAAAAAGGGAAATACAAACTCTTCTCCATCCCTTTCAACAAATCTCAGCACAGAACAGAATGAAATGAAGCATACATTCAGCAAAAAGGGATTAAGGGAAAGATGAGGGGAAAATCCTTTTAAATACTAATATTCACTGAAATTAATCTCCAATCACATCACAACAGAGACAGACCCTTGACAAAAAGAAAGTAAAAACCTACCTAAATATACTCCATGATGGCAGCCCTGCATCTTCCTCCTACCAGTGTTACAGGAATCTATCTGTACATACCGATAGACACTTATTGCCAGAACCCCAGTGCAAGCTGTATTTTGCTACATAGGTACCATATGCTGTGCTCCACATCTTGGCGATGGTAATCCTGGCATTTCCACATTTATTATAAACTGGTTAGGGATCTTAACAAGGTTGGAGTCTGGGCTAGTTTTTCATTTCTAAGCACGACTGAGGAGCACAATTAAAACATCTCATTTGAGAACACGAGTTTAAACTTACGCACTGCATGCACAAAAGTATTAATTTCTTTTGACTTTCAAATATTTGAACACTGGGAAATTACACTGTAGAAAATGAGCCTGGACTGACTTTTCCACTGGCACCATCATCAACTGCTCCCTTTCACGAGTCACACACAATGCCCTGAAATGCTGGGGGCTTTCTGGTCGGACATTTCTAATCTGATCAAGAGAACACGGTGACACTTCATATGGCAACACACTGATAAAAGCTCTCTGACACTTCATTATGTAAACAGGTATAGCTGCTAATTAATGAATTACAGCGGAGAAAGAAACTGTTGGCAAGGATGGAAACTTGGCCCAAAATCTCCCTTGAGTAATGCTCAATCAAGTGCACTAAGCCCTATTAATGCTTGCTGGCAGGTGCGCCTTTAGCACCTGCCGAAGAAAGCGCATTTTTTTGCAACATTCACATTTTTTCCCCTTCCCATTTCCCACTTACTAAGAATTCTCAAGGCGGCTTTGCTTTGCTGGCCACACAGCCTGTATCATTCCATATGCACACCTCCCCACATCAGGAAACAGGGAGCTGAGGGTCCAAGTGTTCCTCTCTGGAAAGGCCAGGTGGTGCCACCTTCCCGTCACCTCCTGCCACCCGCAGGACAACGAACTGCTCAGACACGGCTTGGCTGCAGAGCACTCTTGGGGAAATCAAAGACTCTTTGCATTCTCGTAGAGTTTTGGCTGTTTCCCTGCAGGAGGGAGCGGGACAAATTTAGGAGGCTGTGTGGAAATCTTTGGACGGTGGTAGGGAATACATGTGTCTGAGCAGTGGTGAAGTGTTGGAAAGCAAAGTATGAAAACTGAAACCATGCTGGTCCGAGAAAGGAAAAATTACTGTCTCTTAATCATACTCCAGGCTGCCTGTTTTTTATGTGATGCTGTTCCCTTTTAGCTTAGCGGTACTGTTTTACTCATGATGAGGATTTCAGGAGTGCAATTAAAGCTTTATCATCAACATAAAACCCAGCACAGTTTGCCCAGTACTAAGCTTAAAAAACAATAAGTACTGCATTCTAACCGAGAGGAAAATAGTTATATTTTCACTACATATAGCTTGGAAAGCTGGGGTTGAATGAATATGAGAATTACAAACCAATATTCCAGAAGCACCACTGAATTGTATTCTAAATAAAAGGTATTTAGAAAGTTGGATTTTTTTCTTTACCTGCAGAAAATTAGCAAAGAACAAAACCTACATGAATATTGGAATCTTAATTTTGCCAAAATACAGTCACATTTTGGGCCTTTGCTGATTATGAGAAGTATAATACTACTGATAACATTATGGAATGTGAACACTGAAAATACGTTTCAGTTTGGCCAGATGTTATTTTTAAAACTAGATTTTGTATAAATATCTACCAGCTCAAGTTACCACCAGCAACATCTTAACAACTCCAGAGCAAATGCAAAAAACCTAAGGTGGAGGGATTACTTGGGGGATTTGGGAGAGTCTGCTCAGTTCTCAAATATACCCTGGGTTTCCTTTCTGACTTTTACAGAGTCATTTAGGCTCCCCTGGCATCAACAGCATTTGTGCCTGCAATTCAGCTGTGAACGCAAGCCTGAGAGCACGTGCTACTAAATATCTGAGGAGAAAATCCAGGTAGCTAAAGCTGTAGATTCAGCCACAATTTCATTTGTAAGTGAGAACTGGAGCCAGAGGAAGAGAGGCTGGACCTTAACCTTGTTGGGTAATTTACTCCTTAATTTCTATCAGCTTCTTGTTTTAGATTTTACCAGGTGTCAGGAATAATTGGTTTTGTGTACTTGTGGTAAGAATATGCTACGCACCGTTTCCTATCCGAGTGCAGTTAGCAGCTTGGATTTATACAGCATTTTCATGTATCCAACTAAAGCAGATAACTCAGCAGGACAGCAAGCCAACCTATCCATTACAAAATAAATAAATCAGTTCTAAGTTCAGACTTCAAAAGCAAAATGGTAGATGCTCCACAAAAATCTCTGTAGGCAGAGGTTTCCACAGAGCAGGAGCTGAACAGCTCCACGGCTGCATCCTTGGGCAACACATCATGGTCCTTGCCCAGCACAGATTAATGAACAGCAGGAATGGAAATGCTAATAATTAAGAAAAGGTTAAAATGTTCACACTGTGTGAGAATGGTGCATAAAAGGATACAACCACTAAAAACCACTGCAGCGATGAAGGAGTCTTTTTAAAAATTATTTTTTAGAAACTAAATTCCAACTGGGAATATATTAAGAACAGGAAGAAAGAAATTCTCAGGATAAAAAAAACCCAACAACAACAACAACAACAACAAAAACCCCCAAAAAACCAAAAACCAAAAACCAAAAAAAACCCAAACCAAAAAACCAAAACCAAACCCAAAAAAACCCCTCCAAAAATCAACATAGCTAGTGAAAACCAGTCAGCTCTGTGGAATGGAGGCACTATCCACACTACAAACTAAAGCTCCATTCTGAACTGAAAGCCATTTGAAAAATAAATTCAAGGAAACATCCAGACAAGAAAAATCCCAAAATTACTACAAAAATCAGACATTTTTCCATATGAACAGTTTGTGTTCAAAGCAGCATTTGTCCCTTAAAACTCCACTAATGTAGATGTAATTTAGAGCAAGAAACTGAGCCAAATTTTCCAGGCAGGTGTTCAGTCCCACTAGTTATTCCAGTGAATCCTCAGGCAGAGCCTGTGCCACCCTCTGCCTCCCAGACATTCCTCCCATGAGATCTGTACTGGTCCCCTCCTCTCTGGGCACACCAGATACGTGATTTACATACACCATTAGTTCAAACCTATCACATATATAAAAATACACATATATATTGGTAGGGGTGGGATTTGTTTTACCTTTAGAATTCAGCACACACTGACAACTAAGGGAAACCACAGCCTGCGAATTGTCCCAGACCTCCCATCTCCACATTACTTCATCCTCCAAAATTTGGCAGTCACATCCTGCTATCCAGGAACTGCTTTCAGCAACAAAATTTGAGGAAACAAGTTCCTATAACTAGTGGGAAAGTACACAAGCAAGAGTGATGGCCCTTCTTCAGACAGGGACATTGAGATCCTATCATTATCTTTTGCTGACTATTACTTTCATATACTTGTCTGAGATTACAGGCTTAGCATAAGATTATATTTTTACACACAGAGTCAATTTCCACTTGTGTAACAATCAGCATTTGCAAACCACTAGCCCTGAACATACAAAACAGCAAATAAAGATTTTTCCTTAAGGATAATACAAGCACTGTACCAGAGAAAGCCTAAAAGGAGAACAGGGCCTTTAGAACATGGGTTATCCCCACCTGTCCAAGAGATCCTGTCAGCAACTGGTTTCCTAATCACCACAGATTCATTTTCCACTTGCTTGCTGCAATTATGCTATTGAAACCTGCAGGTCTGGGGTTTTTTTTTTTCCTTTCCATTACTCTAAACAGAATTCATTTTTTAATGTCTATTGCAGAAGGCCCATATGATATAAAAACCCCAAACATTTCACTACTCATGCACTCTTATTCATAATATCACATCAAATTGCTGAAGTAGTACCATATGGCGCTTGAGCACCAAGCCAGAACAAGTTGTTCAGCTTGTCATAATCTCAAAAGCTGCATAAAACTTAAATAATTTCTCTATGAAGTGGAAGATCTTTGGGTTTAATATAACTCATCAGAAATGGATTCTGAATTTTCCTCCTATTATTTCCCATGTTTTCTATGATTCACATTCCATTTTCTAGCGCAAGCTATCAGTATAAGTGGCTACAACTATGGGGCTGAAAGGCTTTAAAAGCATCCTGTCCATCCTTTCTCCTTGATGGATAAATAGCTTTCTCAATCAGACAGATATGTAATTATAAATAAAAAAAGCTCAATCAGAAAAACTGAATGGAAAAGATTAATGAAATCTCCCACACTTTGATTCAGCCCTTAATGCAGCACTTGGTTGTGAAATGTCCACACTTCCACCCACACTGTCCTGTAGAAAAACACAACAGCCTTTCAAGAAAACTGGAGGGGTGACATTTAACTGGAGTGGTGACATAAATCCATGGAGAGATGACGTTGGGACTGCTCCAGGTTTCATCACAGATTGCTCTGTATTTACATTCTCAATTTCTGCAGACACCACAAGTCTAGGTGTTGGTGGGTTTTTGAATTTTTAAAAAAATATTTTCAACTGAGAAGAAAGGGCATGCACAAGAAACTGACAGCACAAGAACTAACGACAGCCAAGACTTTAGCCAACCTCCCAGTTTTCAGGGATTGTGACTGACCCCTGATCCTGAATGGCTGAGCAGCAGCGCAGGAACCACCTGAGACAGAGAAAACACCTGGAAAGATCTCCAAGGGAACACAATACAGCAAGAATGAATATGTGAAAGCAAGACCTGAAAAGGTGGAACAGGAGACAAGAACTGGAAATGGGAAGAAACAAAGAAGGGAGGTAGATAGGCTGCAGTATTGCTCTAGAGGGGAGAGTGTTATGGAACTCCTCCAATGGAAGGCTTATTTTAGCAGCTGCTGAAGAATAAAAAGGAGAGCACCAAATCAAGCAAGATTTCCTAACCCTTCCTGGCATATATGTTCAAGCCTGGTTCCCATATGGGATTAGGACAGGCAGGAACAGCAGGCTGGCACACAGGCAGTACAGAGACAGCTATTACACAGCCTTTTGCTTAAAAAGAAGAGAGAATGGGGACATGTCTTCTGGAGATATGGATGGGGAGTTTCCAGAAAAACATTTCTGTAATGGTTAAATATGTGATTGTTCTTTTTTTCCTTAGCTATATGGAGGAAATAAGTGGCTTGTCACCAGCCCAAAAGGAAAAGCACTTGGCTGCATGGAGGAAGACAGGATGTGTTGCATCTGTGGCTTCACAGAAGGAAAGGAACAGCTCTTCAAAAAAGGCAAGAGCCACAGAGAATATGTAAGATAAATGAAAGGAATCAGTCCCACTGCACTGGTGAAGAGATGATGTCACAGCTCCCAAACCCTCCCCACTGCACAGACAGGGCCAGCTCAGAAGGGGCAGTAGCAGCCCCGTGTCCCTGCGCAGTGGCCCTGGGCATGTGTCAGGATCTGCTAAGGGACCCAGGTACCCTTCAGACCTTGGGGGAATCCGTGTCAACAAGGACCAATTCTTTGCTGCTTCTGATCATCCTCTGCACACTGCCTGAGGAAGAAATGGAGCGTCTCCAAGACTTAACAGTATTTTGGGTACAGAAAGGGTAAACCCAAGGAAAAGGACTAAAATGACTTGGTGGGGGTCTTCAATCAAGCAGAGCCCCCAGGAAATACTCCAAGCAGCCCATAGGAATAGAAAGAATTGTACCAAGAGCTCAGGCAACACCAACATTTTGGGCTACTTTAAATGTTGTGCTGAAAGCGCCTTACCCCAGAGAATAAAAGAAGAGGAAACGCAAAAGCTGTGCTGTGGAATCAGCATCTCCTTTCCAACGACACCAGCTTTGTGCTAAGTCAGTTTCTGGAAGGATGGTTTTGATGGAGCCAAGGCAGGCAGGACTTCAGAGCAGGAGGATGGGAGAGATAACAGCTGTGAGAGACAGCACCCATCAACCTGGGCCAGAAAACCCTTCCCCATCAGCATTAACCCCCCAAACGCTCAAGCAGAGTTACAGCACAGATGCAAAGGGAACCTCAAGGGAACCTGCAACGTTCCTTGGTTTCAGATCATAGCATTCAGCATTTACTCCCTTCTTTCAACAACATCCACACTCAGTGCTCAGTACTTATGGACACCCTCTATCCAATTAATACCCCATTAAGCCGCCCGCCCGTCGTGACTTTATCCTCAGACCACTGTATGGCAGCTTTTAACTCCATAATACCCCGGCATTATTTCCATATTAGACTACAAGGGTTTGATCCAAAGCTCATGGAGGTTAATGAGGGCTCATTAAACTTTGAATTGAGCCCTAACTGCTCAGCAAACACGGAGTGAAGTGAAAGAAGTACGTGTCAGATGAGATGACAGAGGGTGTAGTAAACTTTAAGGCGAAATATTGAATGCTGATGGTGACAAAGGCAGGGAATGTGTGAGAAAGCAGCCGTGGGAGAGAATTATGATTGTGTTACACTCGATATCAAGCAGGACAGATTTGTGCCTATATAAATAGATATGCCTGTTCTGACTCTGATGTGATTTTTGTCATCATATGGTTAGACAGAGCATAATATTGACATTATGGCTTTCCTTCAGATTTTAGTTTTGAATTTCAGCTGGAGAGTATGATACTAAAGACTTGAGATCAGTATGACTCCTTCCCTAATTACTGATTAATCAAGAGCTAAGGTTGCCTACATAGAGATTCATGGGGAGAAGGAGGAAGTCTCATTAAGAACAAGAGGTTAAAAAAAAAAGGAAGGGAGGGGGACATTTAACAACTGAATGGATATTGAAGGAGGAGAAAAAAAACTGATTTCCTAATAGGATGTTATACCCAAATGTTAAATTTTGTATTCATGTCTAATTAAAAAATTAAAAGAAAATGTTTCAATGCTTGCAGATACCATGGATTATGGTTCAAAAGGAAGTACAAAAAGTTGTTGGGTTGTTTCTTTCCAATGACTTCAGAAATACATATATGTTGTGTCATCCTGTCCCTTGGGTGCTCAAAAGACACAGCAGCTGTTTCATAAATTCTGAATTGCCTTTTCCTTTAGCATACAAAAACCTGTGCCATAAACATAACACTGTCTGAAAAATATTTGGTAAACCCAGACAGTTGCTGGAAATGCTTCCTCCGATATTTAAATTCCTCTCTTAACAGGAGTTTCCCTGCAAAAACAGATGCTAACGAATAGTGCTTTTGCCATTGAGCTGAATGGGAACACGTTGGTGTAGCATTTTCCTCTTTTCCATGGAGACATTACAGGGTGCATTTCCCATGACTGAAAGAAAACTGCCACCTTGCTTCTCAATTCTTTGCTTTCAAATAATAAATAACTGCTATGATCTTCCATAAAAGATTTATGCTCTGATGATGTCTGATTCTTCTACTGTAATTTCTTTTTGTTAGAGGCAGTTGAATGCCACTTTACTGGTAAGTAAATTGTGTCATCACTTCACTGCAAACCACACCACTGAAAATGTAAGCTGGCCAAACATTTATTTTTGTTTTCCAACTCACACAAATCCCTTCTGAGGGCTTGGATTAACTAGCAACACTTTTTAGTACAGATCCTTAATCTTAGTTTCCTCTCCTCTCTCAACTAATATGCTCCCTTCCAGTGATGTTACTTCAGAAATAACTCCAAATAGCTCACAGTGTGGTCAGAAACTCTGCCTTTTAGCTGCCATACCTTTTTACAGTGACTTGGAAACACAGAAAATTGGCCATTCCTACTGAATTTTTCATAGTCCTGCACTAATGGGGGAACTGCAGCTCTGCCTTTTCCACAGAGGAGTTTAACTAGCAGAGGGGCACATGCACTGAAAGTTCCCCTAAAGGTTCAAACCATGGGCTCCACATCCAATCTTTTCACAACACAATGCATGCCTTTCATTTCTCAGACAGAAACAACAAGCCCACAAAGCTTTTCTTCTTCCTTAATCTGTCGCTCTTTTAACAAGAAGAAAATTAGGTTCTTTTGCCTAAACAAATGTTACAGCTCACAAAGCCTCCAAGCACAAATCAAACAAGTCAACTGCAAAACAGCCCAAAAGGGCTGCAAACCCAAGCACGGATTCAAAACCCTCCTCAGGTCATGATGTTTTGATTAAAATGAGCAGAGATCACGAGTGGAAGGAGGAGTCAGGAAGGCGAATGTCCCAGCCATGCCACCAGCAGGATGGCATTCAGGGGTCTGTTAATATTTCCATGAGAAACTTTTATGTTTAGGAGTTTGCAACTTGAGTCATAGAGGACTAGTCCTGGTTTCCAAAATCTGAGTCCTAAAGGGGAATTCCTCAGGTAAAACTTTGCAAGCGCAGGGCAGGGCCAGGTGGTTTGTTATGACAAGGATGAGTACATGGCAGGTTCAGCAGCTGCAGGGGCTCTTAGGGGATGCTTGACTTGGTTCATGGAGGGGAAAGAATTCAGCTCTCCTTACACACTGCCAAAAAATGCAGCCAAGTGGGTGGCTTTTCAAGGCAGGATCTGGTGTCTATTAGGAAAAAAAGAAAAAGACATATGCAAAGGCTGATGTGTGTGTACTTCTGAAAGTGTGCTCTCTGTACACTCAGAGAAGTGTAATTAAAATTGGGAATCTAATAAAAACTATAAACATGGCCAGAGAGGTTAGTACTGCACAATGCTGGATACATTAGTCCAGCAAGGCATTATTCATGTCCTTAGTTTCCAGTCAACAAATAAATTCTGAAGAGCCACCCGGAGTTACTTAAAGGCTCAAATTTAGGCACATTCTTAAAATCTCTGCTGAACAAGGGCCAAAATGTTCAGTACCACCATCTGCAGATATCCAAATTGCCTTGGGCAAAATGTTTCCCTTAATATAATCCAAGGTTTTGTTTGTTTGCTTTTTAAGTTGTCTAACTGTTCGGATAGGAGGAAAGTGTCCTTTAAATTAAGGAAATTAGCAACAAATATGAATGTTATTATAAATATGGTAATTATTTAAAAATATGGTAAGAATTATGGGAAAGGACAAACTGCAAAGAAATGGGGCTTTTAATGAAACTGGTAGAACTACTGCATAGCCACTCTTTGCTGGCCCATCATGTAGCCATGGCTTACGTCTTTCATCAGCCTGCATTAGAGACAGCTAAGAAAGGATTTGGATGGTGACACCTTTATCATTGAAAATCTCAGCTGTTATTAAAAAAACAATTAACCACATCACTGAGACCTTAAAATTAGCCCAAGAGTAAATTGTCTAAAATCTTAAAAGCTGACATCTGAAACTCCAGGTTGCTGTATTTAATTCTTCATTGGTGCAGACTATTGAGAACATATGCAATAGTAGGGAAATAAAAACTGCAGACTTTTTTTTTTTTCTTTCCTATCTCATCCCAGTCTGCTACAGTGAATTTCAGCAACAGCCTAGCTGTCAGGGTTATATCTGCACCATCATTCTGCAAATCCAAACTCACACCCACACAGACCACTCTGTCTTCAGGACTCCATTTCAACTCGTCAAGGAAGCCAAGTCCCACAGTCACCTAATGTGGGTGATGAGTGCTAAAGAATGAACTCCTGCAGCACAGAGGCAGATTGCAAGTTCTTTGTTCTGTCTCAGCTTTTTTCATTATTACTGTTTTACTTTGGAAAAGGCGGGAGCAAAACCAAAGGTCTTTTCTAAGCAAATTAACCCACTGTTTTTGTGTACACAGTCTTTACAGATTTTCAATAGCTTTCATAAGCTGTGTGCATTAGCTCTGACTATGCCTTCCTGCCTTTGCCTGTACATGTAATGACAGCCAGCCCGAGTGGCTATTACAGTTATCTCACTTTCTGGAGAGGATGGGAGGTAATGATATGTTGCAATATGTGCAATGGGGTATTATAGCTAAATACTCTTTGGAGTGACTGATGAACTCTTTTGCAGTATGCCTGTGATGACAATCTGAGGGGCAGTTATCCTTCTGTGCTTCCTGAATCTCTTGCTCTTGATGGGAAGCTGGAGCTGAAAGGTGTGGGCTGGATGGGGTGGTGGTGGAGGAGGAATTGGTGGAGAGCCAGCAGAGAAGCACCTTTGCATGGCTGTGAAAACAGACCTGTGTATAACAGACCTGATGCACAGGTGGAGCGGCGGACGCGGACACGGAATAACGTGACTGAATATAACCATCAGCAGAAGATTTCTGACCGCTTCATTAAAATTCAAGTCCATGACGAGAGTCTTCAAACAACCCAAGGACAGGCCCCTGATAACTGGAGAGTGCTGCCCACAGCCATGGCAACAGCTCCGTGGTCTCCAACAAAGCCACTCAGCTTCCCCCCTCAGCTTCTTACATGTGAGAGAACCACCATCCTCAGCAGTGCAAACAGGCTGAAAAAATCACATCCTGCATGGAAAAATACCTCAGCAAAGGCTGTAAGGATCACAGCTGGACTTGAGAACCTTAAAGGTCCTCCCCAACCTAAACAATTCTACCACTCCGTGTCTCTCACTTACAATTTGTATTTAACCAGTAGGGTAGTAGGGTCACAAATCCCTGCTAGTATATCCTGTCCCACTGCTTCAGGGGATACAAAACAGTTTGAAACATCAACCACAAGGTTGGACCACAGGTATATCCCAGTCTCCTCCCAGTCCACTTGCTGTATCACAAATGAATGACCTGAAGTTAATCATAAATATTATCAATGATTTTTGAGACTTCTGAAATGTCATGCTGATATTTCCCAATCAGTGGGAGCAGTCTCACTGCTTCCAGTGCCTTCTGATTGTGTGAGTTCCAGTTTTTCTGTTGTGTGAGAAATTAAAAATGGTTCCATTTCCTTCATGCAACTGGGATGCTACATCCAAAGGAGATTTATCACTTCCAAATCAAATGGCATTTTATGATTTAGTGGGTTTTTATGATTTAGTGGGGCATTTTTCCACTCACGTTACTATTCCCAAAGCATCCTGGAAAATGGCAAAAACTCAAGGGCAGCCTTTTTAGCTGAACTGGGCAATAGGAGTCCTTGATATCTGTCTGCAAAGTGTCAATCACCTTTAAATCCCAACCTCACTTACGACGGTTCTCCTTGAGTAAGTGACAAGGCCGGTCTGGCAAAATGAAATTCTTCAGTAATACATTGACAAGCTCAGAACCACAGAGCACCAAATTCCCCCTCAGTCTGGATTTGAATGCATAAATAAATAAGGCTCTTGCATTTATTTCTGCTAGAAGATTGTATTATTCCTTTCTGCAATTATGGAAAAATGCAGAGCACAGGCAAGATTTAGTGTCTGAGTTTTTGCTGCAAGACTTATGTCAGTAGAAAGGCGTTTGTGCTCTTGGGAATCAAAGTGAGATTCACCCATTTGTGGCAGGTGTTTTAAGCACTCAGCCTAACAATCTACCCACGCATGGCACTACAGCAATTCAACGACTAAATTAAATCTCTGAATATTAAATTAATGATGGAAATCTAAAATATTAATATATTCTAATTGAATATTCTCCGATAAATTATCTAGGCATTCTCAGCAATTTGATTTTACTTTCATTTCTTAAGGAACTTTCAGCTGCATAAATACAGCTATTAAAGCAATTCAAAAAGGGAACATTTTCTGCTCAGACAAGAGAACTCTAAACACAAAGAATCTAAAAATTTCTTTCATATGATTGATTAAATCATAGAGCCCAAGACAGCTGAATCATTAAATGACTGCTTTCCTTCAGTCCCTCTGGCTTTAGCAAGGACAATATAAATTCCCTATGGGTCTGAATACAAGGAAATACAATATGTATAATTACAGTATAGGCTTGAATGCTGTTGTAAGAGAATTTTAAATGGAGCATTTATGCTGTAGCTGCACTTTTCAATCCATAATGCGGGATGTGCGCGTGCACGGAAAGCCCATAAAGCACTGGGCATCTGCTTCCTTCGACCCAATTCCCAAATGGCACTCGCTGGGGTAGCCCCACCACCTCTGGCAGAGACGTGGGATTTACATCAGGATCTGCCCTTCTCTAACAGTGAATGCTGGAAACTGAGAATGGCATCAGCAGGGAGAATGCAAACAAAGGGATGTCCTTTGAGCAGCACATACAGCGTGGAATATGTTTAGGAACTTGCTTCAGACTGAAGGTTTTAAAGGGATTTCAAATGGACACGTCAAGAAAGCAGCGCTGTGTCGTATTTCACTTTCTCCATTCATTCTGTGAGTCATATGGGGGTCCTGGTCTGGTCACACACACACACACACACACACACACACACACAGAGAAGACATCAATACCAGAGCCAAGACCATGGCAAGAGGAACATTTAAGGAACCATTTTCCTGCTCATCTTTCCCTCTCTGGTGTCAGGTTGGTTTGTGGTGTGAAATTGCAGTCGAGACAAGAGCTGTCTCAAACTACTTCGTTGAACCAGCTTTCAAAGAAAGGCTGTGACTCTCCAGAGCACCACAACCTGCACAATGTGCCATCTTCTCTCCACCCTCTAGGCTTGCTTCTTCTTATCTTGGTCTGGGTGTTACAGTAAAGACCAAATCTCCTAATTTATAAATTTCAGCTGATGATGCTCACAGGGCATCACAAAGGTGAGGTGCACTGAGAGCCAGAATTAGCCATTTTTCTTCTTTGAGTGTGTGTGGCTGGTAAGGCAAAAGAAACACCTGTTCCTGCAGAGAACAAGGAAGATCTAGATCTATTTGTAATCAAGGCTGTCTGCATCTCTCTCAGGAAAAGTAAGGTCTGATGTCCTTTGGGAAGCATTTGCAAGGCCTTTTCTCAACAAACCTTCTCTCACCACAGACAGATGCCATCTGTCTTGCATCTGGGAGCTAATGGATTCTGCACTGCCAATTTCGCAGCAGTGAGCAATGCTGTGATAGAGGAGGCAAGAGGGATTTCCTACAATAAAACTATTTAAAACAGTGCAAAGGCACACGCTGAAACAGCCACGAGGAGCAAAGGAGATGGCAGCATTGAGGGCTGATGGTCCAAGCTGGCAGGGATTTCACAGCTCAGTGTGCCTTGCGTGTCTCCAAGACCAGGATTTCAGACTTTGGGAGAGCTGTCTCACCCACTTCCTGTGCCAGGGTGGGCTGTGGCTCACAGACAGGCTGCTGAGCTGGAGAGTGTGCTAGCAACTTTTTTAATATTAAATAGTCAATGTCACAGGACAGCTTAAGATGTGCTAAACCCACCCAAGAGTCCACCACAGGGTTTTGCAGTGTGTCAAGAGGAGCTCTCTGCTGCTGGAAACCTGACCTGAAAACGACACCTCTGCTAAGCAACAACACAAGAGTCTCCAGGTATATTATATTCTGCCAACTTTCCGAGCCACTTCAGGACTTTCTGATTAAATTTACATAAAATGCATCCTTCCCTCTTATTCCCTGTTACACACATCAGGTTATTTCTGGTGCTCTTGTGGCTGAGATCACCAGTGTTCCAATACTGGAGCCCATGCTGTGACTGTTGCACGCAATCAAGGCAGTTTGTGAGAGCACCAAGATCCTGTCTTGGTCATCCTCAGGGGATTCTCATGCTGGTGTAATGAGAATGAACAAGTTGTTTATCACAAGAGATCTAACAGGAAAATAATACATTTTTCAGTTCCATGTTTAATAAAGGCAAGCTGGAAAAATGAGGGTCTATTAAGTGGAAGATGGGAGGCTCTAAGAGCTCTGCAAAGATCCTGAAGATGAACTGAAAGTTTGGAGCCCTCACCAAGGAGAACACAGTTGATAGAGGAGCCCATTATCTAAGCATGGCAAAGATGACCAAAGGCCAATTCTGCACAATATTTGGTTTTTTAAATTAATTATTTTCATGTAGCCCACTGAGATGGACCAAGACTTGTCTTGAAAATTGAGCCAAGATTCCTATCAGAAGCAGCTGGAGACTGGCTTGTAGATCCAAAACTGAGATTCTTTTTGAAGTTCAGAAGAGGATGAAATACAAGATAAACTAATAGATAATTAGATAATAGATAATTAAGAATTAGCTACGCATGTAGCTAAAAAGGATGAGTCAGTGAGAAAACAGACAGAGCTCAGCAAGGGTGCAACTATTTAATATATTATCTTAGCTGATCAGTGTGCCTGCATGAGTCATTTGCTTGGAGAAGGAGGGGGATTTCATATTGTTTTTGTATTTTTAATAGGCATTTTTATGGACTTCAGTTATAATAATGAGAGTACCTGACAATTAGTAATGAAATTAGCCTCACTGCAGTGAAGTATTTCACAGCATGTACAATATTATTCCTAGTACAAAGGTGGAAGTGAAGCAGAAGGAAATTAAACCCAAGATTTTCATAAATGTTTCCAAAATAAATAAGCATATATCAATAAATTTTGATAACTGTTTTCTTAGCTCAAAGACAAAAGCAGAATTTACAAAACATTTCTTAAACTAACAAATTATTTTTAGCTTAGAGATGTCAGATGTTCACTTAAACTCTTCGAAGAGTAAGTAAATCTTTTCAGCAGCCAAAATTAATTAGAAATTAATTTTTTTTTCAGCTATTATTTTTCTGAAATACATTTCCTAGTTTGTGTGGTTGATGTATATAACAGTCACGGATGCTCCTCTGAAAGAAAAAACCCTGTAATTAGCAGAAGGGTTTTTTTGGCAGGGATAATGTTCCTTTTTTCTTTTTTTTCTCTAAAAACTTTTTCATTTAACGTATTTTATCAGAATGAAATGGTTTAATGAGCAGAGAATTATAGTTGATCCCAGCTGAACCAGATAGGGCTGCCTTTCGAGGTATGTGGCTCCCATCAAGCTGCATTCACCTTTGCTATGATTTAAACTTCATTCAGGCACAGCCCTGCTAAAAATACTGACAAGTAACTAATCAACTTCCATAAAATGGAATTTTTACCTTCACAATAGGAAGCAGGAGTAGGAGGAAACCTGAAAGATTTGCCTATGCATTTCAAATTAGTCTGACCTATAAAAACGCAAACAGCAAGTAGTTCTATGAAAATGTACTTCTGGTAGGGCTTTTTGGTTTTTACAGTGATGAGATTTTTCATGCCATCCTTTCCTCTCCTTGGAAGAAGCCAGAACCAACGATATCACTATGGAGGGACTGGTTTCCATTAGTTACACCTACAAACTGCAAGCTCAGGCAGGTCTTTCTGGACCCAAAAAGTTCAGTATCCAAGAACCAGTGTATGTTTTATATAAAACAGCAGAGAAAACTGTGACAGACCTGCTTCTGTACAAATGAGATCTGGGCTGCAGCTTCACATGTGCACTTCTGGTTCCAGTTGTTGAGCAGATGGACACAAAAATATTCAGTGCCCAGTGAGCAAAAGCATGGGAAATCAAATCAAAACTCTTACCTAGATCTAGGAGACAGCAAAATGCTCTAGGGCAATCTGAAGATTATGTGGACAGAAATAATCAGATAGTGCTGGTCTGTGAAGATGCTGATTTGTCCTATTCTGGATAATTAAGGAGCAAAGTCTAATGGAAGGAGCTGTAACTCCTGATAGAAATCACCCAAGCTTCACATTCAGGCCTTGGCAAAAGGGCCAGATGCTGCAGAGGAACAGAAACTCAACCCAAGCCTGAAACATCAGGGGTCTCATGCTTAATCAAGCTGCACTCTCTGTATGATCTTCCCTGTCATTATGATGCTTCCTGTATGTCAGGTGAAGAGGAAAACAGCCCTTTGTCAGCCAGTTTGGTTTCTTTTATTTCCCACCCCATTTTTACTTCATTTTCAGTGTTTCCTCTAGCATGTGTATTTGAAAACTGCAATGGAATATATTGGTGAAAATCTGGAAGTTCTGTATTTCCATAAGCCAGGTTATCTTTCCATGGTTACTGGTAGTCTAAGTGATGAATATAAATTCTTCTGTACCTATATAAAATTTATTATTTGTCATTTCCATTAATATTAGAATTTTGCATAGTCAAGTCCTTCTGTTTCATCTCCAGACTGTAAGGTAAAATGTGCCACAGAGATTTCAGTCCTTATAAATCAACAAATTTGCCATGGTAAGGTGGTGCCAAGTTGTCCTCTTGCTGTCTAGTCAAAACTCAAAAGAAATCAGTAGGGAATGGAAGAGAGCACAAGTTCATTTTGCAAGTACTACCCTTTCTTTTTCACTGGAATTCGAGATTTAATCTAAATTATTAACTTAGAAAGGCATTTTTGACAGATCAGGTAATTTTCCTCTTCAGACACTTCTTCAGCTTAGTAGGACAACACAGTAATGGGTTGCTCCATACCTTGCACTACTGACCACACAAAGGCTCCCTGGTTTTCCAGGACAGACATAAGAATATTTGCCACTGGGTACTTTTTAGTCCTTATTGTACTCCCTAATTGCACAGAGAAATGACGCCAACCATCCAAGCTTATCCGATCCCTGGTTGAATTGGGAACATGCCCCTTCCTCCCAGACATAGAAACAGGTAATGATGCAACTCATGTGCATCCAGGCACTGCTTCTAAAGGACTAAATGAACTCCTTGAGAAGGCATGCCAATGACACACCACTGCTACTCAAAATAACTTCTGAATTTTGTAATTGTTGCCATTTTCTTCCAAGGGAAGAGCTGCAAATCTCTGCCACTTTTTTTTTCCTTTTTTACAGCTAATCATTTGACTGCTCCAAACAACTGAAACCACCACCCACAAGAGGAATAGCAACACGTATTTGTATTTCACTAACGCTTATCAACAGCAACAATAAATCAACCAAATGCCTCTGTAAAACACTCCTTTCCCCTTCCTTTTCTTTTCCCTGTCATCCCATAATCATCACAGAAAACCACACGGGCAAACTTGATCTCAGAGATTATCCTTGTGAAGAAAGCAAGCAGCAGCACAGGGGAGGCTGCGGATCCATCTGCAGCGGCGGCAGGCAGCCAACGTCCCCCGGGCCGCCGCGCATCTGTACGGGACAGGGAGGGGAAGGATGCGGCACCCTCCTCGCTGGGTGCCACCGAGCCCAGCTTTTACACCTGCAGCCGCTTCTTGGATGAGAGCGTGGGCAGCGTGCCATGCTGGCAGCAGTGCCAGAGCCTCGGGAGGGACTGGCTGGAAGGAGGCGATTAGGCTGCCGTCAGCTGGGGGAGCGAAAAGCCAGGCTGTGCTTTGAGCCAGGCTTCCCACACCTACTGCTTCGCCAGAGCCCGTTAGGAGACCACCGTTATTACGGGCACCGCTGTGCCTTTTTTGTATTTTAACTCACCCGAACCAGCTGCTGCGGGAAGGGCCCTCTGGAGTTTTCTGGCACGTTGATGGGTGGGATGACCCAGTCCCGCTTCTGCCGCCGCAGCCCGTTGGCGCTCTGGTGCTGCCGCCACGGCAGCAGCGTGTCACTCTGCTGCTGCACCAGCTCTCCAGGCAGTGCCTTCCTTCCTTTGGGCTGTTGTGGAAACAAGAAAGCACAGCCAGTTAGCTTCTTCCTCCCTTCTCAGGACCTGTCCCAACAGTGGCGTCAATGGCCATGTGGAACTAAGGCACTGTGTGTTCACAGGCAGCTCTGCTGCCACTTCATTTTCACAGAAACACAGAATCAGAGAATCAGCCAGGTTGGAAAAGACCTTGGAGATCATCAAGTCCAACCTATGATCTAATATCACTTCACCAACTAAACCGTTCACAAATATATGGAGCTGTCACTCCCAAGTCAAGACTCTCAGAATGTATCATCTTCCTTACACCAGCTGCAAGGAGACACAGCAGAGCACTGGAGGGAAGAGGTTGCTGCAAATTTCCCATAAGTACAATCTACTGGAACATAAAAAAATGGGAGAAGATTCCTTTACAGTCCATATCATGGGTCCAGTTTTATTGTCTGGTATTAAGCATAAGCAGGGCTAGGAAAACCTGCAGTCTGTGGTTCTGCAAAAGTATTCTGCCACATGAACCCGACCCCAGCCAGAGGGAGAGTCAGCCCCATGGCTGCAAAGGTGCATTATTTCAGATTCTTAGTGCTTCATAACAAATGTTCTTTATATGAGAGCTGGGTTTTGAACACAAATCCCAAAATACACACCCCACACTGCCTGGGAAGTGTAAGGGATCTCAGGCACAGTAAATTTTCATTATTTGGTGTGATTTTGAGTTGTTCTTTGTGATTTCTTTTTTAACTATGGATTCTCTGCATGGAATACTTTGGTGTTGAAAATGCTACAGTGCTATGAATGAAAATGGAAATGGTGGGACCATGGTTTTGACTTAGAGAGACTGGCTCACTATTAGAAAATGTATGTCTTATAGAATGATGAATCAATGAAATGTTGATTTGGGAAGGCTCTTCAGAGGTTATGCAGTCCCAATACTTCAATACTCTGTGCTCTTTTAGGATTCCAGCAATTACTTTGAAAGTCTGCAGAAAAGATAACTAGCAAGGGCTTTTGTTACCATATGGCGACCCGCACTCCCACCAGAAAATGTTTAAAGTTCCATAAATCACAAACACTGCAAGCCACATTCTTTTCATTTGAGGTAAGATCCAGTGGGAATACCGTTCTCTGAATGTTACAATTTTCAGCTATTTTTCCTCAAAACCCTCCCCAAAACCCTACTCACTCCAAACCCAGTGCCCCAGTACACAAGAACAATGCTAAAGGAAAAGCTATCAAAGCATTTACAGAGGCTCCTGCCATTTTAAGTCACATTCACTTTCTGTCTTACTCAAAACACAAAAACCCAAACACCCTCCAAGCACTGATCTGTATCTGTAGGCACTGATTTCAGTGGGAATCATTGCTTCAGGCCTTCTAGTTTGATGTAAACCCATCTATTAGCACATTTCAGTTTCTGATTGGGAGGCAAAGAAACAGGCTGTCATTTCAAGACAATACAGTATAGGAAAAACTAAACAGTATATGAAAGGTAAACTGAGATGTGACTCCAGAGCTGTGTGGACCTTCTCCAGAAAGGTTGGAGATATCGAAGCTGGGCACAGGCAGCAAGGAGCCCATTCTCACAGCTTGGTCATGGTTCTGATCTCTGTTACCTCTGGAGGGCAGACATCCACTGGCTACAAGGATTGGAAGCATTTGTGCCAAAATGCAGCTATTTTTACTGTAAACCTTCAAAACAAGCCTGTTCCAGGGCTGAATTTTCACAGAACAGACAAATATGGTCTTTTCAGTCACACACAGAGGCACATCCCTCAGGTCCTGTCTCGCACTCATGATGTGGGCTGTGTTCACCTAAGTGCTGTTTACACACCTTCAACAAAATCACAGCACCATGTTCAACATTTAGATGTTGCTCTTAGAATGCTTACTGTGGTGTGCAGTAAACAAAGAAACAGAATCATGGTGTGGCAGTGGGAGACTTTCTAGGGATAGTCAGGACGTTGGCAGGCACTGCTGACCTCCTCCTTTCCATGGGATGCAATGCTATATCCAAAGGAGGTTTTATTTTAAAATTATTTCATTTCTAGAAAAGTAACTTTTCTGAACATTGATGAAAACAATGTTATCCAAAGAAGCCACCTAGAAATGCATGACAACATGAAATAGGACTACAAGACATGAGCCACACAATAGTGGATATCTCCTATTTTTTTTTTTTTTTTAATTTTAATTGGCTTGTGATTTCCAAATGGGAGTCCTTTGAGAGCAGGTATTTGGATCAGTTTATATAATTGGCAAGTGAGCATGGGGACAGATTATGAAAGGATGGTCAAATAATTTGTGCTCTGCTGAGTTTACGCAGTGGAATGAGTCTGAACTAAAGAGAGACTTGAGAATTAACACAAGTCCCAAAGCTCCGTGTATACTGAAATAATTAGTGTCAGCTCAGCAAGGCAATACCAGCCTTTCTAGTCTGTCTGAAATACTTGCTGGCAGGTGACTAGACAGTGACTAGCTTGCTTGTCACTCTTGATGATGTTTTCCTATATTAGAATAAATCATCAACATGACTCTGAATTTGATATGCAGAATTTCAAAAGCATCTTGCAACAACGTTTTTTTTTCCCTTTTTTTAAACAACAGCTCTTTTTTATCTTCATTTGTTGACAATGCATTCTCATGACCTTAATTTCTCTGGTGTTGTTTAAATATGTTGTACATGTTTTCTGCTGTTTAAAAGCTGTGAGACAAATGCAGTAACAAAGTCTGGTGAGTATAAATGCCAGAACTATTCAGATCTCAGACTGAAACATCCCGGAACATATCTGGAATAACAGTATTGGTCGAACTGTGAGCCCCAGAAAACTGTCCAGTATTTTTGAGTTTGCAGGAATCTAAAGTTCAACTCAAAAGCAGCATGCGACACCAAATTCAATTAATTCTGAAATACAGCTTCCAATTCTGGCTTTGCTGAATAACAGTTTTTACTGAGATGACAACTGCTCCTTTTCTCATGGCCTCCCTGGCCACATGCTTTACGGAATATCAGAAATATTTTCAAAACACAAAATATTCCTCTACCTTTTGTAGCGCTACCGGAACACAAACTGTCCATAGTCCTTCACAAAATCGAGTCAAGCACCTCTAGTGCTGCTGCTTTGGGGTGGTTTCCCTCCCATTGTTTTGGTGACTCTCATATACAGCATGAGGGTGATGCTATGCAGCACCAGGGAAGGCAACACATGAAACACATGCCCAGGGGAAAGTGAAATCCACTCTCCCTTCCAAAAATTGCACGGTGACATTTCTAACTCGTTACAACAGGATCAAACTCTAAACACAGAACATGTGAGCACGGACTTTGGTAATACAGAGATAATTACAGGAGGATATAAAATAGTCAGATAATTCAGTAATTATGCCTGTCTATCACTTTAGGACACTGATAAGCTAGAGAAATACAGCTGAGCCAAAATAGATGAAAACCTGCAAGATCAAGGAGAAAAAGTAATTACTAAGTGTGGGATGAAGAAAAACAACAGGAGAAGGGCCCATGCTGGGATGTAAACTTGTTAGTAGAGTTTGGATTCAGTAGGATCTAATGCCTTAGCATCTGCAATGGGGCAGAATCTTTCAGAGCTTGCTGGTGAAGCTGAGCAGTCCTGCACTGGCAGTATTATTTAAAGCCCAAATTCTGCAAGCCTGGGATTGACACTTGGCTCTGAGTTATCCCATGTCTCTTCCAGTGGGCTTCTGGCCCATGTGTGGCACACATGCACAACGCCAGTGCTGGCAAATCAACAGGCAGCCCTTGCATCTTCTGCTCATAAATACTTCTTTCTTTGGTATGTGCAACTCTACTATTTGTTATGAGCAGTTGCAGGGTACAGGAAGAGCCTCTTGCAGACCATCCTCCCTGTGTTTGATAAAGCAGCTGAAGAGCTGAGGATTAACTGCAGCTCAGAGTGGCAGAATCTGCCCTGCAATTCCCCCCTTTGCCACCTTTTTGGTTTTTTATTAGCATTTTTTTTTCTTTTTTAGTATTAGTTGAAATCAATTGAAAACAACAGAAGTCAACCAGAAAGCTTTCACTGAGATGGCAGCTCAAGCTTTCAGAAAGCAATACGAGGTTGGAGGAGGTGCAGCCTCAATCACAATCCTAATTTTACACAATCTATAAGGATCGTGAAAAGAACTTTCTTCTCCCAGGCTGCTCCACAAGAAGGTGTAGGAGCATCTTGGAGTCCATGTCAGCAGTTTCAATGGCCTCTCCCAGCAGTCATTTCCAGTCCCTTTTCAGTCTAGAGTTGCCTTTAAGGATGGTGAACACAACGTGCTGCATTTGGAAGAGGACACAGAGCTAAACCCCAAAGGAACTGTGAGACTTCAAAACCCAACAGCTTCAGGACACCTTACTCCAAACTGGTGAGGCTCTAGGGTGCTTCACCTAACTCCATTTACACCACAATGTTGAGAGCTCAGGGACATTCCTTGTCTGCACTTGGCACTGGGAATAAAAGACAAGTTAGAAAAGCCATTTAGTGAGTCTATAATCTCCTGTCACTGTTGGTCTGTGGCTCGTCAGCCTTTCATTTATTGGGAGACTCAGACTAAACCCAACCTCTACTGGTAAAAGAGGTGGAAAAGCAATCCCCTGACAGAACACGACACGTGGGATGCCAGCAGCCCCTCCAGCCCTATCCTGCTCGTGACAAGAAGGCTGCGAGCCGCTGACTTTTCACTAGTCCACAAATAAAACCAGTGAGTGTGAAGAAACACCAGCTTCCACCTTCCGCTACACTTAGCAGTAGCCAGTCTCGCCAGCTGGCTTGTCTCCCCTCCCAGCCAACCTGCCTTTGATATCCGTCAGCCTCTGGCTACGGAGACATCTGGAAGTTATTATCCAGCAGAGCGTATCACAAACCCATTTACATAATATAGTATCATATTTTGTGTTCCTGCTTAGCTGAACATTTTGGATCACTCTAATGTTTGGGTAAATAAGCCGCCATTCCCTGCATATAAATAACAAGCGAGTCTTAGGGTAGGTTTGTTGGAGATTAATTATTTCATAGGGCTGAACCCGAAAAATGAAACGCTCCAGATTCGGCACTAAAATATATTATACTTGCATTTGCAATAAAAAAAGTACCTGCAGTTGGAGGAAAGGAAATAAGGCCTTTATTTTCCAGGTATCGAAATGATTTATGATCTAACCTGTTTTTTTTATATGCCAGTCTTATTATTTTCATAGGATCTTTAACACTTCACACTAGACATTTTTCAGAAAGGCAATAATACTTGGGTTGCTTTGTTCCTCATGTCACTTGTAGGGTTTAACTGAGGCAACATGTTTTTAATATATTTTTATCAATACAAGGGGATACAAAGCCACCTTTAGTCCATTGCTCAAACATATTTCTCTTCAACTTCTCTATCAATATAAGTTTTGAAAATTGATACTATTTTCTACCAGGGGAAAAAAAAAAATCTATTTAAAAATATTTAATCTGAGGCATTTTTGCTTGTTTCCATGGTAGCTGCAGAAAGGACAGGAGAAAATGATATTTACCAAACAGAAAATAAAACAATGAAAATAGAGCTTAGTTCTTTAACAAAGGGAACATGAGAGTGCTGCAAAATAAACATTTGCATGAATTCTGTTCTAAGGGAACAACATTTTGCTGACATCGGGGATGGTAGTGGAGGACGAATGAACCCTTTTTTCCCAAAATGCACCATTTCTCCAGTTTTTGATCTTTCAGTATAGAAAGATATTCCATTTTGTGTTCTCATACAATAGAATGAAAGGGTTGCAGAACAAACAGCAAATTTATTTATTTTACGGTAATTGATTCCTTTTTTATTTAGGTCATTGCTGAATTTGCTGAAGTTAGAGACAGGAAAAAAAAAAGTAGTTTTAAAAAGATCAGACTTTTTGTTTTAGACTTTAATTTATTATAGTTGTGCTATGTGAAGCTATTATTTAGGAACTGCACAGGTAAGGAATCCATAATCTGTTTTTCTCCTTATGCACCCTCTAGGACTCTGCCATGACTGTCTGTATTAGCTTTATTTACTAATAGTTGTAAGCTGTGGTAAATTTAATCAAAGACAGCTTCATGTCACATCCCATTACCATCACGGCATAAATTGCCATTCATGAATGATTTGTGTCAAAGAGCTCTGAAAACTATTGTTTTAGCAGCAAGATGTTCCAACACGCACAGCTCTTCAGCAGGGGCATTAAATTAATGTGTTTGCAGAGAAACCACTAATTGACAATGAGATGGGATTTTGGCAGTACACTTCCACTTTAAAGATAACGAACAGTGTTCAAACACAGAGAAGAACCCCCTCTGCTCCTAAAACTATACTAATAATTTCTGGTATAAACAGAAATAGAGGGAACCAATCCTGACAGGGTATTTCCAGTACCCAAGCAAGCTGTTTGATCATCACGATTTCCAAAAGCAAACAGTGGAATTGCAGCGTTTGTGACCTTTATCAAATCTGGCTAAGCACATTCAGGAATGTTATGTTTGGTTAGGAACTCATTAAACAAAATTACCTCTCCATTTATAGAAACCATACAAGTACAGTATAAAACATTTTAATTAAATCAGCTAGTTAAGCAAAAATTCATTACTTTTTGTTTTTTATCAGCTAGCAGTGGGGCTGCATAGAGCAGTTCGCATTAGAGTCAATTAGTAAGAAAAATTGTCAGATTTGGCAAGTGCATGAGCTTCCAGAACACATCAGCTGACAGGGAAGAAAAAGTTTGACTAAAAGCTAACCAAGTTACTGCCCTCAGAGGAGGAGAGAGAGCCACGTAACACACACAAATGCATCAGCCATGCCAAAACCCCTCGTTCCTGAGGAGTCAGTGTCAAAGCTCTACATGCCCTGCTCCTTGAGAGCTGAAAAACGAGGCATACATGCAAATTTAAGGTTGTTAGGTATCTGGCTGGCTTTGCAGGCTTTGGAAAATTTTACCCAATTGAACTAGTAAAGTGTGATCAGCGTGACCGAGGAGTCAAAATGTTCCTTGGTGTTGCAGGGCTGCAAAGCAAGAAAAAAGCTGAGGAAGAGTAACAGATAAAACCAGGGAATTTTTAAATAGGGAATACACGACACACTGTCTTGTGAGTCAGGCAGGAGAAGATCTTCCTTTGCAAAAGGTGCAGCAGGGCCCTTTGTGGGTTACTGTAATTAAATGCTGAGTTAAGTCTGGACTCCAGAGAAAAGAGATGCACCAGGTCTGAGCATAACCCATGTGGTTACCAGAGAGTTCTCTTATTTAAAAAACCCCAAATTCATGTTGTTTCCTTTGATCAGAAAACCCACCAAGGCTGGTGAGGGCTCCATGGACACAGGCTGCAGCTAATGCCTCCAGGGCCAGAACGGGGCTTTTTGGGCACCTGCTGACCAGGCTGGGACAGCAGGTGTGGATTTCACATTAGAATTTAACTGAAATTCAAAAATCACCCAAGCTCACTCACACCTTCTCATGTGTAGGTTGTCACCAATTTAAGTTGAAATCCAGCCAGTCACCAGAGCACTTCAATGGGCTTTGCTTTTGTGCTGCAGAGTCGGGACGGGCACGGGCAGCGTGCTCACTTCGTTACTGAGCAGACACAAAATGCCCACAGGATCTCTAAGGGATGGGAGTTTCAGCTGGGAAGGAGAGGCAGAGCTGTGCTCAGACTTATTCTGTGGGACCACACGGATGATTAGAGGCACCCCCTGGCCAGTGCGCTGCTGTCATGGTTTCAAGTGATCTTCCTCTTCCATTCTCTGGAAGAATCATGGACCAAAGCAGGTACATTAGAAATCTGTCTGCCTTTGGTGGAGTCTTTTATGGTTCCCACAGGTTTCCAGCACCTGTGATACTTTTCTTGTCATTGTCAGGCTTTGAATATTGCAAGAGCTGTCAATGGACAGAAGATGACATCATCCCCAAAGCACAGCTCTGGATGTACTTTTCCTTCTTATTTTAAGGCTTGAACATCTTATCCCAACAAGAAAAGTTCTGATGAGGTTGTTTTCTTGCAAAGCTCCCCACATCAACTTGACCTTTTCACACACTACTCCCTTTATAAGATCTAATCTCACAGTGCTTCTCAGGTAGGATTGTTTAAGAAACATCTAAATTACTGTTGTACTCTACCTTCTAGTGTTTACCAAGAGACACTTCTATCTTCAAGTTAATGTCATTCTCGTAATTGGGAGAAGCCATACACAATGGCTTCAGAAGTACAAGTACTTCTCAAGAACAGGGCTATTAAATCACAAAATACTCATACTCATCACCTGTAGGTAAGGAATAAAGGTGGTAGATCTTGTCACCAAAAACCTCTATTGAAGCTTTGAATCACCTCTCTCATCCTGCACCTAATTGTGAGAAAAATGTATTAAATATCTGGGCTAGCAATCTGAGTTCTTCCTCCCCAACAAAACTTCTAAAAAATAATTGAAAACACACATTTCTTTTGCTTCTAAAAATCAGACTACTACAAGTGCTCTTCATCAGAGAAAGAAGCAGGAGCAAGTCTACCCCTTAAAAGCCTGTGAAAAATGGTAATCTCATTTTATTTTTCTAAAGCCATGAGGTTCAAAAGATACATGAATTAAAATAATCATAATGAATTAAATGTAACAATACTCCTCCTCTTCATAATGTTTGCAAGGAAAAAGATCACAAGAGATTTAAAAGATCACAGGCGCTGCTGCTCCTTTAGCACAAAGCAAAGTAATTCAGTCTGGTACTTCTCCTCAGTGCTAGCATGAGAATTTGCCCTTTCAAGTTATCCTTTGGTTATTTCAAGAGGCTCTTGAGAAAAGACTGTTCTTCTTTTCTTCTTCCCATTCCAGAGCGCACCTAAGAAATGCTCAAATTTGACCATGAGGACATATTCAATTTATCTCCATTTGCAAGATGAGATTTAAGTCTGAGTTTAAATGCTTTGCTGGGTGGGGATAGTGTCTGGGATCCCAGTCCTTGCTGGAGGCCCTCAGGCCACCCTGCCCTGCTAGACACCCATCCCTAGCTCCTCTCCTCACTCCTCCAGCTGGACATGCCAGAGGGTCACTACTTCATCCACCAGTCCAGGACCCAGCCTCTGGCTGGGAGGAGCCAGAACCCTCCTTCACACTGAGCTTGCACCTACCAACCTGTCTCAGCTTGCTGGGCTAAAGAAAAAACCCAGGGCCCCAAAAAAATGTTTCTTTTAATGGATGTGCATGTGTGAAGTAATTTTCGTCTGCATTCAAACTCATGTTTACAAGCAGCTGTCATCAGATTATCACAGCAATGAAGGTATTTTTAAGATATCTCATCCAAAATACGTTTTTTTGAAGTGGCAGTCAGACTTCAGCAGTTACCAACACAGAACATGAAATGAGAGGTCAAAAGCTTTGATCTGGCAAGGGCAAGGAACACATCACAGGCAGGAGCACGCAGCAGTCCAAGGGGTTTGTTTTATCCGGAAAAACTTATTTCCGTGCAGGCAGTTCAATCTTTAAGACTTCTTTTTGTTTGAAGGAGGACAGATCTGGAGTGAATTTCACTTACAGATGGTCTTTCGAGCACGGCTTTGAGCCTGACCCTTGGTATGATGCTGACTGCTTAAGAACTAAACGCAGCAAGTGCAGCGCCTGGAAACTTCCCGTAGTGGGCTGATTTTCCAAGGCAATGAGCACCTGTGTGTCATATCTTATCTTGGCTTCAGCACGAGGCAATGGGATTCAGCACACCTGAAAATCAGGCCAGGGAAGTTCACGTGCTTTCACAAACACCACTCTCTCCTCCTGCAATGGTTACATGTGAGACGTTCAAATTCACTTCAGCACGAGGTCAGGCAAGTTCAGCAGATGCATCTTCATTAGACTTGCACAATTATCAGGAGCAGTCTCACTGGTAACAATTATGTGATACTAATTTATTAATCATCCTCTTTCTCATCTTTTCCACTGATCTGATTTGTTAAACCCCCGAACAATGTCTCACAAGTTATCTGAAGGAAACAGAAATCTCTGTATGTACTCTCCCTGACAGATAAATCCAGGTCTTACTTCACTGATGAGATACAGAAATAAAAATTATTCCAGCTGCCATTTTGCCTTGGATCCCCCACAGAGGTAGTGAAAGAGGACAGTGCCAGTATAATGACCCACTACTTAAAATATGCACCAGTTGAATCAGAAAAAGGCAGGATGACAACTAAAACCATCTTTTTTCAGCCCTTCTCTAGTGATAAAGCAGTCTGATGGGGCAAACGTCCATCACCCTGATGCCATAGTTAACATCTCACCCCAGTGCAGGGAAAAGAAGGAAGAAAGAAAGAATGTGAATACATTTTTTCTCATTTCCTCCAGGTGCACCTGGCTCAAGAGTGTCAGGGAGACCAGAGTCACTGGAAGCACTGATCCTACTTAAACTCTGATTTTCCTCCCTCAAGGAGGGGCTCCCCAGCCTTGTGCAGAGCATCCTGGCTGCACAATAACCCAGGCCATGAAGGAGAGCAGTGCTGAATAAGCCTTTCCTTGTCCAGAGACCTTTGTGCTTGTGATCAGCAATAAAAGGCTGTTCTTGGAATTTAAAACCTCAGACAGGTAAAATACCACAGATGATTATTTAAAGGCTTTAAATAAAAAAAAGTCAAACCCTCTGTCTGTAAGAATCAGCTTTTCACACTCACATTGTATGGCTCTGGACTCATAGCTGGGTTATGAAAGGAGCCCAAAATAAGATGAGACATAATAAAACACAAGCTGGGCTTAAGCAAGAATTGATTTCTGACAGCAGTTCTCAATGTTTTAAACACTAGCTGCAGATCTCATATATTTCCAAATTTAACTGCACAATTCCCAGTGATTTAACATTACAAAAATTTACATATTTCCATGCTCAGAATTTGAAAAGCTCAAACAATGAGAAACTGTTTGACATAAACACGGTTCAAAAAAACCAATTTTTTTTTCTAAACCAAGTCATTGGCAGCAGATGACTGACATCTCACATGTGCTGAATATATCCTGTACCTCTAAGCTCTTTTGCTGTGAATTCCTTTCTAGGCTGTATTTTTACAATCAGGATTTTAACGTGTGAGGTGAGAACTACAAAAAAATAGATAGCTAAATAAATACAGAAGAAAATTTGCCAGATGTGCCTTAGACACATGAAAGGACTGACAATTAAAGACAACAATCCATATAAATGAGAAGGTCAGAACTTCAGATGGGGTGAGCCAGCCCAGGGGGTGGAGGAAGTTTATTTTCAAGGAATGATGAGGAAGACTGATGGACACAGAGGGCAGGTGTGGGGTGTGAAGCACAAATGGCACAATATTTCCACTCGTAATTGGGAAGATTTGAGTTCCCGTAACTAAAAGACAGGACACCCTGAAGACTTCAGTCCTCAGCAGTGTCACTGTTCACAAACATAAACTTCATTTTTAGACTCTTGGTTGAATCAATATCCAATTTTTCAAAATAACAGCATGCTCTCTTGGAAAAGAGGACATTACTCTGCTAATTCCACAAAAGTAAAGCTCGGCTTTACTTTGTTTCCTTCTGGAGCATCATCCCACTCAAGTTCATCTTTCACAAATGCTGACACAAGCCACAAAGACTTTATATTACTTCATAAAATAGCACATTTTCTCTTTTCCTTTTTTCTTTTATTTTTCCTTCTTCCCAAACTACACCCACAGCCTCAACTGATACTTTCAATTGGAACAACAGGCAGCCAGACAAGAACAGTAGAAGAAACTTTATCTTAAGTATTTATTGTTATGCTGGAATATCACTCAGTTTCCTCTGGGGTAATTCAGCACTCTTGTGGGAAATGTGTGACCTCATTTGCATTTTCTAATTGAATTGCTATCAGGTTTCCTGCAAGACTGAACAAAAAAGTTCCTTGAGTTACTAACATCACTTGTACTAACCAGAAAAAAAAAAAATTTACATTCAAGTGTTTGCTGGGGAGGAGGGGAAATGAACGCTTCGTGTATCATAAAATAAATTTTTAAAGTGTTTGCCTTCTTTTCTATCATTTCACCCTACTAGCATGACACTTTAATGTAGTAGTTAGAACTCTTTCATTACAGTGGTTTTCACTGAAAACTGGCAGGTTATTCAGTCATCCAAAGCAATCAGCACATTTATAATGCCAACACTGTGAATGAGGGGAATTTGTCCCTCCCCATTAAAAGGTCAGGCTGCATCAAGAGCAAGGCTCACCTGGGACATCTGGGGCACAGGTATGGACACCAAACCTTCTGATTTTGCAGTGAAAGCACACAAGGGGAGGACTGGCCCAGCAATTTGCTGCCCTGGAAGCCCTGGGCCAGCACCAAAGTGCTCTCAGCCTGTTATACAGATTTTCAGTCATACATTCTGTGACAAGAAAGGATCACAGATCCAAAGGATCATTTATTGATGGATTCATCTGTTTTTTCCTGGAGAGCAGTCCCCAATGGGCAGACAGGCTCCCTCCAGGAGCCCAAAATCCCAGCCAGGACCCAAAAAACATTGATTTCTCCTAGAAGATTTATTCTGTATTATAACCTCCACAATAAACCAAATATCTAATAATGGCCATTCGAGGAGGGCTGGTTTTGATGCAGTTTTAATCCCTGGATAATCACAAACTCAATTCTGATTTATCCTTTCAGAGGGGGTTCTGAAGGGCACCAAGCCCCCTGTCGCGAGGGGCTGCTCTTGCTGAGGGCCATTCTCATGGAGCTGAGGAGGAACAAGGTAAAAGGACTTTTTTTGTGCTGTAGGTGCCAACAAACAGTGATCAGCAGGTGCAGTAACCAAATTTCATGCCAATTATTTACAATGTCTGGCAACTGTTCAGCATTTTCGCAAAATCAGTCACAAATTTACAAAATAAAATGGAAAGAAATGGATGCACCAGAAGAAAACTGGTCTCCCTCCCTGTCTCAGGTCACTGCCTGCTTTCTCTCCCACATTTGCCATCTCTGCATCCTGTGTATAACAAAACAGTCTGAAATGTCTTTTAAAAAAATACATATAGTTCTGCTTGAGTCATATTATTCTACACAAAACCAAATGTGAAATCTGCCTCCAGTAAAAGCCACAAAACATATAAGGGTCATGGCCTGAAACATATTGAACTGGATATTGTAAGGTTTGGGGTTTTTTTTTTCAGCACAAACACTATTATTTTTTAAAATAATCTCATAATCATATTTATTTCTTTAGTAAACAAAGGATTATTTTGGTTGCAAAAACCACAGGCATTTAAATAAAACACAAGTCAGAAGCCTGCTATAGGGACCCACAATAAAACTGCTTATGACCTTGTCATTAGTCTTGTTTTCTGTATTTTTCCAGCCTCAAACTACACACTAATAAGGCTTTTAGAAAGGAGGGATATGAATTTTAAGAAGCTTAGCTCTCTCTGTTTTCAACCAGAGTTCAGATTACATTAACATTAGATGAATTTCTGACCAAATATTCTACTAAAACAGAAATGTGTGCTTATTCAGGGTTTTTTTTTTTCTGCTACACTGAGAGGAAATTTAAAGCAGTATATAAGACATCTTACTTTGTTCCTTCAATATTTAATTACTTTTAGAAGGAAGCAGTATTTCTTTGGTTAGGAGTGGCAAACAGAGTTGACAATAACAAACAGGGCTTAATTACATCTTGCACAAGCCCAAGCCTTACTGAACAGCAGCAGAAGTGTATTCATATTACTCCGAGCCCTGCAAAACCTTAGGGGTCAGCCCACGGGGCAAGGGAGAGAGTTAAGTCTACCCAAGTCTTTTTGTCTGAAATGGGGCAAAATTTCTCCCCAAGGACACACAGTGTTACAGGGTGAATTATAACAAGTTGACACAGGAAGTTTCTCCTCCTTTCCCCATCCTGCCCTGCACTCTTCTGTGGGAGCACTACAAAGGATGATAGCAGAGGCCAGTCTTGGGCCTTTCCTGGGGTGCATTAATCCAAACTACAGCCATGCCCAAGAGACCACACCTGGCCCTGAAGGAGCCATGGCTGCTCCCAGGACACACTCCTCCATCCTTACTCTGCAGGTCATCAAGATCCAGCAATAAATCAGGCTCTTGAAATGATTCCCTGCCCAAAGGGAACCATCCACCATCACCACCCAACCAGCCCAGCATTGTGCTGTTTGAGCCAGCACCAGAGAAGATAATTGCATTAACTCTGCGTAGTTAATAAAGGACCCTCAGCCCAGACTAGCACTGAAAATGAAAAGGTGAACTGCTGCTGCCAAAACTACACGAAAACAGGTGGGAGAGTGACAGCTACTCCAGGGGCAGAGCAGAAGAAATGTGTTTTCATGGAGCAGCCCCCAGTCCCTGCAGTGGCTCTGTACAGCCCACCGCCACATTCCCCTGAAGGAACACTGCTCTCAGACTGCTGGGCAGGGACAGAGCCCTCCTGCTTTTCAGCTGTGTGCACAGAGCTAAAGCAGAAAAAGCCATCTGTACCCTTCTGAGTGAAAGGCTGGCTCTGGCTTTTGCCTGTGGGGTGGGCGAGGGAAGCTGCTGGCACCGAGCAGAGGAACGCTGGCACCGCGCTGCGCTCCGCTGCCTGCCCACGTGCGAGCACGTGTCCCTTATCAGGCAGAAGCAACGCTCCCTGTCCTTGCAAGGGAAGGAACAAGCCCAAATCTCCCCTCTGGAAGCTGCAGGGCCATGCAGATTGCTTGCAAGAGTAACTCTGAAAACGGGGGAGATGAGGAGCAGGGCAGAGCTGCCAGTGTGTGACTCCAAACCTGCGCTGTCACAAAGGAAATCTGAGCTTAAAACCATCAAGAAGATGGTTGACTTTGACTCTTCACCCTTCTTCACCCTTCACCTGCTGGTTTGACTTGGAGTCAACAGAGATTATCGGCAGTGAGGTGCAAACATCGTGTACATGACCTGTAGTGTTCAACGGAGACAAGTGGTCACTTGGAGTGACCTCACTGAGCAAGCATCACTAAGTGACACCAAGCGAGTGTTCTCACTTAGAGAACACCTCCCTCAATGGAGACCTTAAATAATTGATGTCAGAGTGGTTCAAGGGTCATTTGTGAGGAATTTGATGCTGCTCATGGTATCTCCTACTTGGGCACTTCCTCATGAAACACAGACCAGGCAACACAAGCACTTGGGGGCAAAGGAAGAACAAAGCAGGAAAAAGAGCTTTGAATAAACTCTTACCTTGTGTCCGTTGTGTTGGGACTTGTCTGCCACCAGAAACCTGACCATGGCCTCCCATCTGCCCAGGGTCTGGGGGTCCCAGGCGGTCACCAGCAGGATCAGCTGCTTGGAGGGCACCTGCAGGTGGTGGGCAGCGTACAGGGTCCCGTCTGCCCTCACCTTGAAGTCCAGGCTGTTGGTCTCGTACCGCACGCCCTTGTTGCCAGCGCAGTTATTAAATTTTACTAGAACAGAGAGGAAGAGATGGGTGAAATGTGTGAGATTGGCGTGATAAGGAAAGCAATCAAATACAAGTTTCAGACATTTAATTTTCACTGATGTCTTCTGTATCTCTAATAACCATCAAGGAAATGATTTAACTGTTTCTTCGACCTTTCAGGAGTGCTCTTGTGCTTTATCTCTGTTCCCCAGGGAAGAAGTTGTAAGCCATTTTTAAAGTATTTGATACAGTTTCATTAGATCTCAAACACAGCTGTTCCCCATTTCTACAAGTGGATTTCTCCCTTGTCGCCATTATCTTTTAAATTCAACTGGAGTCTATTACCCACGCCGTGGGTATTTTTTTTCAGGAAATGTTCTCCATTTCCCTAACCCTTCAATAACCTACTTACCAGATAGCCTATTTGCACATTCTTAACTGAAATTCAAAAGCCCATAACAATTCCATTATCAGAAATACAAAAACAACAAAAAAATTTAACACAGAAATAAAAGTTGAAACTCTTTTGGAGCACGCATCTGTTGCTGGAACTGGACCCCTCCCCTCACCCTGAGCTGCATTCCCACCTTGGCCAACCCCTCACATGTTACAGCTACTGCAAAAAGGAACTGTAAAACTGTGCTTCATAAACCATAACGTGTCATTTGAAGCCTACTTTGTCAGATCAAAGCTCCCCAGTTGCTGATATTTCTATTTTCGCCCTTTTTTTTGGTCAAAGTCTTTCACAGTCTAGTTTGAAAACTATTTTTATTGGCATTAAGAAACATGTCACATACATTAGACCAGAAAAAACCCCAACCCTATTATATGACAGAATTGACAAATCTGATAGAAATTGAACCTGCAGCTAATAACACAGGAAACAAAACACTTTCTGCCATTTGAGTAATCCACGGGGTGGAACACACATGTGGTGAAGGAAAACATATTGTACCCGTAAAAACATCTCAAGTGAGTGAGAATGGATGCAGAGCGCTCCAGCTCGGATCGTTAGTCGGGTTCTCACGCTGAGAGGCTCCAGCCTGCCTCGAGATGAGGAGAACCTGCTGGGCCAGCTCTGGTGGGCTTCAGTAGGCACTTAACTCCTGCAGGAGAAGGGCTGGGTCAGATGGATCCGACCCAGCCTGGCCGTGCTGGGAGAGGGGGAGCAGGGCACACCGGGAGAGAGGAGCTCCTGGGACAGCTGCAGCCCAGCCGCTCCTTTCCCCTGTGCCAACCACAGCTCTGCAGTGCTTGCTCTGAGCTGAATCAAGGAGTGATTTGGTTCTGAATTAAAAAAAAAAAACCAAACCAGCCATGGCACAGGTGAAAGATAAAAAGCAGCCAGGAAATGGCTCAACCCATCTGTCAAAGCACCATGCCGCATCAAAATATGGAAAAATTAGGAGCAGACTGTGGCAGAGGAGGGGAAAATCCTTCCCCTCCTTCACCAAACTGCACCCCTCAGTAACCGGGGTGCTGTGATCATGTCAGAACTGTACATCTACAAAAGATTTCTGGGCTGTATATTTATTTAGACCACACTGGTACATTTTTATGTGTGTGGTGGGAAGTGTTACCAAATGCTGCAGCAACTGCTGGGCACAAACAGTGAATGTCACACATTGATTTATAAAAAATAAGATGGATAAAGTTATCTAGTACATGAAAACAGCATGAAAGCCCTGGATGAGGTTAAGCATGAGGTTAACCCATGGTTTGCTGGAATCTACAAGAACTTGGACAATCTCGGAGACCTGTGAGGGGAGATACCTTGGACCTCTGGGACCACCCTGCTGGGAGATGGCCTTCATCTCTCTGGAATTTCTGCAAATCCCGCCTGCATTCACAGCTACAATAAATATGTGGGAACATATCAAGTGCATCTTCACTTCTAAATGTTATTTATTTTCAGCTCAACACCATGGCCACTGTTAGAAACTTGGCACATCAGCTGCTGTATTGCTGCACCACTCCACTGTGTAATGGTCACGTAAAACTCAAGTTCCATCCCTACTCCCCAAGTACTCACATATCATACACAGACATTTAAAAAGAAGGCATTTAAAGAAGAGAGAAAGGAGTGATAATGAATGCACATTAAAAAACTTTTCAGAGCTTACTTTGATTTTATTGAGATTAAAAGAAAGCCCTACAGTGTACCAGTAGCCTGAGATAAAAAAAAAAAATCCAAACCTCTTCTATATGTGTATGTAGTGATTTCAGTATTCAAAGTACTTAAACATCTGCTTAAGAATCCAGCCCGTGGCTCCAAGATGCTGCTCTAGTGTCATATGTCACTGTGTCGACTTTTATGCTCCATTATCTAAAAATGGCTACCTCATAGACAAAGTCCCTCTGTGACTTGCTAATTACTTCCATTAGTTTAAAACAAACTTGACTAGAGACAGAGAAAATCCTGAGAGAAAGAGTCTGTTTTTTTTTTTTTAAAACATGCACCGTCTCTGTCTCGCA
This sequence comes from Regulus satrapa, assembly GCA_013396955.1. NCBI lineage: Eukaryota > Metazoa > Chordata > Aves > Passeriformes > Regulidae > Regulus > Regulus satrapa. Next base: position 521,517 of record VWZN01002258.1, read on the forward strand.
TTGCTCCTCTCAGGTAGCACAGGTAGGTGAATGCTCAGCAAGGGATTAGCACAGCCAGCTCCTCTCCTAAGAGCCTTGAGGAACTGCAAGAAAAGCTTCAAGGACACCAAGGTCCCACAGTTTTCAGTCACTCTGCACAGCAGCAGCGGCCCTGGCTCACCTGGGCAGCTGAGCAGGAGATTTCAGCCCCTCAGGGATGACCCTGCTGGGCTCTGTTGTCAGGCAGAGGAGCTGCTCTGGCTGCAGGCACTGTTCAAACACAGCACAGGAGCACTGGAAATGCAGGAGAGCTCCAGCACAGGGCAGGGCACAGCTCCGTGCTGGGCTTGGCAGTGCTGGGTGAACAGCCAGACCCAGCGATCTTGGAGGTGGTTTCTAACCCAAACGATTCTGTGATTAGAAATCCTAACTCATCCTCTTTGCTGCCCTTCAAAAATGAGTCCTTGGGATGTTACAAGACTACTGAGCTGCACTGGTTTTTTTTATATATATATCTATACACACACACACAAAGATCCACATCATTCATAAACCTCATTTATATATGAATATATTTATATATCGATATGTTTATTTATATAGTTATATATTTATATAGTTATATATTTATATATAATGATTGTATATAGAAATATAATAGCAATTATATACCTAATTTATATATAAATATATAACAATTTTATATTTATATATAAAATACTTTTCCCAAATATATGTGCATAAGATTAGCAAAAAAACCCAAACTCAAGCTATTGTTCTATAATAAACAGCGCACCTCAAGGAAAGGAAATCTCATCCTTATTTTCAAATTCTACCTCGTACCCCTATTCTTTGCTCTTGTGGAGACAGAAATTAAAATTTCATTCAATGGCAGACAACTTTTGCCTTTTTTTCCTCTTTTTCTCCTATAGACAGCTCTAAGTCTATGCAATCCACAGCTGATGCAACTCTTGACTTTCAAATAATGCAATAAATAAATAAATAAATAAATAAATAGGCTGTGTTTACTAGACTTAGAGCTCTCTGTGGACACAAATCAATCTTTCTTGGACCAGTCTGAAGCCTAAAGAACACTGCATGAATTTAACATTCAAAAGCTGCAGCATCAGTAATTAGGGTTTCGGGTAAACAGCAGAGTCACACATCTATCATTTTTATGGGATAGTAAAAAAACCCCAACTTTTTTACAAATACGCTGGAAAAATGTTCAGTGAAGCTTATCGAAAGCTTATGCTTGAAAACAACATCTAATGCCTGATGAAAGGAAAACCAAGAAGGCACCCTCATTAGCAAGCTTTTAGGTTTAACCCTTTACCCTCATCATTTTTAATTGCTTCTCTATGAAAGGAGGAAGTACAACAATTTGATAAGCTGAAACAGGTACTGAGCGATGGGTAGAGAAGCTGCAGGAGTCTGCAGCAAACTGCTGGGCATCTGAGAAAAAAAAAAGGTGTTTTACTTCAAAAAAGGCACAGGGTAAAAAAAAAAAATCCAACAAGTTTTGCATTGTTCCCTTTTATTATTTAGCTTGTTAAGCTGGCTGGACAGAGTCAAATGATCAAGGATCTTGAAAGATGTACGAATACACTGAACTTCTTGCCCCCCAAATGTCTGAGAGAAATACTGAATTTAATAGGACTATAAATGGTATAAACCAAAGAATTCGCTTTTAGCCTTATCCTTCTGGATTTTCCTTTGACTTCTCCTAGTCCATTAAAAAGTGCCCCCTCTGGCAAGCAGCATAGGGCTGGAAGAGCAGGAGGGATAATACTCGTTTATTAGGATAAACCCCCTGGCAGGACATCATCCCACTGTTCAGGATATGGGTCCCTTCAGGACTCTGTTTTTCACCATGGTTTTGAGGATTATTTCTGCAAAAGATGTTTCTTCCCTGATGAACTTTAAAGCAGCAAACACACAGCACTATTTCCAGCAGGATCCATCTGCTTTTCAAGTTGTGTCTCTTGACCAGCTCCCTTACACCCGGTGCACTGTGATAAATCTAAGCTGCCAAATGCAGCCCTCACATCCCTTCTGTGAACATCATTAAGGTGAGGATGGCTTAACTGCAACCTTTGGGAATTTCAGATGTCTGGGTAACCTGCAGAGTCCTCAGCATGCTCGGAAATGTCCCTCCTGTGTGATCATGAGCAAATCACTTGAATTCCTGCCCTGGCACTTCTGGCCCAACGCTCCCAAACGTCTGCACTCATCCATCTCCTCCGTCTTCTGCAGGGGTTCAGTCCTTGGCCAGCATTCCCTGCGTGCCACCACACCAGAAATTAAAAAATGCCAAACACATCCTGTGTGGAGAGGCTCCTGTTGCCTGAGAACAGGCATGAAACCATTCAGTTAAGCACAAAAATGCACGGGCGCGTTACAGCCTCACAAAGTGATTTCTCCATTAAGTACTAATGTGAAGCAGAGCCTGCCGTGCCTCGTTGGGAAGCTGCATTTATTTGGCAGAGCAAAGTACGCAGCATAAAATTTTACACGGCCACATTTTCGAGGCATCCTTCTTTACGTTCGTGCAATCCCTCTGTGATTCTGTGAGAAAACTGTTTTATAGCAGTGGGAACCAACTGCAGCTGAGCAAATTCCCCATGGCCATGCTGGAAACCTGGAGCAAAGTTGGGATCTGAGTCCTGGAATTCAAACAGCCAGGAAATTGCCTCCACTGCCCAGATACAAATGAAGAAGACAGAAAAATTAGAAAGATGGACTTTCAAAAAGCAAACAGAGGCAGAGCCTTCCCCCCACAAATTATTGGGCATTTCCAAATTAGTGCAGGGTGAAAAATTTAAGGGATGTCACACAAATTATTGCAACTGTGTGAAATGAAGTCCCATGAGCACATGTAAATACACAGTGGAATTATTCTGTGACTGCAATATCTTGTCTACAAAAGGCAAATGCTGAAACGGAGGCAAGAGGATTTTAATAGAATTATAGAAGGTTGGAGGAGACCTCTAAAATCACAGAGTCCAGCTCTTAACCCAACCCTGTCAGGTCCACCCCTAAACCATGTCTCCAGGTGCCATGTCTATGCATTATCTGAGCACTTCCAGGGATGGTGGTTCCATCACTTCCCTGGGCAGCCTGTTCTACTGCTTGACAACCCTTTCAGGGAAGAAATTATTTTTCTCATATCTAACTGAACCCTCCCCTGGTGCAACTTGAGGCCATTCCCTCTTGTCCCATCCTGTCCTATTTTCTTTCTCTGTACCAAAAGGATGGATGTATACAGGTACCACAGGCATTTTGACCACTCTGGAACAACTCAGAGATGGTGCTTCAGTGCTCTGTGGAAATTAAAACTGACTTGAGCCATCACGCTTACACACAAGGCTACATCTAAGCCTAAACTCCTGTTTCTATCCCACTCCTGCTTACAGTAAATCCCACACTATCATACAACACACAGCCAGATTTGCTTCCTGCAGTTCATTAAACGCTCAGAGCCCTTTTCCTTCTCTACAAGAAAAACAACACATACATAGGAAAAAATGATGGCTGTAAAACCTGATGGAGACAATGTGTAATTTTCATCCTCTCATTACTAATTTTATAGGTTACATTTTCCACCATGTTCCCATAAAGGATATCACACTAATAAACTCTTAGTGTCTTTATTTAATATTTATAGCACCGTGGGAGAACCAAACTCTTCTGGTAAAAGGTAAAAATAGCAATTCAAATAGCTGCTTCAAAGACTAATAAACACATCCCTAGTGATTGAGTTTAAGAGTATATAGTTTAAAAAATGCTTTGATACAAAAATCTGTTGGAAATAAGTGGATGGATGTTGGTTGGTATATGAATGTATATGAGAATGTGCATGCTCACACCCTCAGCTTCACAAAGCATTGATTATTCATGAAGTGTTCTTGCAGTAAAAAACAAATATAATGAATGAGTTTGGAGAATTAATGAACTATCCCACAGTCTATCATCTGCTGAAGACATTTAACATGATTTAGCATGTTCTTAATGTTATTTTCTTGCAATTAATGGCACAGAAATCTGCTGCAATTCTACCCATTTCCCAAATCTCAGGTCAATGTAAAACACTGCATCCAATTTTCCAGTGCATTATTTATGATCTCTGAGCTATGACTGCTAATATTTGCCTTACTGGAATAATAGTAAATTACCATAACAATTTACCATATGTAATTATGTTAAACAAAATCTTTCTTTATTTATCTTCTTGTAATCTTCAGTTACAGCGAACCCTCCTATTCAGAATATGCAGTAATACAACATTCATGACCTTCCCAACCTATTACATGCTTGTTGGAAATGACTCCATGTGCCACTCAACTGGTGACACCTAGGAATCAGCAGACGAGCGGCAATCTGCCTCCAGCAGAAACTCTGATAGATTACAAAAGGGACAGAGAAGTATTTAATGTTTAAAGGCACATTTTGAATTTGCCCTCTCTAAGTTCCAAAGCTCAACCCCCTCCACGATCAGATTATCCATGTGGGTTTTAGGCACACACCACTGAATTCCTGACTAACTCACGTTCATCTGCAGCTGTTTTGCTTCCACAAAGCCAGGACTGGAGGTTTTATAGGGAAAATGGCAAGGCTTTTTCATGCACAAGTAATTTATTTTAAAAATATCAAATACTTCTGTGGGCTTGATGGAGCTACATGGAAAAGTCATCTTTTCATTTCCAGAGCCACCTAAATGCTTTCAACACCTTTTCCAGCTTTATATTCACTTTTATCAGCTCTCGCTTACACAGAATTTCTGCTTCCATGGCCAGAGAAAAAGAAAAGGAACAATACAATTCAACAGACAAATCAGGATCCTTTAAAAAGTCACTCTGTCACGTGTGCAGTCAGCCAGTAGCAATGAGGAGTTACGGGTACATTTAAAAAATCTAAATCCCATTCAAACAAAACAAAAATCTAAATCCCAGACATTGAGTGCCTCCTGCATATTCCCACCTGTGCCATTTTTCATTTACTGGAAGCCAATTCAACTAAAATACATGTTTTTAAGGAAGAAAAAAAAAATGAAGAAGTATATTTCACTTATGGTTTGGAATTGGAGGGGAGTACAGACCCCTGGAGAGAAGGACTACAGAACATGATAGAAAAGATGAATCACTCTGGCAACAGCCAGCCAGCCATTAATTTTCAGCAAGCCAGGAGTTGGTCCAATTAAGCCAGGCTCCTTTCTCTACATTAACATGCTTTACTCAGTTTTTTTTCTGAAGCTAAAACATCAGCTCAAGACCCCAAAGGCTTTTCTATTTAGGATCAATCAATCTACCTTGCTGCACTGTAAAACATACATTGTCAGCTCCGAGGCGAGCTCAAAAAAAGAGCAACGGTGGAAAAATTTGATAAATCGACATTTTCTGGCAGTTAGTAGAGGGATTCTTCCTACACTGTCACTTATTTTTATCTGATTAGAAACAAGTATTAGTAAAGGGAATATTCCCTTCTATTCTCTTTCTGGTATTTAGCATTGGTTTAAGAAGAGTCTTTTTATCCCCGATTTTCTACACTCAATCCAGTAGATTCCTGCCAAAAAGGCACAGAGATACTATCCAGATTTCAAAGGGCAGCGAGTTTGAATTGGATTTGCAGGATGTGGACTCACATTCAAGCATTTTATTCAGCCCAGAAACATGGGCATCTGCATCTGTAGGTGCTCATGTTTGAGACCTTTTCCACTGCTTTCCACATTTTCATGCTCAAGTCTGTGAGTATGCAACCTCACCTCTGGATTTCCAGCACCTGCTTTGGCAAGGATTCCTTTATTTGGGATTTTACTGTCCATTTGAGATCCACTCACTCTCCCTTGGCCTTACTGAGGCATCTCAGGAATAGCTAATTAATCATGAGCCAGGGCCTGATGACAGGTGTAAGAAGGACACTTAGAGGTCTGAAGTTCTCTGCTGGGATACCTTGGGAGGATTGCCCTTTTCGTTGGTAAACACCTCAGTAACTCTGCTGTCGGTTTCCATGTTGCTCTCCATATCTTTATCTTTGGATAAAAACCTTTCCTAGCAGTTTCAGCACTATAGCCCTCTGTTTTTAACAGCAGTGTAGACAGAAAGCCACTGGGATGTGCAGCTGGTGTTTCAGCTCCAGATTAAAAAGCTAATAAAGAGAAGCCTGGTTTGGGTAATCCTGCCAATACCAACTGCACCACACTTTGTGGCAGATGCTGAGTTTTTACAGGCAACCATTTCTGTTCTTTGCTCTTTAAATTCCACGTGTCTGTAGGATAGTACTGAGATTCACTATGGCACTAATGAGATCATTTTGCAATTAAAGGCTAAGTAGAAACAAACCTCTCACCACTCTACAGGAGAGTTAGGGTTCTCTGATTAAGCAGCAGTAAATAAACCTGTTTCACTCCTGGTCCTGGTGCACACCAGAGACTAACTCTCCAAACAAGATGGACTGATTGACCCCATGGATTAATCAATGAGTTTCCCAGCTTCAGAGCAAAGTGCAAGTTGTGGGAGTTACTTGCAGTAAGATATCTTCTAATTATTATTACCAGCACAGAGTACATAAATCCCAGGGCACTTTATTTGGAGGTTTTACTCTTAGCACTAATGATCTCCACAACAGTCTCATGTTTGTCAAACTACCTGTGTGGGAAAAGGTTTGAAACAGCACTATGCATTTCTTCAGGAAGAGCTGCAGGTTTTATGGAAGCTTGGTGTGGTAATTGTAAAGGGTGGGGTCTGTGTCATGGTAGGGCAATCTCCAGGTTGTAACAGCTGCTTGTCCATCACACCTGTGAGCAGAAGCATCCCTGGAAGGAGTTGTTGGGAGGCTGGGACTGTACTGGAGACAATTCCCATGTGAGGCTTGGAGCCCTCCTGGGCAGAGCAGAGAGCCCAGCCCTGCTGGGAACATCCCGAGACTGGGAGCAGTGGTGGAGAGTGGGCAAGGACACACAGCTCCTGCACAGCCACCCCTGCCAGCCCCACTGGCAGCCACCTGCTGCCCTTGGGGGCTTTCCTCTCTGTCACAGATCTCTTTTCAACTTGCCAGAAGTGTATTAGAAAGACATCGGGAGCAGCAGGGAGATTTTTAGTGAGGGAATAAAAAGAAGGGAACAGAGGCCATTCGCAGCCTAGGAAAAGAAGTTGAAAGAGATGCTCCAACTGCAGCTGTGTCAGACAGCCTCAGGCTTCTCTCTCCTCACACTCTTCAAACAAACAAACTCTCAACACCTAGAAACAGAGGCTGCACATGTCAGGGGGAAAAAAAAAATCAGACGCACCAGTAAAGACACTGAACTCCTTACGGACTTGACTTGTGTGTAAACACTGACAACTTTGGGGTTGAGTGTTCTCATCTTCCTCAGCCTGGCTGGAGTGTGAACACACGCTGATCCAGGGAGGCAGATCCCAATGCAGTAAATGAATAGATGTTTCAGGCAAGAATATTAGAAATGGAAGACTTTGTTACCCGGAAGAGTCAAGGCAGGGTAGCTATATTTAACTTGCAGCTGCTGTGCACCTCTGCTCTTCTGCCTGCACACAAAGCAGCAGCAGTCCTTTACCTTCAGCTATAACCTACACAAGTCTGCAGGTTTCAAGAAAAATTAATATTGTGTAGAATAAAACACGTTATGGTTCCTGGTGGGCTCAAGTGCTTTGACATTTGGACAAATTCAGTGAGTTTTATTTACAGATGGAGGCTCTGGCTTGTTTCTGGCATTTGATCAGAGGGAGCAGGAGGAGAACAAGTGGCCTTGATGCCCAAACTGCACTTGTGGGGTAACAAACACCGGCCAACGCCAGAGCTGCCAGGATGCAGAGAGCCAGAGGATCCTGACCTGGGGCTGGGCTCCAGGGTCCACTGACTCCACAGGAAATTCACCCAGAGAGCAGGAAATGAACTGGAAAAGCAAAACCACAATAAAACATGGATCCAGGCAGTCTGGTGGTGGTCATCACTGACCCAAACAGAACCTCCTGCCCTCTGCAGCCACCCTGGAACATGCTCAGACCACAGCATCCTCACATGACCACAGCCACGGAGCTTGGCTGCTGCTGCTGCTGCCACTGAAGGAGTCGCAGGGATGAGGTTTACTGAAACTTTCCTCTTTTATATTCATCCCTTCTGGCCCTTCTTACTTACAGTGGTGTCCAAAAGAAAGGTTTGTCCCCTCGCCTGAAGAACATCTTTGAGATTAAACTAACAACCTTAAATTTCACGGAGCACTTTTGCAGGGCTCCGTCCCTTCAATTAAAACCGAGAGAGACAGAAGCCCATAAATTAGAGAACATGACAAAAGCAGCACAAAGCACTGAAGATCCCAGAAGGTATCAAATTTAGTGTTAAAGTAAAGAAACAATAGGGAAGTCCAAGACATTTCAGAGTGTAGTGAATCAAATTAAATTGCCTGAAATTCCACATGGAATACATTTGACAAATTTCTTTCCCCCTCTTCAGCTTTCTGTTTGAGATGAACTGTCGTCTGGCAGCTTCAAACGTCTGGCACAGCTTCAGCTTCAGTTTGCTGGGGCTGAATCCAAACACGAACCTGAACTTTACCAGTTCTGCTCTTTTTGTAAACATACTCGCTGTGGCTGCCAAATGCTTTCCAAAAGCACACAAAACCCAGAATCCAAAAGGAAAATATTGTCTTGCTGCAATAAAATTTGCATTTTGCCACCTATGGGCAGCAGCCTGCGTGCGGAGCCGGCGGTCGGGCTGAGCCCCCCCTTGCCTTAATTCTTCAGAGTCTGAAAGGGAATGGTGAGCTGGGAGCAGATGTGGGAGGGATGAGCCTCCCAAGCACCCAGCACGAGCCCTGCTCCAGCCCCAGCAGTGCCAGTGCCACTTCTCCTCCCAGGGCTGCAGGGGCAGCAAATAACAACAACAATAATAGTAATAATAATAATAATAACAACAACAGAATTAGCAATAGGATTCCTCAGATGTGCTGGGCAAGACAAACAGTAAAATGTCATTAAAACCTGTCGCTGATAGTGAAGATTGGTTTAGATTCCCCCAGTGAGTAGTCTCAGAAAAAATTCATTTTAAGGTAGGGAACTTCAGCGGCGGAAGAGATGGATCTAAAGAGGGTTATGATCAAATTGCTCCTGAGAGCAGATAGTATCAGCCTGGATATATCAGATTTTTTTTTCCCATTTTGCTTTTAAAATCTGTTTGGTTTTGTGAAATGCTTACAATACGCATGCTGCTTTGATGCAGGATGTGATTCTTCAGCAGCATCCCGTTACCTGCATGGATTCCCTCTTAAAAACTCTTTCTTTCTCCATTTTAAACCTTCTAAAATGCCCATGGTCCATAAATTATCCAACTGCAGAGAGCTGAAACCAGCCCAGCTTTAGGCTGAAGAGCAGCAAAAGACAGAAGTGTTTGAGTTCTGGCACACCACACAAAGGCAAACAGCTGCTCCTAGAAAAGCATATTTTACTGTCCACAAGGTCTCAGCCTCACCTCTGAGGGCCCCATAGAGTTCCACCACTGCCCAAAATAGACAACATCTGCTTCCTACAAACACTGATTTATTGCTTGTCTTCACTCCCCTTGGGTTTTAATTATGAGTAGATCTTGTAACTATTATATTTGTATTTGTTTTATCCACCTAGATATTTTTCCTACACTATTAACTACAAACTGAAAGCTCTTTCTAAAAATAGTACAAAAACATACTTAAAATATGCATATGGCCTTTATTAAGGAAATCCCTATAATGAATTTTTAGATGAAGTAAAAGCACCACTGAAACCACTGATTAGCAGGCAAGCCTGCACCTGATTTCATGAACACTATGAGATAAAAACTTTCTTTTTATAACAATACTCCTAAAGAAAATAAGAGTTTAAAAATGACTGTTGCTCTTAAGGCAAACCAGTGGTGAGAGGTAAAAAACCCCTCCTTACTGCACCCGTCTCACTACCCCCAGGGGTTCTTGGGGGTGTTGAACCAGTTCCAGTGGTCAGGCGTCCAAATTTTAAAGCACCTCTATGGGTGGCACTTCCTTGGCAGATGGGACAGATCCATGCTGCACCTGAAGAATAAAACAGTCAGAAGTGCAATTGTTCGAAGCCTTCACACTCAGACTTTTTTGGCTAAATTTTCTGGTTGCTTGTTTGTTGTTTTTGTTTGGTTGTTTTTGTTTTTTCTGATAAAGTTCTTGATCTTTCTAGGAATAAGTTGATTTAGAAATTACTTTTTAACTTTTGCAGTTGAACAACTACCACCAGAACAAAGAGTGCAATAAATAAATAAGTACCATTTGCAAACCTCAGATTTTTCTGCCTCCACATCACCCATCAAAACTAATTAAAAAAAAAAAAGGATGTGACTAACCCAAGAAATGTTTTTCCCCAGCTTACAAAAAGGCTGGAAACTATTTCTGGAAATGTCCTACTGTTTCTATTGAATGACTGAGGCTTCTGAAAATGTTGAGTGGTCCTACACAGACCCTCCAGGAGGAGCAGCAGATCTCATCTCTGCCAGCCCAACACACCCATGGGGCAGCTCAGGTCCAAGCATTTAGGCAGAAACTTGTCCTACTCACACACAGACGTTTTGGGAATATGATGGAAAACAAAAATTGCCCTAGATATCTGAACTGCTGAAATTGGAAGACAAAAAGGGCCGAGAGCTGGGTTTTCCCTCCCCAGTGTCAGCACAGAGCGTGACTCGTGTGCTGAACCATCTGCAGACCAACAAACCCTCCAGGTAGAGCATCGGGAATGCAAGAAATATCTTGGCTGCCTATCTGTTTTTTAATTAAAAAGTTTTGCATGTAAACAGATACCTTCTCTTCTTCCAAATCCACACTGACATCCACTACTTATCATTCTGAGGCAACTGCTAGGGGAAACATGATTAAAAAATACCATATTCCATGGAAAAGATCTCAGAACTGCCCGTCATCGGACCGTCTGCTCCCCTTTCACACCAGCTCAGCTGTGAGAGCTTGAAGCTGAAAACAAAAAGGCCATTTGAAGAGATAAAAGTCAGTTATGAGGGCTGTATTTTTATTTATTTTTTATTTTTTATTGAGTGATGGGTTGAAAAAGGAACATCGACTGTCTGGTATCTTTTCAAGTTAAACAAATGCGATGAATGGTTTCAAAGGAAGTCCTACCGAGCCTCGATGCCCTCTTCTTTCATGAATTCCACAGATATCAGGGCTGGGTTGGTGTTTTTTGAGCAAGCTGGGAGCTGTCTCTGCTCAGGGCAGTGGGGTTACAATGAGGTGATCTTGAAAATCCCTGTGCAGATGTGAAGGGCACAGCTGGCACCGACCCCACGAGGACACGGCTCTTGTGTCCTGTCACCAACACGGGGAGCAGCGCTTCAACACTTTGCAGTCACACATTTGCAGTTTTTTTCCAGAGCAGGCCTCAGTAAGGACTGTCAGCTACCACTGTCAGGGATGTCTAGCTCAGTGTAAACACTTCGTTAGGAACGTGATGAAATTACACCCTCAGGTTTATTCTAAATACTAAAATAAGTCTTGGCACAGACCGAGTAGGCAGTCATTTGTACTGCAGTGCTTTGACCACAAGTTTTAATTTTTACTATTTAATTATTCATCCTGGACCAGGTCTCAATTTAAGCCAATGTACAAAGATGAGGGAGAATGGGCACTTGTTTATCTATTTTTTTTCCCCAATTAATTCAAGTTGTTAGTAATCACATTACTTTTCTACAGCGTGATAAGGAAGAAAAAAACAACCAGCAACCATCCAAAGAACAAAAAAGTGTTCCCTTTATATAAAAAGTAGGATATTCTACAAAATTTACTTGCATGAATAGAATCCAATAAACCAATTAAAATGCTCATTTATAGGAATGGCTCATATTATTGACTCAGCTTACAACGGAGATTTTTCTTCTTTTTGGCCCTTAATGTCCACAATATTACCACTAAATTGACCTCATAATAGATTATATGATGGAGACTGGAACAGGTTTCCTGAAACTGTCCTGGAAATATGAAATTGTCCTAAATTTCCCTCTTGTTCCACATGTGGGCAGTGGCAATAAATGGTACATCTAGCAGCAATTTTATGTCTATGAACTGGTGCTACACCTGAATCAATCAAAACCAAAGCTTCCAGTCCCCCAAATGTCTGCTAAAATTAACCATCTACTACTTTTTTTTTAAACAGAAAACTTGGGAAAAGTTGAAGTAAGAAAGAAAAAACTATTATTCAGTCCATAATTCATATAGTTTTAATGCTATTTCTGACCTTTAAAGCAAAAAGCATGAATAGCTCACCCAGACCATTGGGCAAATAGGAAAAATAACAAGAAAAGCAAGCAAAGATAAACTACCCACAAGGAACCCTCTGCAGCTCCAATACAACAATATTTATACTCCATAAAAAATAAAATGCCATCAAAACTTTACCAGCCCCTCTCAACCCATCTCAAAATCAGATCATTACACAGAAGAGGGGACAGACATTGAGCTCCAGTGAACCCCAACCAGCCACACCAATCCTGACCTGTATCTGTTACCTTAATGCTTTCCTGAACGTCTACAATAAATCAAACAAAGATGAGCACATGTTTTTGTTGAACCTGCCTGCCACAGACAAGTCTTTTGCCTCTGCAGGACTCTCCCTGCGGATGCAGCTCCCAAAACACCGCAGGCATTGATCCCATGTGGTCAAGATGAGGTGATGATGGCAGGAGCCTCTAGCACTGCCCAGGGATGGGGCTGGGATGGGCACAGTGCTGACACACTCACTCTGTGTGCACCCAGGGATGGGCACAGTGCTGACACACTCACTCTCTGCACCCAGGGATGGGCACAGTGCTGACACACTCACTCTCTGCACCCAGGGATGGGCACAGTGCCGACACACTCACTCTGTGTGCACCCAGGGATGAGCAGAGTGCTGACACACTCACTCTCTGCACCCAGGGATGGGCACAGTGCTGACACACTCACTCTCTACATTCAGGGATGGGCACAGTGCTGACACACTCACTCTGTGCACATGGCCAGGACACATGCCTGGCACCCACCTGCCCTTGGCTTGAAAACCACTCTTTTCCTCTAGCACTGAAGGGACTGAAGCTGAGGAATGGAAAGGTACAGGGGAGAAATGCAGACATCTGGGCAAGATACACCCAGGAGCAGTTTCAGAATGAAAAATACAGGCTACCTTGTTTAAAACACTGCCCTGTGCTTAGGCAGCTGTTTGGGTATCTGTGCCACACAATGCCCCTGTGCAGGGGAATATTAAATTTGCTCCCTACCCTGTCATTTCTGGAAGTTTAAGGAGCAAAGGACCAATATCCTGTTCAGTTCTGCTCAGTTGGTGCAGGAGCAATCAGTGAGAGATGGCTCTGCTGCTTGCTCCCCACACCTCGTCCTCGCCTGGCTTTTTGGCAGTGATGGATGGCTTGCACCAAGCCTCTGCTACCAGGAACCAAATGGGTTTCTCTTCATGAGCTGCTCATTACCACGCAAACTTTATGAGCTCTTAGGGTAGAAAACTTATCCTCTGGAACAGACTTTCCCATCTAAAACACCTCCTCCTATCTCCTGTGATTTACTGTTCATTTATCTTTACTGGAAAGCAGGCTAGAGACATCTCAGGCTCTCGTTTCTGGAAAAGCCAGCCATGGAAACCCAAAGAATGAAAAGCCAACACTCCCACCAGCATTTTAACTGCTTTAAGACCACAGTTAATGGCTTGCCAATCATACATAATTTCACATTAAGTTTCATTTACATTTAAGTCACAGTGACTGAGCAGTGGTGTACATATCCATTAACCAATATCCAGTGCCCACCAACAATTAACAGCCTCTGTTCACCCTATGGGAGTGTTTTCCAAACCCAGATTGACACCCACATGGCACACTGGCTCTCCAGACAGCATTTCCAAAAAAAATTTCACACCTGAAACTCAGCACAGACAGCCATTCCTTCAGCAAGGGTTTAGTTCCTTTCCAAAAGTCACCTCTCTATTTCTGCACACAGGAAAAACACTCTGGTTTAGAACTAAAAGAGAGCTTCAAAATGAGCAGTGCCAAGTGCCTCAGACAAGGCAGGAAATCAACAAAAGGACTAATGAATTTTATTCACCTCTTACTCAGCACCCCAGAGAACAACCACAGAAAGTGCTTGTGCTCTCTCATCCCAGTGCTTGGTTGTGACTGTCTTGGAAATCTTGCTTCCACTGGGCATTGTCTGGATTCAAGTCAATATTTAAAGGGGAGACAAGGATGAAGGTCCTGGGCTGGCCTAAACCGTACTAGTCATGGACTCACATCGCTTGGCAAGCAAAGCATCACTTCACCTTTTGAAACTCTGTCTGGTCTACCAGAGAAGAGCCAACCCAGCCCTGATTGATTCAGGGCCAATCTAAACCGTGAGCATCCAGAGGACTGACAGGCAACCACACTGCAGCCTCCTGAGCAGGGTTTATATCTCCATTAGTTTGGAATTTAGGCCATTTTTCTGGCACTGTTCATCTGGCAAATGAGGGCCAAAGGATGATCGAGTCTGCAAAGAATACTCCAGGGTAAGCAAAGGACAAAGAGGTAACATCCCTGTTGTTACATCCTGCTTGCTCCAAGCCTTTGCACCGAAGCTACACAGTATTTAGTGATTTATTCTCCTTAGTTCTAGCTGGATTACTAAAACATTCCCTTCTCTTTTAGCAGCAAGGCAGGCTGTGGGTACACAAGGTCAAATCATGCCTGTTTACGCCACCTTTTAATTTAGCTGGTTTAAACTGAAAGGTTTGTTCTAGAGATGAATTACTCCTTAAGAGGTTTCTTTAAAGCAATGAATTTTTAAACATTTAGAAAAGCTTAAGGCCTCCTATTACGTTTGACTACTTTGCTGTGCTTCTGCCCAGGAAAAAAAATAATTATTGAAGCAACAAAACTCTGTTTCTTCTGGTAATGAACAGTAAAAGCTTGTCTGAGGGAAAAACCAGTGATTAGATTGTGAATGTGTGTTACTTCCAAATGTAAAGCCATTTTGCTTGAGACAATATTAAGATGCTAAGATGCAATGTTTGATCATTAATTTTGGCTAACACTACACATTAGTGTTGCCGCAGTCTTAGATTTTTTTCTTCTCCCCTGGTTTTAGACAGCCTTAATCACGCTTACAGCCGATCCTAATTGCTGAATCCTATCACTCTCCACCTTCTCTAAAACGCTCGGGGCAAAAGAAATAGTGAAGATTAATGACAGACGTGTAATTAGAAGAAAATGCAAAGATCTTGTGTTAATCACTCAGAAATAATTTGATAAATACAAGATCCTGAAGAGCTCTCGGAGTAAAAGATGACAGAACGAGCGCACATTTGTACGTGCCACACTCCGTGCCACTGGAAGGAGGGAGCTCACGCCTGAGCGTGTGGGAATGCAAGGGAGGCTTCAGGAACATAATGGGATTCAGCATGGAAGACCATCTGTTTTAATTGAGCAAGCTTATTCGTGCAATGCTTTGCTCCACTAATCTTGTTTAGATTAATGTTAATGTTCTATTAAAAGGTAGTTTATCATCCCACAATCCTGAGTTAAAGCCATCCCACCCATAGCAATGTTCTCAGCTCTCGTGGAGGCACAGAGCTCGCTCATTACCAGACTATTGATCATTTACAGCACAACTGGGAGGCTGGGAACCTTGCTTAGAAATAACCAGAGGTCTTCTGTCCAGCAAGGGTACAGGCACAGATAAACAGCTTTTCTTTAATTAATTCAAAATACCAAAGACCACAGTCCCCAAAATAACTCTCAATTATGCTTTTGTATAACTGCAGGAATGAGACTTCGGCTAAAAACACTTTTCAGGCTGTAATAGAGAAGTGTCAAACTCTCAGCTCCTTTTCTTCCTGCGACACGTCTTCTCACCATAACCCTTGGTCTGTCCTTGGTGTTTGCTTTTAATGAGAAAGCAGGAAGCTGAGTGCTAGCTGGAAGCACACCTATCATTAAAAATGCAGACACAGGGCAAGATAAAAATGTGTAGCAAAGCACCTTTTGTATATGGATCTAAAAATCCCAAGCTGTAGGAAGCATTATTATATCCTGAAGTTTTGTTAGTTGTTTATTTCAAATATGGCAGAATCTGAAAATGAGCTCTTGTATCCTCCTCCTCCATGCTTGGAGAATAATGCACCTAAATGTTTTTGGTTATTATTTTTAGAGGTTTTGTTTTTTAAAACAGAAGTACGTGCCAGCCAAGAAATGAATAATTTCATCATTGTTTTGGGGTTGGGTGCTGGAGTAGCAAAACATATTACAATCTACTCTATTTAAAATGTTTATTTTGTACAGCTCCTACTTCTCTGGTGTCTATAACTGCAGCTGCTCAATAGCACTGCAGCACAAATCAAGAAATAAAAGAAGCAACAATTGCAGCCCCTACCCCTCCTTCCCAAATTTCCAGTATGGCTTGAAAGAGTCCACTTAAAATTTTTATTTCCGAAGGGAATGTTTTATAATTACATTTTGGACATAAGAACAAGGAAGATGAAGGATACCAAGAGAAGATGAAATACATTTGAAGAAATTTTTCACATGCCATTCTAAAAACAATAATCTCACAAAGCAATAATTCAAGGGAGATTTCCTCCCTGAACACCCAAACATGTCAGTCATTAATTACAACTCAGAAAAGCTTTGCTGTGATACAAAAGCATCACCAATCCTTCTCTGCAAAACTGGGAACCTGAGAAGGGGAAAAGTTTAATGGTTCATCCAAGAAAAAACAGCTGACAAATTGGAAAACGCTGCAAGCTGCATCAGATGCTCCTTCTCACACTGGATGTGGGGATGTTGGCAGCTCCCCACTTTACCTGGGGTGGGTTTTAAGTTTCTCAGTAAAACTAAAGCTGAAATTAGCCCAAGCACTGAATTTTGCAAATCCCACCTGAGCAGGCTCCCAAGTACACGAATTACATCAGGCACAAAAGCAATGTCTCATTAAAAGAACCCCACTCCGAGATGAAGCCCTCTCTGATTGGTGCACTCCAGTGAAAACAGGACTGGCTGAGGACACGTGCATGAGCCACAGTTTTTCATGGGAATGTTGGAAGAGACTTAAATGAACCCCTTAATTTGCAGAGTGGAATTGTTAATGTTTCCCTTGGAAAGACAAGACGCATTTCTACCTCTAACGAGCGATATCCATCCATAGCTAACGAGCCTCACAACCTCCGAGCGAGTGCTGACAACTTCACATGGGAGGCGCACGAGCCAGAGATTACACTGGGAAAGCTGATAGTGCTCAGGGTTAGAAATCACTGACTTCCTGAGTACTTGTCAAGCACCCATTCCACGCTCCAGGCTGTGTCCAACAGAAATTACAAGTGACAAAATAAAATTAAAATACCCAGACGTCTCTGCCCCCATCTGTTTTCAAGGTTTTCTGTCCTTTCCAAACAACTTCCTGTGCTGAGCTCCATCTCCCCAGCCTGGCTGTGCCACTCGGAACCATCCCTTTCGCAGAACAGCTCTGGGCCAGGGATGCAAGGGGTTTGCCTCACCAGTGCCTCGATTTTAGGGCATTTGCCACATTTTGGGGGCAGCTGCCCTGGCGTGGAATGGAGAACAGCTGCGATCTGTATTATGCAAGGCCCTGCACGTAGCTATGAGGCTGCCTCCAAGCACTGACCCCAGGGGAAAGGAACTGGGAGAGGCAGCCAGGCACTGCAAGAAGGCTGAGGCAGACTGAAATTGCATGGGAAGTGTCAAAATGCAATGCTCAGGGTCACCGACAGAATTCCATTCTCCACCGTATTCCATCACCAGCTGTATCCAATGCTGAAGTGTTCCATCATTATCTCCAGTTTTATCTCCAGGCTAGAGGTACACTGAGCAGTGCAGGGTGGGTGTGGACCTGCCTGTCCTGCTGCGCTCTGTGGGAGAGCAGAAATCACACAATCCATGTAAAACCCACCTCTGCACCTTCCTTAGATTTCCTGGCTACTTCCCACATTTCTGTGTACAGGGAAAGATGCTCCAGCAGCATCCTTTGGGGTCACTCCTCCCTGGTGACAATGCTGAATGAGGTGCCTGTGCGTGGAGCAGGAGAGTGCCTGCACTGACACAAAAGGCACAAACCTAAAAACCTTCTTTGGTCAATAATGCAAAGCAGAACATGACTGGCATTTGCTCCCCAAGAAATGCATTCGGGAACCTGTGCCTAAGCTGCACGGGCTGTCAGCCAAAGCTCTGTATCTACACATGACAAATTATGAATTCATCCATTGTTTGAAAGTTTTGAATTCACTGTTGGTGGTAAACTTTTTACTAGAACACACAGATGGTCCTGCCTGATCTTGTTAATGAAAAACTCTCACACAGCTACAAAAACAGACGTGATCATCTGTTTTTCAACATTCTGAAAAAAAATCTACAGAGGTGTAAGGTGCTATACAAATGAGAATAATTAGCTTGTGCCATCTGTGGACATTAAAAAACCCAGTGTGCCTGTATTCCTGTGTTTTATAATGATAAGCATTATGTCTTCAGCAAAGTACATACTTAATAACTTTTCAATTTATTGTGACCTTCTGCTCCAATTTACTTAAGGAACTATAATACTAGCTGTGCCTCACACCTTTTTCACCTTATAATTAGCAAGTAATAAAAAATGCTATTAAAAAGTAATAAGTCTGAAGCTCTCTGACAACTCACTGATTAACTCTTAAGATTTTGAAATACATTGGAACATACTTAGCTGAAACATCAATTTTACACAGTTTTCAGTCCCGCTAACAAGTGTTGGTGCTTGACTAAGTCTCACAGCTCACTCACACAACTGATGGCAGCAGGAACTGTACCCCTCGCTGTTACATCCGACAGGGTCACACTGCCCAGGTCTGTCTAACCCAAATTTAGTGGTGAGCTGAGCTTTGTCCTTGCACAGGCAGTGCTGCATGCCCGGGCTCTCTGGCAGCCTGGGAATGGATGCCCCTAGCATCCAACGAGGAACAACCAATACAGACGAGTGCCTCAGAGGGAAAACAGGAAAATGATCAGCATCAAACTCTGGATTTCACCTGATTTTGTGTAACATCCCCTGGAGGCGTTTAGACATGCTGAAGGTGCAGAATTTCTATCCCTCAGCCTCCATAAAAATGGGAAGTGACTAGGCAGGCTGGGCTTGCAGGCTGCCCTTGCTTGTTTTCACAGCACGAGGAGAGATCTGTCATTATTGCTGCAGAAGGGTCATTTGCACACAGAATGAAAAGCAGGTTAAACAGCACTGCACAAGCTTGGGAAAGAAAGAGGAAACCCCGCCAGGAGGGCTGAGAGGGGAGCCCACATTACACAGATATTTGCTGGGCATCAGGATGCTCAGAGAAGCTGCTCCCCCAAGTTCATTGCTGTGTGTCCCACAGCAGCCACAGGTGTGAAATATCCTCCATGTGCCATCAGCTCCTCTCTCTGAGGCCTGCACTCTTCTATCAGCGGGTTTCACTTCATATTAAGTGAATAACCAAGAAATATTCAGTGAGCAACTGCCGAGTCCGTGGAGGGCTGAGAGCTGGAATGCTGCTATTGCCTCAGCGCTGCCACTGCCCTTCCAGGGCCCTTCCACTCACAGACTGCTCTTGTATCACTCCCACAACTAAAAGGCAACCAGCTTTTGGCCTCCCAGCTGCTAGGGAAACCTGGGACTTTTCTCAACAGCATTTTGTACACACAGCTCCAAGACAGATCTGAGCAGCAGGTCAACAAATGCTATGTTTTGTTTATTATTTAATGGCTCATCATTACTTCGTTAGATGCTGGTAGCAGATCCCAAGGTACAAGGCAAGATCCAGGCTGTGCCCCAAACAGGCTGACACCTAGAGAAGATTAAAATAAAAAACACATCCTGTGCTCGCCTTGTAATCCTAGCATGGAAATCTGTAGCTCCAAATTCACAGACACAGAGTCTTACTCACTTATCTGATAGGTGTTTTAATACCTGCAAAACCCTTCTCTCTACTCATATGTGACTTGAAACCAGGACAGGTGAGTGAGGGAATAGATAGCAGTAGTTAAAAGCATTTTTTAATTGAGTAGTCTCCACCCCCAACCAAATCTTGCGGTGTAAGTAATTAAAAAAAAACCAAAACAAACTCTGCTTTCTAGGGTTTTCTTTTGTTTTCTTTTTTGAGCTACTGCCATACTGACTCCCCTCCTGTCTTTAAAACTTTCATAAATTTACCTAGTACAGATGGTTCTGATTAGAAGTGTGCCTAGACCATTTTATATTACCAGCTCTTTCTCATCCATTTTGTAACTTTCCTAGTGGCATGGGTAAGTCAGTCTTTGCTCTCAGTCCAAGGATCTGGTGTTGTTTCAGCTTTTTAAATTTGTTTCCTTCAACTGACCCATTTCTATTTCTGAAATACCTCCAATTTTCCCTCCTCTGATGCCATTTATTTATACAGCAATTATCTGCTGAAGACTTGAGAGTACCTGCCTTTACTTTCACAGTTGTACTCATTTAAGCTGCAGCATCTCCTAGTTAATTTATTTCATTTTTTTTTTCCCCCAGATTCTACTGGATAGAAAGCAGCATAGCTCTACTCTGAGATGACTTGGAAGAGCCTGCATGCTATGCCATCTCCTAAGTGCACTCTGAAGTCAAATCAATTCACAAAGTCATGTTCACAAAATGGGAAATGATAAGAAAAGAATGAATGCTGTTCTACAAATTACCAGCAATTCAGTGCGGTGCTTTAATGTCATTCCTGTTCTTCATGGATGTCACTGAATGCACCAGGCAAGTAAAATGCCCATATGAAATTAAGACACTAAAAGTAAATGTTTGCTCCCATGTTGTAAAGAACCTCATAAACGTCAGAGGTTTTTATTTCATGCACGCCACAGCTTGTAGAGACACAGGAAACATTTGGTTCTAATGGGAATCTGATGTTCCTTTCAGCACCGTGGTGCCCATTAGTACCTGTCTGAGCCATGTTCTGCTGCCACTCTGAGCAGCCCCCCACACCAGCACCAACACAGCCTTCAGTCCTGTGCTGTTTCAAGTGCCAAGGGAAGAGCAAATCACACACTCCCCAAACACACTGCGTGTAAAGTCTCGCGTCCCGTGGTGCTGTTTCTGCATCACTCAGAGAAGCTCCTGCTCACTGTATTCCCACACACAGCCCCCCTGAGTCCCCCAATCTCTTTCCCTCGCCTCCACATCCTTCATTTCACTCCTGTCTACTCGACAGAAGTGTACCCTGGAATGCACACACAGCTGGGAGGTGAGCAAAGATAGGAAACACATTCGGGATACGGTGGGAGACTGCAAGTAGAAGAGAAACCTGGCTAAGGCCAGTGATTCATTGCTCCTTCACTGCTCCACTCATTCCTAAAATTTTGGGGGGTACCAACTGCACTAAGATGAGCTTGGCAGAATACAGCTACCCTGCACTGTGATTTAAGCTGGGCACTGCCAGCATAACAAGGATATATCACATTTTCCAGTATTCTCTGGTACCAAGCAATGCTGTAAAAGCCTAGTACAAACACATTGGGCTATACTGCCAAGACAGACCAGCATGTCAGCAGTCCCTGCTGAAAAATGGGCTAAAAAACCCCTAAGGGCATGGTATGAGAGGTGCTCCATTCCCATTACAACACACACAGACAGATGGTCATCCCCAGTGACTCAAACCTTGCTGTAAACCTGGTAACTTCATCAGGTGATTCGAAGGTGGCTCCATCTTTAAAAATCTGGTTTCAGCTATGAGAAGGCTACAACGGAGCAGCCGACCCCAGGTGCCTTTGGAAATGGAGGGTGATCCCTTCTCACAGTGTAGGTATTATCCCGAGGAGGAAAGGAGGGGGGAAGTGTTCTGGCAGGAGCTCAGCTTGCTCAGAGGCAGACTTCCCTCTGGAAGAGGGAGACACATGCTCAAGTGGGCTGCTTTTCAGTCTTGGATATGCTAACAAGATTTTGTGTTTGATTTTTGCCTTTACACCAGTCAAATCAAAATTAAGGGATTTCCATGTGTGATACTGAACACACACTTTTGCATCAGGGATTTGTGTTTTGTAAATTATACCCTTTAGCCATATCACTAGTCATTAACCTAATTTAAATTTCAATAAGGAGATTCTCCATTTTTGTCATTAAAATTAACTAGCTCCTCGCTGCGCAGATACAATCAGGAGGGTGAGGTGAGAGGATATCACCGAGGAAGTCTGATTAAACCCACTTTTTATTCTGCAGCTCCTTGTACTCCCCTGCAGTGATACAAAAGCACCTCCCAAGCGACTTCCCGTGGCTGATGGAGAAGGTGTCAGAGTATCCCTTTGCAGTGTCTCAAAGGCCACTCAGTGCCTGCTGTTCCTGCTAAGTGCAGTCTGTCATGTGCTGGGAGGTTGACACAGACACTCACAGGTGCCTTTCTACACCGTGTTCAAACGCAGGAGGTCATTCCAGGAGTCACCAGTGCCAGCAGCACAGGCAGTCCCTGGGAACAGCCCTGGTGGCTCACCGTGCCAGCCCGTGGGGGATCTGTGCTCCGCAGTTCTGTGATGCTCAGAAATTTGCCATCAGAGCACGCAGTGACCTCCCCTGACCACTCGCTGCTGCCAGGGATGCAGCTGGAGTCAGGTAAAGGAGTGGGGGAAAACTCTGCCTGCCAGGAGCCAACGGGACAGGTCTTTGTGAAAAGTCACTGAAGGGATGCTGCTAGATCCAAAAAACAGGTGGAACAAAAAAACACAAGGGTCTGGGAGGCAGAGTTGGGATTGGAGAGCCGTCCCCGGGGCTCGAGGATGCCCAGCTGAAGCACAGATCCCTCCAGCTCCTAGCAGTGGCACCAGAACAAGGAAGGTTCTGCAGCTTGGGAAGAACTGAGCATAATGAGGACAGAGAGAGCTCCCCCATCAACCTCTGTCCTGTATTTCCAGACCAGCAGAAGCCAGAGGAATTTCCAAGCTTATTTACCTCAGAGCATACTTTATTTTTCTGCAATTCCTCCTTACAGAAGCAGCTCTAGAGTCAGCAACACCCAGCAGCAGTGACTAACAAAGTGAGTACTGAGAGCAAATACAGAGATAATACTTTTTCCAGAAAAAACTTCATCTGTAGTAAAGGACATGCCAAGAACTAAAGTGATTCCAATTTTATGGGTCTTGATGATGTACTAGAAAATTAACAAGATTGCGTTTTTCACAGAAAACAGGTAAGAAGGAGGCTGAAAAGAAATGCTATTTTAATTGGATTTTTTTGTTCTCTTATCTTCAGCACCTCAACAATGCCTGCAGTACTTAAAATCTTCTGAGACTTAAGAAAGCTCAATTTCTTTGATTCCATTCTCATTTGAAACTTATATGAGCAATATTACTGGTATGTAAGAAAAGCCATATGTACAGTAGTATGCAAAGAACACCCTACACTAAGTGGTGTAGGGTAAACCCACACCACACAACCAGCAACAGATGCAACCCAAGAATTCTAAATTCCAGTCAAATGAATCTGAAGATTAATTGCAAAATCCATCAAAGTACTGTGGGGAAAAATAGTAAACTCTACATAAACATTCAGGGACTTTTGCAAATTCCCATAGCCTATAATTAGATTTAGTGAATGCCATAAAATCCGAGGCTCTAGTGCAAATATAGACAGTTTCTGTTGTTTTAAGATGCGTACACAGATACATGAAATGTGCCTAATTACCCACAGTTGTTTTGTTTCCCTATTTAATTTCAGCAGCACAAATCCGCTCAGAGTTTTGCGTACGCTGGAATAAATAACTGCAAAATCGGGATGTCTACCAAGTTAAAAAGTAAAAAATGGAAAGTAGTCATAAGCATTTGATGAAGCTGTTTTGCCAGCCAACTCAGGGTAGGGATCATGGTGTCTACACCTCTCATATAATCTATATCCAGATTAATTAAATTCTCATCTTTACTTTTCCCATCACTGAGAAATACAAACCAAAGCCCTTAATCCTGCAATTTCATCCAGGTGAAGAGCTTGCACAGAGCCCTTCCAGGTAGCCAGGCTGTGCACCTGCAGCAGGCTCCCTGAAGTCTGCAGAACCAAACCAGCTCATTTCCAGCTGCAGGATCTTGGGGCAGTATCACCAGCTTCCCCCAAATCCCCAAGCCTCTTTTTTGAGGGAGAGTTCTAAAGGAGATTTTGGAAAGCAAATTCACCTTCCCATATGCAGCCACGCTGCACAAACAGGTTGCCTGAGTGACGAGGAGGCAGCAGGGATGCTGCAGTGCAGATCACACCCTGTGCTCCTCTCTGTGCTTCCCTATCAAAGAGGAATTCAGCTCGTCAGCAGCTGCAAAACAGATGCTGAATCTACACCCAGAGCTACAACAGTGCAAGACTTGCTGCATCTCAGATGCAGCCCATGTCTGCATCTATGTGTTGGAATAAATGCATTAGTACCTCTCATTAATGCACAGTTATGCATCCTTTTAAGACTAAAGCCACAGGATGCTTAAATACACATGGACACAACAGACAATTTAGGAACAAAATTACAGATGACATTTTTCACCCTTAGCTGCTCTATGCAAAATGTTTCCCAAATTTGAAAAAAAGAAGACACTAATCTGTTCGGTAGCTGAAATAATTTTATAATTAAGCAGAACACTTTTTATTATTGTTGCATGTTTGATTTTAGAAGAGCAGATCATGTAATTGAAGCTTAGACATAAGAAGTGATTATGCTCAAACGCAGCTCTCCATGCTATGGGAAAATACAGAGGGATGATTTCAGAGTTCTGCATTAAATAAAAAAAACCCATGCATTTTAGAAACACAGCATACTATACAACAAAGAGATGCTGGACCCATATCATGTAGGCTGAGATGTGCTCAAGCCCCAGAACAACCCTGAAAAGCTATGAATTATGTTGAGCCAAAAAAGCCACCATAAACTTCTTCTACACAAGACTCTGTCTTCCAAAGGAAGATGAGTAAATCTCCTCTCTATTGCCAAACAGGTCTCACAGACAGACAATTTCTTCCTTTCTTTTGCTCATCTTTTTCCCTTACTGAAAAGAATCAGCACTGCTGAGTTGAAGTAAACTGATAGCTACACAAGATAATTTTTTTATAAAACATTTATGATTTCATATTGCATTAATAGGCTTAACATAATCTCTTAGACTTTGCTGGAAATTAGCCCCTAAGGGAATTAGAAGCCTAACTCACCTTGACTTTCCATTGTATTTTGAGTCTAATTGGCTTAGCATCTTTTGAAAATTCTTCTTCTAATTATTGGTTACTTTAGTTCTTGAAGTTACAGCTGAGCAATAAAAGTGAATGAAATGCTGCTTATCCCACTTTCTAGGCAGGGTAACAATCCTGCAAGCACATCATCTGATCCTCTTTTGGAGCAGTACTCCATTTCTCCAGCTTGCCAGGTGCTTGGAGCCATGACCAGGAGAATGGAGCTAATCCAGTGCTGCTCCACAGATCTCTGAAGAATTTTACCAGATTCCCATTTCCCCTAATGCCTACAAACTTCCCTAGGCATGTGTGACTCCAGATTTGCCACCACCGCGCCCTTTCTGCCACACAAAAAACACTGGCATTTATTTATCAATGTTACAGGACACCAGGATCAGGCTATAATTCACTTTTATCCAGTACTGATTTTCTACTCCTTCTCCTGACCACAATTTAAAAAAAACAATCAAGATGAGACTGGATCCCAGAGTAGGCACATCATAAAAGGTTTTTTTTTAAAAAAAAAAAAAAAACAACATTATGGTGCTTCCTCTCCTTTTTTTCTTTTTTTCTTTTTTTTTTCTCCCCCCACAAGCAAAAAGCTCTATGTTAAACCATTTCCAAACAGATGGGATGCAGGCTGAAAGATAGGAAGGTTTTATCACAGGTAAGAAGTGGATATAGGATGCTAATGTGGCTTACACCTGATTTGTTCAACTAAACATTAAGGTAAGGGATCAGGCTACAGCAATTGGTACGGGGATAAAACATTTTCCTACTTTATCTGCCCAGTGAGAGCCAGGCTGGATCAGCAGGGGCTGAAAGCTGGTGCTGGGCGAGTCCCCTTTGATGGTGGCTGCCAAGGTGGAATTACAGCTGGCTCCCCAGGCAGGCAGCCAGGCTCGGCTGCAGCTCACTGGCAACTTCGCAGGCAGTTTCATTTGCTCATAACGTGCTAAGCAGAGAAATAATGTGAACCAACTATACATAAATGAGATGGGTTTTAAGCAAAAAGGAGGACTAAAAAGAGGAATTCACTCAAAGGTGCCTGTGCCTTTGGGTTATTCCAGCAAATAGCCAGGGCACGTATCCATAAATGCAGCTGGAGTCTAATTTCAGTCGTGTTTTAAATAATAGCACATTCACAGATTTCACTGGCGTGTCTCCCAATTTACATTCCAGTAAATTGTACCATCTCCATTCTCTGCCTCCCTCCAGGAGAAGAGTTACCACAGGTCTGGGGTTCCAAAAATCCCTGCAGAAGCTGCACTTCTTGGGTCAGTCCTGTCTCCACACCTGGGAAAACGGAGGGTTGCCTAAAGCACGGGCTGTGATCTGTATGATCCATATGTACCACGGCCCCAGGGCAGAGCTGCTCCCACAGAGGGGAGGAGAGGAAAGGACACAGTTGTTCCTAATTTAAAGCAGTCTTTCTGTTGATAGATAATCTATCTTTTTGTACAAGCAGCGCTACAAAACCAAGGAGATAAGCATTTGGGGAATGCTCGAGGGTTTCCCATGTTAGAAACAATCTCTGTGTATAAATTATTGGTATTATTGTTAGCCTCTGAATTAGATTTCATCCTGCAGAGATGCCACCTTAACAAATCTGAAGATTATTTTAAAATGTAAACAGTTAGATGGAATATTCACCATTCAAACGCTTCCCTCAGTTCCTGGAAACGTGTGAGCCCAGAAGAAAAGCAGAATGAATCTTCAAGCTGCAATGAAAGCAAGCCAACCTACTGCCTCTTTCCAACCTTACCACTATCCATGGCACAACTATTAACGTGGGGGGCCAGATTTGCTGTCATTAAAATATGTATTATAGCAGGAGGACATCAGGTTCTGAATGCTCTCTACCTTTTCGGAATCTGAGCTTCCTCATATTCTCTTACTTCTCTAATTTGTCTGGTGGTGCCTTGTGCTCCTCTGCCTGCAGCCTTTGTGGAAGCATGGAACGGTCAGACAGCCAACAGGGAAAGGTCTGAGCAGGCCAAAGGGTGTCCCAGGTGGTCCCTTAAAATCACCTTAAAATCCAAATATCTCAATCTTACGTATTGCAGTGAGCACATGCAAAATGGAGGTATAAATACAATCATTTTCCAACATTCTGTGAAAGGTAGAATCTTCTGGCCATACTTTCAGAATATGACATTTTAAATAGCAATCCTACTTCCAGAGGCATCTGATTTCCACACTCACTGAAACGAGGCCTTCCACATTTGCATTTCCTATTGGGAATTTTCCCACTGGGTGCTTGTGTCACCAACTTGCAGGTAAAAAGGGAACATCATATATTTAACTTGTTCTGGGTGACAATTTGAGGAGTCAGAATAAAGACTTGACCTTCTGTGTCAGAGAATTTTTCCTTACACTCTGTGCCAGAAACAAACAATATTCTTTGTCCCACTCTCACAGTGCACAGCGCTGGGTGAGGGGAGCTCTTACCTGGGGGATGGCTCGAAGGTAGAGCAAAAGGTCAGTCCTGTCCTACTGAGCACAAAATTAAGAGAACAGACTGCAGAAGGGCAGGGAGAGATGGGTAAGGGAAGAGGATTGAAAAAGAGGGTATATTTTATCAGTATATCTTTTTCATCCCCTTAGTTCATATAAAACAACAATATAGAAGTGTTTTTTCTCCCATTCCTAAAGTCTACATTTTCATGTTCTCTAGAGTTTCACTGCATATTTATGTACTAGTTTCCATGTCTGCCTAGTTACTTTGCCTCCAAACTTACAATAGCACATATCTCCTGAGAGAATAAATTGCATTGATCCTAAAATATACAGTTATGAATATAGTTTTTAGCAATATTGGCATCAGAGAACATCTGTTTACTTTGAGTTAATCAAGATTAATATTTTATCTTCTGTCTGGCTAAAACACCCACCTATGTGAAGCAATTTGCTTCAGCTGTAAGGATGAAATCTTTAAGCAACATAATATTAAGCATATACCAAATTTCTGACAGGGTTGTATCAGGGTAAGAGATGATGAAGACTGAGTGCTTTGCTTCATAGTCAACTCCATCCCAACATCCTGAAATAACTTGGAATCCATGAAAGGCACACACAGCTATACAGGGGATGCTTACACAGACAGACAGCGTGGTTTCGTGGACACCTTCCAGTGATGTAGAGAAAAGTTGAGTCATATTTGGGACTTTCTCCCAACTCTGTTTTAACAGTAAATATGGCACCAGGCAGCTGAGGGCAGACAGGGAACCCTCATGGCCTCACTGACCCATCTTCTCTCAAGCAGTCTCTGCCAGGCTTATGGAGAATTCCATTAATTCCTCCAGGCAGGTACCCATCATTAATATGGGCAATCTGGAGGTACGATTTCAAAGCCTGAAATTCCTGCTCTCGGAAAACACGTCTGTTTTGATCTTTCTACGCAGCCAACCAGTAAAAGTGTTGCACATATTTTCTGCACCTATCCAAAGAAATTTATCTTTCACACCCTACTTCATGCCATATGTTGGAAGCTGAAAGAATGAAGGATTTAGCTGTCAGTCTCTGAAGGCAGTACAGGCCCTCTTCCAACTGCACACGGCGTCAGATCTCAAAGTATGACATTTCACTTTAGCTTCTGTCAGCACTATCTGCAGTGTATCACTGGTGCACTGTTGAAAATATTCTTGATAGGCAGCTCATATGCGCTGGATAAAGTGCTCATTAATCTTGCCTTTAAAGAACTGAGGAGTTGGGTGGTAAATCCTTAAGGGGACGCGCCCGGCTCCCGCACGGAGTGGATGCTCCTGCTGAATTTCCCAGCCAGCAAAGGGAGCGCTCAAAAAGACACTTCTGAAGCGGTTTCAGCTCCGTTTGTTTACTTTAGGTACGTTGCTTTTCCTCACGGAAAACCTCCTCCTTCCTGCCAGTGGGGTTTTGTGTTGCCGCCCCACTGGCACACGAGCGGCGCTGCAGAGCGCCAGCCCCGCCGGGCGCCACTGGGGAAGGGTTTGGCCACCCCCATGTTCCCCTGCCGTGGTGGCACCTGTGGCTGGCCACCAGCCTGGGGACACAGCTCTGTCTCACAGCAACCAGAATTAATCCTCTCGCCGGCACCGTGGAGGTACGTCTCGAAAGAACGCTTTTGAACCGCCTCAAGAAATGCATGCATGGGGTGATTTTACTACTGCTCTTCTCCCCATGCTTGAATATTTTGGTGTTTAACAGGAGCAGTTCAGTCTGCAAGAACCTGGTTCTCTGACAAATATTTTAAAAATGCTTCCACAAAACAAGGACACTTCATGAAACATTTAATGAAAATATGGATTTTTGCTTGTTTTTAATCCCTTCCCTATTAATAAAAGATTGGGTTTTTAAAAGATTCACTATTTATTTTTCTCCCTCTGCAACCTAATACAGCAGAAGCAGGCAGTAGGTGAGGCATTTGCCAACAGCAACAGGAAAACAATAAAATGAAACAGAATAATACCCTGCTCCTCCATCCCCCATTCCCCCCTATCCTCCCTGGGCAGAAAATGTATGATATGAAATTTATTTTGACAAGGGACTATCAATCACTTCTTCCAATTTGTTATTACTGCTGAACTATTTTATGCTTATATTGGCGCCCATATGAGAGAATCTGGCTTCATAGTGCAACACACTAAATAGCTGAAAAGCTGCATTTCATAATAAAGCCAAACCCATGTTCTGGATGAAGTCTTCCAGTCTTCCACCTTAATTCTATCAGGAATAAAAAAGCCAAAGAAGAATCCAAACTCTCAAAGAGAGCAACAACTCTCAAGACAGATTTATACTGTAAGAAATACTCTTAATAAAAGTATTGAGTGTCACTTATTTTAGCCTTATTAGTAATTTTGCTCCGCAAATATCCCTACTCTAGGTAGCTATGCTGGTTAAATCTTGGCACACTCACCAGTCACCACACCACCCAGTCACATAAACCTGCAATGTCAGCCACAGCAGAGCCTGCTAAAGCCTCAACATCGCCTGATGTCAAATCAGACTGGTAAGAAAGTGGCTGCACCAACTCCAAGTCTACCTGAGGTCTTGTAGCAGTGATGCAGAGAGATGGTCTGTGATTCATTCACAGAGAAGCATGAATGAATCAAAGAACTTACCCTGAAATGTTCCTTAGACTCCATTTGTGCTTGTGGGACAGCAGCACCCCACTCTCACTAATGCCCATGCCTTTTATTCCCCTTGATAAAGCAAGTTTTGGTCTATATTTGACTCTTTGCACTTATTAACATGCAAAAATATCTATGCCATGACTTCATATGAATGCAAAACTCTAAACCACGTACACTGTACTAGGGGACCTCTCTCAGCAGCAACATTCAGCCACAACCTCTCACAGCTTGGTGTTAACTCCCCTCTGCCAATACCTTAACACATGTACCCTTCACAACCCATCTGCTTTTGGGAAATCTGGCTGAGGAGAAGCTCTGGCAGCGTCTGAGAGCTGTGCCCTACAGCACACACAGGATATTGGGAATAAACCACGGACAGCAGGCTCTCCAGCAAAAATGTCCTGTCCCTCTGTGCCAGCTGACTGACAGCTCAAGCCCTGTAGCTGTGCTGCAGCTCTACATTAAGCAAAACCCTCTCCAATTATTGGAAAATGCTCCACTTTCATTCCCTTCTTCCCCTCCTAATTCACAGGTCCCAAGACCATCTGGCAAGGATAATCATTTGGCTACTAAAGATGTCAAACGTGCACTAGTAAAAGTGTCACCAAAAAGACACTTAAAACACACCTCCCTTGGGAATCTCACTGTGGGGAATTTGGTATTGAGCCACCGAGCCCCCGAACCCTTTGCTCACCATGAGCTTGAGAAAGAAGGCACACAAGCCTTGAAGGTGATCACCTTCTCAGCAAAACTCCTCAGGGTGGAGCTTTTCCACACTTATCAGCTGGATGGAGTCACAGGGAAGGAAGCACAGCACTTCAGGAGTACCAACAGACAGGACCACGTTGGTTCAAAAGAACACTTTAAGGGACAGAAAACACCTTCTAAATCCACGTCTCATTATCACCCAACAAAAATACTTGTGTATTCGGCAACGTTCAAGAGGCTCAGAACAATGTGGGAGTGGTACATGGGAAGCAAAGAGTGAGATCTCACAGCACAGCTGCCTCCTCAGCTACCTCCTTACCAAGTCCATACAACGTCTGGAACTGGAGTTTGGAACAAATGCCACTTGACTCAACCCTAGAGAAACGTAGTAAGAAACTTGTATAAAATGTCTTTTAAGCAAAATCTGTTCAAGCCTCAGACCTCTGTATTAAATCTTCACACACTCCATCTTACAAAGGTCAAACAACGAAGCAAGAATTTGACTGATGTATAAATTTAATGACAGATGCTCATGTAGACACAGCACGTTTGTGCCAGAACAACTGTTCTGGGCATCAGACTGCCATTTACACACAGGGACTTCCAACTGCAAATTTGCACACACACACACACACCTTACAAAAAAGCAGAGATCAAACAAATGCCCTCAGCGCTTTGCCCGTGGTGTGAAGTTGTGTTTCTACCTAAACAGATAACTAAATAGAGATGACAACGCACTAGGAGATGATTGAGGAGTTCTTTGGAAAGGCACCTGTATGGGATGTGCACACCAGGTGGGTCTAACGTGCCTGAGACAATTTAATTGTACCACAGAGCCACCGAGCTCTGCCGTGCTCAAGCGTGTTATCAGCACCTAAGCCATTTGCGGTGGAGCAGAACTGAAGTGTTTATGTGAAAGCTGCTTATGTGGCCAGCCACCCGAGAGTTCTCACTTTAAAGTACCATGAAATAGGCACACTATTACGGGAATTAGGGACATTTCTCAACAGAGGCCAGCTGGCAATCACAGGGAGACCCGGCTGCATCTTCAATGGGATTCTGCACGTTTCACCTGACCCCCCCCACCTGGATAAACCCAGGGTGTGCTGAAGGTTTGGCTCCGGAGGAACAGTGTCTGTGAAGACCATATGAGAGTCCTGGCAGTGCCTTTGAGAGGAAGAACTCTGCAGGCAGGGATGTTGGAGCATTCTCTGGATGCTGGGGAATGTTTCATCAAGCTGCACTTGAGCCTGTCTTATGTTTTTGACTCGCTCCTCTTTTTTCTTAGCAGACACATTTGGAAGTGTTAGAGTTTCCTCTGCGAAATTTAACTCACAGGGAAGGCGCTCTTCTGACACATCCCAAACTCCAATCAAAAAGTTGTGACTTGCTGCTAGTGCCACATAGAGTTTCCTATTAACCTTCCAATGGCTGCCATCAAATGTTACAGAGAAGATTCAGCTACAAACTACCACAACAGGTAAAGCTGGCTCAAAAAATTCCAAAAGAACCTGAAGAATAAATGTGTGACTAAGCTGCCCCAAAAACATTTTTACTCCATTAAAATAAACCCTTACAGAGGGAATATTTAAACATTTCCAGCTTAAAGTTTTCAGACATTATATCACACAATACATTACTGTTCCTTTTCTGGGAGTGAAATGCCCAAATCCTGCTGACTGAAAAACAGTTTAAAAACACCTCGGTAACATCTCCACTAGCCCACACCAGCCGCTGGGAGGGTTTAGCCAGAGGCAATGGGGACCCTCAGCACAGGAGGCTGGGACATTTTTCCCTCCCTAAATCTGCTGTGATCCAACTAGAGCAGCTATTGCCTTATTTTCTACTCATGACTCACCATAAATCCAGCACTGAACACAGCACAGACTCACTATTTAGAATGTTTGGCATTATTTGTCATTTTTGTTGTGTTTCATATTAATTTCCTTCCAAAATATGGTGGATCTATTAATGATGGGGAAAGCTGTTTTAACAGCAATTCAGTATCACAATAATGCTTTTATTTCCAAGTATTTTCATCTCAAGACTACAATTTCAGGCAATTAAACATATCACCATGCCTGGGAAACAAGTAATTATTGTCACTTCCATCTAACAGACTGAGGATCTGGCAAAAACCAGTTGCTGACTAAACTGAACTGGGAATGGGATGTGGGGAGTTGTTGCATGAGATCAAGCCTGGCAGGAATCTCTCCTAGCATCCTGCTCTCTACCTGGGGCAGAGGAAGACAGAGGAAAAACAGTGGAAAAAGCGGGGAATTCATCCTGACCCTAGGAACTGCAGATCAGCTCAGTTCCAAGCAGTTTCAAGCTGTCTTTCATTTACCAAGTGTGGCACTTGGAAGCTGTGAATGCTCCGCAGCCACTTCCATGCCATATTTCCTGTTGAAAATGCTCACTAAATTCTTAGTGTCAGTGACATCTTGTGGCAATGAACTCTTTGCTACAGCATATGGGAAATGCCAGCACAAAAGGGAGAGGCAGAAGCCCAGGGACAGGCAGAATCCTGGACTGGAATGTCCCCTCATGTCCCTGTTTGTCCCAGGCAAAGCTCAACCCTGAGCAACCCAAGTTTCTAACCCTGCTCAGGCTGCAATCTTTTATACAAAGGGCAATCCAAGTGAAAATTACAGAAGGAATTATACCAAACCCTGCAACTAGACATGATTTTTTACATTTCTTGTCCTTTGTGCCACTTGAATGCTTGGGCTTCTGAAGTCCATATGAATCATTCCAAAAACTTCCCAGCTCAGAATGCAAATACATTTAAACAAATTGTTTGAGTTCATAAGGACTCAAATAATTTTGTTTTCTCTCCTTCTCGTTCCTTCTTTTGTAGAATAAAAAGGGATTAGTGCATGTCCAGCTATCTAAATGGAGCTTTTTTAGGAAAAAATGTTGACAAAGGATATATTTTTATAGCTCTGAAATCCATGCAGAAAATAAGTACTTCTGAGATAAATACCGCAACTTCATAACTTCAAAAAGTATTTGATGAAACAGAATCAATTTTCTTTAGCTGCATTTCATTTCCTTCTGTTCTAATACTTTTGCTTTTAGATTTTCTTCTCTCACTTTGTGCTGTTGGTCTAGTGAGTCTAAAAAAGCCCACTGAAAAGCCTATGGCTGCTCCACAGTCTGCTCAAGCAAGTGGGAATCTTCTTCACTCTCAACAAATCTGAGGCCAAGCCCTTTGATAGCCTTAACCAGACGGGCTTGGTTTCTTCTTCTTTGGTTTTTTGGGGGTTTTTTTTGGGTTTTTTTTTGCATTATGGTTGTTTTTTAAACACTCACAATGTTCAGCTTATTTACACATCTTTGCACATGTCAGCACTTCGCTGTCAGTGGGAATTCTGTATCTCAGCACTGCTAACTTCCACCCAGGTCAGTTCCCTGGGATTTTCAAAGTTGGGGGAAGGAAGTATCCTGGCCAGAGCAGTGCAAGAGAAGCCCAGCAAACTGGAACAAGGTAATTAGGTATGTTCAGATTGCTAAAGGTCACAATAAATGACTTGTCTCTGAAAAGCGTGGGTGATTTCATCCTAGTGACTGCACAGACTGGTGTAAAGTACAAATGACAGACAACAACCAGCCTTTTACAGCCTGATGAGGAAAAGGGTAGGAGAGGAGGAAATTTCTGCAGGCAAATGGCATGGCTTTAGATAATTGAAAGCACCTCTCAGTATCTTTCGTTTGGAAAATTGTCTGAATGGTCTGGCTCAGTGTCTAACAGATTCTGGGGTCTGGAAATCCCACTGCTGTGTGCTGCAGAGAAAGAGAAATTGTAATTTCTAACTGCAGTCTCATCTCAAAGACCACAGAATGCTCTGGAAAAAGCACTGGACAAAACCTAAAATTTTTTGTCAATTACTATTTAAACATTTGTTCAGCCTACTGCCTGCTCTCCTGATAATTGTTTCCCATTTAGACAAGTAATTAAAAAGCAATTGGGCTATTTTACACGTGTTACCACCAATTTACTTTTCTCCTGCATATCAAAAAAGCCACAAAATGAAGGCACTTGAGCCTGAATCTAGAAAACCAAAATTTCACCTGAGTCTCCACGCCCAATGTTTCCAGTTAGGGAGGTGTCTTTGCAGATCCAGCATCAGGAGCCAAAAAACTCCAAATCCATCAGCCTGTGGGCCCCTGTGCAAGCAACTTGTTTCAAAACCACAGAATCACAGAAGAGATTCAACTGGAAGGGATCTTTTAGACACTTTTAATCTCTGAGAGCCTGAGTCAGCCAAAGGGCTCCTGAGCATCATTTCCATACATGACTTCAGTCAACATCAGTACACTGACTGGATTTAAAGCCAGGTTGCTGATGATTTATGTCATAAACAGGGATAGCAACTTCCTAAAAATACATATATCTATGCAAAATCTGATCCAGAACTTCCCTGCAGAATTCACAGTGCTCAGTCCCTCCTGTGACTCAAAGAAGGTTTTACACTAAACAGTTGTAAAATATGGCTTTAGTAAAGTCTCTTGTTGAAAAAAACCTCTTAAAAATTGAACTTTTGCTATGAGGTACAGATGTCTGAACTAGATAAGGAAGGGTTTCAGTGTGCTGAGAGAAGTGTCTGATCTGCCCTTATCAGAAAACATGAAGGAATGTAATCCAGCTCTGGAAGGCTTCCGAGCTCACAAAAGGCTGAAGATGAAATGTTGGTACCACAAACCTGGAAGTTCCGTGCCTTCAGAAAGCCAAAACTCTGTGGATGCTTTTTCACTAAGAACTGAGCTCATTTCTCTTTGGCATGTGTTCATCCTTAAACACCAGGGCACCAGCTGGAAAAGCCAGACACCTCCAGAGGAAGAGGTTTGGGTGCTGCACACAGCAGGAGCCACAGCAGCTCCAGGGATGTGCCAGAGCCAGGAGCCAGCAGGCACTGCCTGCCTGGAGAACTGTGAGCACCTTACCTGGTCAACACAACCAGAGTGACATTTCATCTGCTCAGACAACAGCCAAGATTCACCAGAGCATCAGTGTCGATGACAAATGCAAAGGAAACATGTGACAAAGAGAAAAGCAGCATTGTTTCCTGAAGAATGCCAAATCCTATGAAGTCACCTGTGAAACCTTTCAGGAGCAAGTCAGATTCCAGAGTCAAGGCAAAGTGTGTTAGCCTGGCTCAGTCCTCCTGAAGAAGGCAAATCATTGTAATCCCTGTTCAAGGCAAAACAATTTCAAACTCACTTTCTGTCAGGCACCTGAGCACAAGTGGTCTTATTTCCAACAGCAGCAAGCACCAAGGCTCTCAAAAGATGAATGGGAGCTGTGATTGCTCACCACTGCTGACAATCAGGTGGCTTGTAGTTAAGTGTCTACATCTGCAAAAGAAAACAGCTGGCTCACAGGCTTCATTTTCACTGCAAGAGCAAGCTGGGGTGTTTGAGTGCAGACAACAGCTCCGACGCCTTCCTTGCAAAGTCTTGCAGCCTCCAGCAAAAAATACTAAAAGCCTTGCACGGGAAATGCTTCTATTTGCAATTTGCAGTTGTACCTTCCTAAATATTTTAAAGGTTTGACATCAGCTGTAGGCATAGGTACCCAAGGAACGTGTGCCTTCCGCACGGCGTCCCACGGGATCCCGGCACCAGGCAGCTCTGCAGGGAATCCTGCTGACTGAGGGCCATTTGCTGTGCAGGATGGAGAAAGAGCTAAAATTTTCTTTAAATAAATTCTTTTAAGTCTGATCCATTAGGCTGGAGCTCGCTTAGGCTGTGTATTTTTACTGTATTTGGGGTGGAGCTGTGAGCTGTCAGATAGGCTTAATAAATCTTCCCTCCCATTTAGTCGACTTATTTTAAGAATCAGCTGCTCCGTAAAATACAGAGAAGGATCACTTCTCCCCAGGAAAACAGAATCAGCATTCCTTGCTCTGAGATCCTGTCCTTCACGCACAGAAAGAGTGCCCATAAATCCAGAATGGTGGATCTGAGAAGCTGAAATAGGATATATTTGGATGCCTTCCACACACTGCAGCTATATTTCATAACCACTTGCAGTGCTCACTAAATTTTGACATGGCTGCTCTCGAAAACACACTTTTCATGGGGGGAATAATTAACTGTGCACCTTCTACCCACTCAAGAGGTATCAGGCTGAGTGCATTATCAGCAAGATCTGAAATCTGTTGCTACTGCACTGGAACTCTTATGGAAACCGAGTTTAAAGTTCTAGACATGATGGCAATTCAGAAATATTTAAAAATGCAACCTGGACCCCTTCTTTGCATTCCCATCAAGATCTCAGTTACCATGTTATCTCCCTGATCAGTGTCAGTGTTTCTGCTTCTTAACGATTCAAATGAGGAAGAATTGTTCTGTGAACAGGGAATGTCGTGACATCTAAATCAAGTTAAAGGAGAAGGATACAAAAATTTCTCTTTTAAGGATCTTATCTTTTGGGGAAAAAATAATCATTTCATCACCTACAGCACAACACACTGGTTCAAAGCCTGACCTGAAGGAAAGTGAGAAAGAAGAAAGTGAATATAGAGAGGGGTGTCAGCTGCTATACCTAAGAGAGAAGGGATTCAAGTAATGAAAGGAAATTGGGGCTGAACATTGAGATGGAGGAGAAATTCATCATAGAGGGGCTTCTTAATGCAGCACATCACTTCAGTGAATGCTTTTTACCTTATGGAAAGATTTGCAATCTCTGAATGTGTGTACTAGGCGCTTGACTTCCTCTGGCTTTTGAAAAGAATTAGATGCTCTCACTGTCCTCTATGCCTTTGGAAGTTTCCTCCTCAGACCCTAACTAATCCTTATTCACTTCACTTGGTCCATTTCCAGGCTGAAAATTAAGCACTCAAGTGCTTTGCATAGGATTATGGCAAGGCTGGAGTTCCACCATGTGAAACATTTCAAAGGACCAGCATCCTGATAAAGGCACCAGGGTGCCCGGCCAATCCCGCTCTGCAGGGCAGCCTGGAAAGAGCAATCCAGCCCCTCTTCTCCATTTCTGCTTCTTCCATCCCAAAATCCCGTTATGTAATGACAAACCCACAGCTCCAAAACAGAGCTGCGTCTTCTGTGAAAATTGAAGTCTTTCCTAAAGGGAGGATTTTTATGCTTTAAGTACAATAGACACTCATGTAACCATGAACCCCCATTTTAATTTTTCTTTTTGCCTCATCAAGTACTTACTGAGCAGAAGGTACTACCTGTGATAAATGCTACCTGTCAAGACTTTACTTTGATCACGCTTCAAGAAGGAAGGATTTCCAAATCATTTGCTTGGAAATTTTTAATTCTTAAGTGGGTTGTTTGTTTGCCTCAAAGGAAGCACTAACCTATTTTACATTGTCAAAAATCTATTTTTAAACAAAATTTTCCTTTGTACTTTAAACATTCCCTAAAAATACTTCTTAGGCTCAATTAAAATGAAGTAGATGTTTAAACTACTGTCTGATTCAGCAGCTCTGTCACTGTGCTTATCCACTGCCTATGGAAGGATCAAATCTGGCCAATGGCTCTGTTCACCTGAATTAGGGTGTTGAGTTAATACTGTCATTTGTCATGGCACTGAAGTCCCTCTAACTGTGTCAAATCACAAACAGGAGAGATTCCTAGGTCCTCTTGAAATTCTTTTTAGAAGTCACAAGCAGAGCACAAGTATTACAGCCCTCTCACTATCCCTTCCTATGGTTTATACTCACTGTCAAAAATAAAAGTAGGAGGCTTGGTGTGGGAGGTGGTTTAAAAGGTCACCTCTATAGCTTATAGAAAGGATTTGCTGTGCTTCACTAAGCCCCAGACACTGTACTTCAATTTTCCCAGTTAAATTTGACTTTGCAGGACTGGGCGGGAGGGGTGCAATTCCTACAGCGTGGTCAGCACAAAGCGCGGCGCGATGCATCACAGGTGAGCAGTGCCAGGAGCAGCCTGGGCTGGGCTCTGCAAGGCACAGCTCGGCAGGGAAAAACCAGAGCAGCCCGTTCTCCCTGCAGAATGAAAGATTTGGGAGTGCACTGATACCCCGAGCTGCCACGCTGGGACTGGAATGGGAGCGTTTTTATGGAACAAGGTGAAAGAATAGCCAGGATGCTGCTATGAGCTAAACATCACCTGTGAACAGAGGGATCCCAGCACTAATATTGCACTAAGATTTTAATCAGCAGTAAAAGTAATGGAGACTTTGCTTTTTGCATTTGGAGGATGTTCTTTTCCACTGCCTCATCTCCTGTCTGAGGGAATTACTCACAGGAAACATAAGAGCTAGACCCCTTTGTTTTGCACTTGCTGTTCTTAAACTCAAGGATTTCATTAAAATCCTTTCACATTAAAAAATGGAAAATCTTTTGAGGAAGGGAAAAAATAAAGCTTTTTCCCCCATTTTATTTACAGACACTGCTAAGCCTCCTTAAGCTACTTTTGCCTCGCTGTCTCATACCCCGACAAAGCAGCTGTGAAGAAGGCAGATATATAACAGTACAGCACACACAGCAGGGCTGCCAACTGTCAATAAATTTATGAACAGTTTGGAGATCTACAGGAGTTTTCTGAAAATTCTTATTCTTCCAGTAAAAACTGGCAAGTTCTCCTTGATCTTGGCAAAGAAAAAAAAAAAAATTACGATTTGGGAACATTCTGGTCTTACACCTGAAAAAAACCCTCACACAAAACATAATCCTGATGTTGCTGGATCAGATCAATTCTGCATGGAGCTCTCTTTCAAATTCCTCTGATGTTGGAATGGATAAGAGTTGCTGATGTTTAAAAGCAATTGGCAAATGAATTCTGCAGGATACTGAAAACTGAGCAACAGAACGTGAACGCGGTTTTGTTCACCATTAAAATAGAAATACTTTGTTTCTGAAATAACTTACTGACACCGGCATTTTATAAATAACCACCTAGAATTACTTTTATGACTAATCCCATGGGACAGTTTCCTTTCTGCCCCAAAACTGGGTAGAGGTTGGTATTCAAATGCTAATCAGCACATAAAGCTTCGTTTTCACCGATCGACTTGAATGTGCAAGATCTCTGCTTCCAAATGTACTGAAACTGTTCTGCATAACTGGCTTAATATGCATGAAATTATAGGGGCATCCTACAAATTAGTCATCGTGTGCTTTGTACTCACACCTGTTCCTGTGTCTACAACCTGCCAATGGCTGCGGTGGGCAAAACCCACACCTGGACACCCAAACCACACAAACCTGGGGCAGGGGTAATTACAGAGCTCAGCTCGTGATCCAAAGTCATTTAACACACCAGGCCCCAAATCCCACACTCAGATTTAGCCCCTCTCCAGCTTTATGGATTGCCAAGGTTTCATTTAGACAAGTGCAGCGAGAACGTTATCGGAGAGGAGCCCTGCCTACAAATTTTTATTGTAACAAACTTGAAATTATTCCAGCTGGCTTTCTGCAAATGCAAATAGGGCAGCCAAAGATTCTACATTCAAGATTAAGCAGAATTTGAAAGGCAGAAAGTGTGTCTGCCTACAACAGCATCTCATGAGGTTCCACATCTCTTGCTGTGGTTGAAAAAATAATGAAGAATCTACAAAATGTCCATTCTTCCCAGCAGCTTTCCTTGTCCTACAGCTAGAAGGAAAAGACTTTCCAGGCTCTTGCTATCTGTCAGGATTTGTAACCATTTTGAACATTCATTTAAAGTTAACCACATCTTCTCCATGCTGTTTCTATCAGCTACTTTAATTGGAAAGTGTTCAAGGCCAGGAGCATCCTGGTCTACTGGAAGGTGTCCCTGCCCATGACAGGGGTTGGACTAGATCATCTCTAAGGTCCTTTCCAACCCAAAATATTCTGTGATTCTATTAGGGACCAAATAAAATCAAACTAAGGAATAGAGGTAGTGTCTTCAACCTCTTTCTTGTTTTGGTTTGCGTAATGGTAAACATGAGCCTTTCATAACTGTCTACTTGTACTATTTTTAAAATGTGTTTAAAACAGGTAAATTTGAATAGAAGAAGTGAAATGAACTGTAATATTTCCTAGAGCCTTGCATGTTCCCACCTCAGCTGGGGAGGGAAGCAGAGATAAAGAGCAGACATACCAACCCAGACAATCATTCTGGTGGGGAAAAAAAAATTGCCCTGTATAAAAGCGAGATTAAGTGAATTTCTGCAATTGCTGAATGACTTGGGAACTTCTATTCACTTTAATGTACTATAAGCTGTCATTCCCATCTTTATACAAAGACACTCAGTTTCTCAAAAGCAGCTTGCAAAAGTATTCAAAATTTTCTGTAATTTCTATATGTATTTTTCTCCTGTAAAATGATACTGCTGCATGTTAGCAGGAATAACACAGATTTCTTGGATCCCCCTCTTTTCTGTTTGTATGTATTATTTATGGGGAGCACTGGTTCCAATCTTTGCATTTAGGCTAACACTTGCTATTATAAAATATTATTGTGACCCTTCTTGAGTACTTAACACTGTGGTTTTTGGAGCTAGCCTCAGAAACTCAGAAAATGCCCTGAAGCCTTTTCCTTGGTCCATGAAATTTGTTTCAGATTTGAGGGGTAATGATTCGAAAATCTCCATTTTGTTCTCTCCCTTTGTCAGCACCGTTTTGGCAGTCTCAGATAACATCTGGACACATGGAAGTGCTGTACACCACAGCAGCAGCATGTTTAACTGGCCTGCAAGGGCTGGGATGTCAACTCGAGTCCTGGCCAGGTGCTCGGTCCGGGAGGGACACTGGTGTTAGCACATCCTAAAGGGTCACACTGTGCTCTGGAAATGCTGAACTTGCTCTTTAGACAGATCCCTTTGAACTCTGGACTTTCCAGTGCCCCACTGCAGCGTTTTGGATGATTTCACATCACAGCCAGGAGATGCTGGGAGCCCGGCAGTGCATTTCTCCCCATCTGTGCACCTGAACAGGCTCAGCACTCACAGCAGCTCCTTGTGCTGGGGAGTCCCCAAATCCCTGTCCTAGCACCAGCACAGCATCCCCAGCTCTGGCCCTTCTTGGTGGGGTCAGGATGGAGCCAGAGCTGGCACTCCCAGGGCCATCCTGGGCAAGCAGTGGCTCTGGAGCCGTTTTGCAGCCGGCTCTACCCACGACAGGAACGCTTTCAGCTCCAGTAACTCTCTTGCACTGCAGCAGGGACAAGATGACAAATCTGATTATATTAACGTCCATTCTTTCACCCAGCCCTTTGGAATTTACAAGTTCACAGTATGCTTTAATGGAAGAACAACCTGCCTTTTTTTTAGGTAACTACTGTTCCAGTTTTAATGGATTCAGCCCTTCCATGCATGCAGTGCCATGTACACCGAGCAGTCAGCTCCTGTATATTCATGGACAACAATCCTCTTGGCAAAACCCCGAGCTCTGTGCTCGGTGTCAGTCAGGCAGCAGTTTAGGGATGCTTGCAAATGGGTCTCCCCACTACAGGGGCATTTGTACCCAAATTTTAAAAGACGCTCAGATGTCTTTTTACTGATTTGATCCAATTAACATCAGAAATCTATACACATAAGAAAACACAGGGAGGGAGAAATACATATATATTATATATATATATATATATATATAGAGGTGTGTGTANGAGAGAGAGAGAGAGAGAGAGAGAGAAACAGCTTCTCTAATCTATTTTGCCACCTCCCAATTTAACTATATTCCAGTCCATCAGGTTTTGAATTTATTATTATTTTTTTTAAAATGCAGAGAAGACACATTATCCAGTTTGTCAGTGAGGGAAAATCCCCACCGGGTACTGCAAAGAGGTACTTAGTAGCACTGTATGTGATTTGTAGGTAACCCACATTAAATCACATTTCCCATTCCTCTGTGGGGTACAGAACAAAAGATGTGCCAGCAAAAAATGACAAGGGAGCATGTGCATAGAGAATCTTTGAGTAGGGGGCAATAAGGCACATCTTCCCCACAAAGCACTTGTGGAAATGTGGGTGACCTAAATCCAGGGTGGTTCTTTGACACCACTTATGTCAATGGGGCCTTGCCAACAAACAGGACAAAAGATTAATTTCTGAATTTCTCTCCCAACTACACTGAATATAAGCCCACAAAATACACCAGAAGGAAGAGTGGTAGAGTGGTTTTTCCTTCTTCATATTTTTAGGAGGGCAAAATTACAGATCTAGACTGTTTGGGTTTTTTTTCTTTTTCCTGGTATGTGGGTGTCAGGACATTGCAGCTTCTTCTGCACCTCATGTAATATGATTTTGCTCATGCTACCCTCACACTATAACAAAAAGCCAAGTGGGTGGTATGGACTGGCTTCCAGAAGTGCCAAGTCCCATTATGTTGTGTATTACATTCAAACATGGTCTGGAGGAAATGAAAGATTTTATTCTGCAGAAGGGATGGATTTTCACTCCTCAGCCTCAGTGTGCACACAGCTGCAGCTGTGCTCCCACATCCAATAACACCAACCTGTGGAGGAACCCCAAAATCAGCAAAAAAAGCTGCAGAAAATGTGTGC
Source organism: Regulus satrapa (assembly GCA_013396955.1). Lineage (NCBI taxonomy): Eukaryota > Metazoa > Chordata > Aves > Passeriformes > Regulidae > Regulus > Regulus satrapa. The sequence goes on from VWZN01002258.1 coordinate 564,969, forward strand.
CATACTAATCCAGGAGGAAATTCTGGGCCATGTAGGTGTGAGGCTATTTAAAGGATTGCCAAAAATGTCAAAACGTTAGCAGATTTCTTCTTGCACCTGCAAAGTGAGGGTTTGCAAATACCCAGTTTTCAGCACATGTGGAGGCAGAGCTGAGGCACAGGTACATTCTAAGCTGGGTAAACATTGACTTTTTGTTCCTCTTCCTTAGGAAGGCAGAAAAAGCAGAATAGTATCTTATGAGAAGGATTTCACAGAGACCCAAAGCACAGAAGAGAGAAGTGAAAAATCCAGAGCAGTGGAACAGCCCTTCCCAGCATGAGCAGCAAAGCCCTCAGCCATTCCAACAAATTTCCTCTGAGGAATATTTGATATAGAAAAGCAAATGAGAGACATCCACCCCCGTGTGGGCAACACCCACCCCCTCACAGCCACCCTGGGGACTCCGCTACCCAGGAATTCCCGGTCCTTCCATTTCCCTGGCGAGAAGGGGGAGGAAAGAAGGATCCCAGCGGGAACGTGAGCTGGAATATTGCCACCAGCCCCGGCAGAAGTGAGCCCACGTGCCTGTAAATCTCAGGAATGCCCACCACTGCAGCAAAGGATTCCAGAAAGCCCTGAGAGCACCATCAGAGGAACAATCACTGCAAAACTGGAGTGGGTTTCTTTTTTTTTTTTTTTTCTTCTTTTTCTTTGAGATGACTCTTTTCCTCACGCTGCTTTCCTCAAATATATAAAGATCAAATAAAACCCCTAATTACAGTACGTGTATACATGCTGGCTCACACTTAACTAATCCCCATATTAACGAGTGCAGGATTTTAATGTCTTAATTCAGAGAATTCAAGTCTTTGGAGATCTTTTCAAAAACACCAGCAGTTGGGGTGCCTGATGTTCTTCCTCCTGAGATTCTGTCACTTAGAAGACATGTATAAAAATGCTCCTTCCCAAAGCAAGGCCCCAAATGAAATTTCTGCCCCTAAAACCATCCTTCATAATTTGCATGTAGTTAAACACTTTCCATTTTCTGTCAATTTAAACATTATTTACAGTACAATGATGCCTGGTTTTGCTTGAATATTTAAATAAATGCTCTAATACACGAATGCTCAGTGCTTGCAATAGGAGGAGGTAACCTAGCTACAGATGATTGTGTGCTGCTTTGATTTGGAGTTTATTTCAATGATAAAATAACCAAAGGAACGTATTTAGCCGTGTTTACTCATATATAATTAAGGGCTGTATCTAACTTGCATGAAAACTCATCAAATGAAACTCTTTAGGCAGGAACTAATGTGCATAATTGGTCTAAATGAAGTCTGCAAGTTGCATCCTGTCAAAACCCCTTCCCTTTGCCATGAGCCCCTCTAGCCCACTGCACCAGTGTGCCACCTTCGCCAGGACATGTGGGAAGGGACACTTTTGGATGGAGAAAAAGGTCAGTTCCTGTAAGACAGATAAGAAAGAGGAATAAATTCCTCTGTGCTTGAATATTAATTACTTATATGTAGATAATAAACATGTCCCATGAGTCTAAATGATCCACTCATGTTTGTAAATGAGCTACCCATAGAGATTATTCCCACAGAAACTTGTGAAGACCTAATCTTGCCGTTACTGAAGTCAACAGCAACATCTCTATAAACCTCATTATGCTCTGAATTTGTCAGGCCCATAATAAAACATTACAGTCTTTTCATTGCAGGATAGCATTTCTCAAACTCCAAATTCACTGACAGTTACTCCAAGCATACAGATACCCAAATCCATCCTTCCAGAAATGATGATTTCATCAGTTCCTTTCAAAATGCATGCACACACACACACACACACACACACACATATATAAATGTTATTTAAAACAACAGGCTTTGGAGGCTGCTCTGTCCAAGCCAACACCCTGTGCTAATCCATATGGGGACATTTTCTAAACAGCTACCAGTGCACAGGAGAATTTCTAAATTAATTCCTTATAGCAAAATTCACAAAGGTGCCGTCTCCCTTAAACCACTGTGCCTGCAAAATGAATAACACTTAAAACCTAAATGGTGCCATACATTCCCAAGTTCACCACTGGTCTGCTTGCTGGAGCTGTGTAGATAATTAAAAGCCACTCTAAGTTATATAAGAAGATTTTTTTTTTTTTCTTTTTTAGGAAAAAAATACTTTAAAAGCGTCACTTTGCTTCCCCAGCACTTAGCTATTTGTTTTGTTTCTTCAAAATGTTTTATTTTAATAAGCGCAGTTTTATACAGATTCTACTGCCTTAATGTAAAACACATGAATATGAATGTGCAGTATTTACAGGAGATTTCCCCCCTGCATGCTGCTCTATTTTGTCATATTGTCTACAGTAGATATGTGATTTTTATTTTCCCTTTAGCAGTGAGGTAATTTGCCCATGTTATTTGCTCTGTGGGCATCCTCATAACACATTTAGAATTTATTTCGTGATGTCTCTTGAAAGCACTGTGAATCCGAGACATGCCGAATCAAACTAATGAAGTAATCCCTGCACTAACAAACCCTCCCTGTCTCAGCTCTGTTAGAAGCAAAAAGGACAGGAGACTGATAGACAAATATTAAAGATATAATTCTTTTGGACTTGGTCCACATGTTCACAAGATAATGAGACCTTAACAAAGACACAGAGACTCATAGGGAATATTAGATCTGACATTTCATCTGAGGTGAAAATCGCCAGTCCTCCTAATGACATCTTTTCTTACCAGGTACAAGAAAAAAAAAGGACTGAACTGTAAAAACTTGCTTTTTACACAACACTGATTTTGATCTTACCATGCCAATCTTCACTGAAGAATTTTAAAGCCAAGATGGGTGAAGAGCTGGCAAGGAAAAAAAAAAGGCAAGCTGCTGGTATCTCACTAAGAATTCCTCTAATTTTAAGAGCCATGAAACAACCTTACTGATAACCCCCTTATTCCCTAATTTGTGGCTGGCTCAGGCCCCTACGATTTCAAATGTTTTGCAGGAAACAGAGAGGTTGAATGTAAAGTGAGAATGTGCCTTCTCCAAGTCAATGCTATTTATCTCGAAATAGTGAGGTTAAAACCAGTTTACATCAACCCAGACATTTCCATTCCTCAAGTTGCATCTTCAGCTCAGTCTGTGACCTTACAATGCGATGTGTCAAAAAGAAGAGGCATCTGAATCTTTTATTCCAGCTGTAGTATTGCATCCTGCATACATTCATACGTTTTGTTTATGCTCCGATGTCACGTCCCATTCCACATTGGTCACTCAAACACAGCTGACAAAAGTTATTTTCATTAAAGCCTTTCAATGTGTTGGGAGGGGAAGGAGGTCAGGTTCTGAGATGCCTTCTTTTTTTTTTTGTTTGCTTGCATTTTGCTGGGGTTTCTTTTAAAAGAGAAGAGAAAATATCAAGAACACAGAAGAAAGGAAAAGCTTCCCAGACAATACCGTGAACAAGGGAACACCATGGCAGATATTCACCCCAGGAAGATAAAAAAGAAATTTAAGCAAAAAGTTCCATGTCACCTATTTATCCTTTGCAAGAGATGGCAAGAGTTGTAAAGCAGTAACAATAGTAACTTCACTAACTCTGGAGTTGTATCCCAGTGAAAACAACTGTCCCCCCCCCACTGTAAATGGTGTAGAAAAAGGTGGTGAGATGTCCTCACAGCTGGATCAGTTCCCAGTCCATAGCCAGACTATAGCAATCAGCTCGTAGGGTCTCCACAGAGCTCCAAAATAATTCCTGAGGCCTCATCTTCAAAATCACTGCACACAGCGGCCCAGCTCAGTCACGGTGATAAAAATGGGTTTAATTTTAGCAATTTAGTTAATAGATCTGCAATTATGGGCCACGTTCTTTCTTCTCCTCACCCTTTCAGGCAAATTTCAAAACATGGGCAGGCCTATGACAGAGATGGAGAGGGACTCCAAACAAGGGCACGTAGTGACAGGGCAGAGGGAATGGTTCTGAAAGGGAGTCAGTGTCTGGAAGTCAGTGTCAGGAAGAAATTGTTCCCTGTGAGGGTGCTGAGGCTCTGGAACTGTTTGCTTGGAGAAGCTGTGAGTGCCCAATTCCTGGAAGTGTCCGAGGCCAGGCTGGATGGGGCTCGGAGCAAACTGGGATAGAGGAAAGTGTCCCTGTCCTGATCACACTGACCCTCTGTCAGCACTACCTTTCCTGTTCAAAAATAAAGCTCATTATAAACTAGAATAATCCTGGAAGGTTAACAGCAGGAGAGACAGGAAGGGAGGAAAGGAAAGAAGGGAAAGAGAAAAAGAGAGATGGTGAAAGGGAAAATCAGACTCATTTCGTGTACAGCATCAGTTAAAAATACAATCTTTGCACATAGTGCAGCACAACCTTAACGTGACACACTCTAAAGACTGGGACACGTTTGATGCAAAATGACCCCAGTAAATCAGGAAGCAACCTTGCTCTTTGTGCCTACACGAGCCTCATGAAAGATGAATAAACATCAGCTGCTGTGCTATTGTGTTTGTGTGCTCAGAGTAATCTTGAGGTATTATTGTGAATCCTTCCAGACTGTCTAAGCCCCTACGAAGGGCATGTTATAAAAGGCATTCATCATCTGCTAAGAAGCTACATCTGGGACATTCCAGCTCCTAGGTAGTCACTAAAACCATTTAACAGGGAGAAATGGCAATCAGGAAGATAATCAACTTGTACCACCCAAGAGAGAAATCACCCATTCCCTCTTTTGAACATTCATGTATTCTTAAGGAGATTAAAATCTCCAGTTGATTTTTAAGTAAAGCTACAGACAAAAGAGGGATAAAAATATTTTTTAATTCTTCCAGAATATTAAAACACAATCTGGAATGATGAATATCAATAAGAACCCAAAGCAGTTTTATTGGTTAAGAAAAACTGGACTGTTAAATGCTGAAGTGGAGAGGCCAAAAACTCCCCAAATCAATGCTTATTTATAGCATGATTCCCTTGGTAGCTGCAAATAGCATCATTTTCACGGTTATAAAATGCACTGCCGTGTGCTCTGCTTCATTCAGCACAGGTCACTGGTTAGATCCAGGACAGCAGATAACCACATGCTTTAGAAAGGGTGTGTCTAATTCCTAAAACCTGGCCACTATGTACAATAACACCTTAGTGTTTGAATAAAATCCTCTACTTCAGAAGAGAATTTCTTCTGTCCTGAAGTAACTATAAATATACAGTTCTTGACAACTATTGGTGATTCTTAATTATTTTTGTTGCTGTTAACATGCTGGACTTATTCCAACGAATTCCATAGCCTATCATGGAAGAACTGTTTATCCTAAATTCTAAATTTTTATTGTGAACAGAAATACCCATCTGCCAGCAGTACCAATTTTATTTACTCAGTATCTGTAAGAACAGGCTTACAGAAGTCCTTCTAATTATTAAGTCTAGGTTCAGTACTTATAAGTTATATATAAATTTTGCTTCTTTTGTTAATTTTAATAAAGAAGTCCACTCCATGCCTGCTGCATTCTTTTTCTACAAAGGCATTTAAAAGATTAGTCTTAATTATGGGTTTCAATATACAATGTGGGAAGAGAGAAACGAACAAACACACCAACAATGATGGATGGAGTGCATGGCTTTCTGCTAATTTCTCAGCAGGAACAGCCCTGTGGCATTCAAAATACAGACAAAAAATGGCTTTTAAGTTCCTGAGGGAAAACTACCAAAAAGCAAACTTGTGTGCTGTGTGTCACAGGCTGAATCTTCACAATTCCCTATAGCCATGCATTAGATGGGGTTCTGGGGGGTTTTTCCAAGAGCGTTTTGCTGGCGCAGACCCAGTGCCTTGCACGAGTGAGTTATGCACCAGATCAGATCAGACTCATTTCGTGTATTGTTAAGGAGCCAACTGGTTGAAGCGTTCAGCAAATCCCACCAGACACCTGCCTGCATCCCTGGGGAGCCGAGTCCCTGCAGAGAGGAGGATGAACACTGGAGGTGTGCACACAGCAAGCAGTGCCACTCACACAGGGACCCGTGCTGGGTCTCACACATTGCAGCAATTGCCATCACTGGGCCTTCTCACAACTTTCCTTCATCCTCTGAGGGAAGAGCGGTTATGAACATTAACAAAAGAGATACAGCGAGGATAGGGCTACACGAACTCTCCCTGCTTTGCAAGGTTTTGCTGCTGCTATGTCCTCAGCACCGATGAGCACCTGCAGCTGCAGAACGTGTGAACACCCCGCTGTCCTGGTGGCAGCTCAGGAAAGCAGCTCCCAGTCTGCCATGCCCAGCCCAGCTCATTTATGAGGCCCAGATGGACTCTCCTCCCTGAGAGATGCTGCGTTATCCACTCCTCATGCCAAGTCCCTCGGAGCCCAGCAGCCACCCTGCCTGCTGGAACTGAAAAATTCATCAGCCCCTCTCTGTTTGTCCAGGATTTCAATGTGCTCATTCTTCTCTGCTCCTCTCTGCCCTTTTTCTCCAGTTCAGCTCAGTCTGAATTTCATTACAGCCTTTCTTCCCAGTGACTCACTCCATCCACATTCATCCACATTAACTCTGAATGGCAAAGTCTCACTATCTGTTGGGAATGCTGACAACAGATTGTTTCATAATTAATTGAAAGGCAAAACCTGGACATTCTCAATCAATGCTGATGGGAATTACTTTGTCCAGCTTCAGTAAATCAGCAGTGCACGGCACAGGGAAATGAATGCTCCAGTTAAATACTAGTTATTTCCCTGAGAGCTAAACATACAATTTTAAATTTGTGCTTATTTTAAGAAACCTTTTAAAAGCACTGCTTCAGTGGTGAGCAGTGTAGACATTTGGGGGTAGATTATATCTGGTTAAATTAGCTAATATTTGCCTTCAAGCCAAGATTACATAATATTATAGTTTCCACTTTCAAAGTCAATGTGGATGTGCAACAGGGATCAGACATCCATGGTACACAACTATCCTAGCAGAAACGTGGAAAATGGGCTCTGCTTTTCACAGCACCTGTAAGAATTTGAAGATTAATTCAGTGGACATGTAACCACCTTGGTGCCCGTGGCTGTGACACACCTGTGACACTCAGGACAGGGTGCATAGTGTTTTTCACCCTGCTCCACCCAGTATGGACAAGACTCTGGTTTGGGCAAAGCTGCAGTAACTCTGTATGAAGCCATTCCACAGACATGCTCATGCAGTTTTTGAGTGCATCATGTGAAATAAAACAGCCCTTTGAGATGAGGCCAATGGTCTAGAACCTCCTCCTCAGTTGCAGCCCATCCCACAGCCTGTCAGCAGTCAGTGGGGATGGTGTTAGCAGCACAAGGATGTTGCTCACTACCCCCTTAATTAGAGCTTGCTCCAAAGAACAAAGGTTTATAGCCTATACTAACCCAACCCTGGTCATCTCTCCTACCTAAGTAATCAGGGCTCTCACAAATTTTATCAAGCTTTATGTCCTGTAAGATTTAACACATGGCCTCAGATGAAAGGCCCTGCTATGAATTACATCTTATCCTTGCCAATGGCCAGTATGTGATACTTGAGATGCAAAATGCAAATTTACATAAACAAACAACAATATATTTATATATGAATCCATCAGAGTGTGCCAGTGCAGATAACTAGAACTTGTATAACGCATATATATAAACAAACTCTTTAAAAATGGACAATTTTATCTCCTTCAGTAACCCAACACACATGAAAAGCTACCATCACACACATCTGCAGGGAAAAACAACTAAAAGCAGAACCTGAGCTAATGAAGCCCCTTAGCTCTGCAGGCTGGGAATTGCTCCTGTGGCAATGGGACCCCAGCAGTGCCCCTGTCTGGGAATGGCCACACTCCAGAACCACATGTGTCCAGGGGCTTGGAATGGACAGAGAGAAAAACCGTGATGCCCTGTATTATTCCTTTTCTTTAAGCAAGGAATTGGGAAGAAGGGATATGTTACACAAAGAAATTCAGCACATTTTTATCATTCTGAGAAGCTGACAGAGTAGCTACATTTTCAAAAGGCAACAACTTTTGTAAGGAACAGAGGACTGAAATGTTTAACCATTTGAAAGGCTCCCTACATCAGAGTTTTGCTGCTTATACTCTTGACTGAACCACTGAAACTAAAGAAGGTGTATTCTCTTAACACTGCTTCAAACCAAACTAACACAGATTTCAACTAATACTTTTAAAATGCTCCCTTTATTCCATTCAAGATACTTTATTAAAATACAAGTTAATCTTGCACTGTATATTAGAGCATTGTACCAAGTGACAGTATAGTAAAGGATCTGTCAAGGCTTTTCACTACAAAACCCTATTTTAAGACACAAAAAAAAAAAAAAANGGGCTGAACCTTGGAATACAAGAAACTTGAAAGAAATCCATTTTGTGGTATTTGAATTCTAAGAGTGCAAAGAAAATTGATTTAAAATGTTTAAGCAACTGTGCCGTGCTTATGCAACCCAAAAAAAGAAATTTCGTGTTTCCAAACAAAATCTCGCTGGTTTATTAATCTCTACCATAAATCAAGAAGACTTGATTTTAAAATTAATGTACTCCCCTCAAAATAAGATATCTTCCGCCCTTCCCAAATGTATTGTTATTAATGAGAATTTGTACCAACGCTACGTATTTCACACCAAACCCAGGCAGGCATCTTACAGGAAATATCCCACGCACACCAAGACTGTGCTCAACTGTAGGGTAGACAGAAGCGATTTTCAAAAGACATAAAAGAAAATAATAGGAAAGGAAGAATAATCATGACAGCAACTCAGGAAATCATACAGAAACCATCTGATTTCTGCTGTTGAAGGAAGAAGGGATATTTACAGCATGAGTGGCTGCTTCCTCACTGCTCCCCTGTTTGGGAGAAGGCTGAGGGGGACTTTCCAAGTGTCTAAAGTGTGCAGTAGATGGGTGTGGAGTTTGCTGCACTGCTATGGGGGTGTCCGTGGATGGTATCTCTGAGGCAGGAGAGCCACAGCAGCTCACAGAAGAAAAAAACCCTCACTGCAGGCAGCACACCCAGACAGGAGCTCTGGGCTCTGGAATCCTTTTGAAATTGCAATGCTTGGGGTTAGAGAGACACGAAACGTTCTCAACCCACCAGTCTCCAAATGTGGACCCAGTTTTGAATGCTCCTCACCATGGGGAGGAACTCAGCTCACCTTCCTGGGGCTTTTCCATCACCACCAACACAAGGCACCGGTCCCACATGTTCCTTTTCCTTCTGCATGCTGGGATTTCATCCAACACCAGCCAACCACCACGCCTGTAACTGCAGGATCTAATTCACTGCTCCCCTCTGCTGATACACACAGGCTGCCCCAGCACCCATAAAACCCCTTTTTCTCCTCTCAGGACCAAATGTCCTCCCCTTTCCTCCCTCTGCTTGGACTCCTTTTAACTTTCTGTGTGCTGGAGCCATCTCAACCCCTGCCCTCTGATCAAACTCATCACGGAAGCTGTGGCTGTTTTTTCCCTGAAGTTCTGAACTCCTGGATCAATGGGCAGGTTAAAGGAGGCAGACATTGACTCCTGGCAGGGGAGCAAGGGCTGGATCCTGACTCAGCCCTTGCTCTGACACGCTCCCGCTGAACTCGATGGGAGTTAATCCGTAAAATGACTGGCTAGAAATTGAATCAGGATGTCAGAAGTCAGTTCTTTATCTTCACAATCCAAAACCTTTATTAAGTTCTCACTCAACCAAAACTTGGCAAAATCAATGGGGCAAATCTCAAAGTGCTTACTTGGTTTTTACAGTGTTAGGACTAAAGCAAATTTCTATTGAGTTGGAGCTTATTGGAGACAAGACTCCAGAAACAGAGTGAAAACCCTGTGAGATGGCCCAAGAATAATTTGAAGTTTTATCCCCAATACCTTTTCCTCTCCAAGATGAGGAAAATGGGATATTTGCATCACAGAAAACCTTTAGAGACGTGTTCTTGCAAAAAAACTTTTGCAACAACCTTAGTTCTTCCTTCAGCACCGTTTTCACCAGTGCTGTTGCTCACCCATATAACACCTTCTTTTCACCCCTTCCTATAACACGAACAAATATTCTTCACATTCCCTAACTCCTTTTTGGGGTAGGAACAGAAAGGCTGAGAAATTCCTGGTGAGGCAGATTTATAGCTGCAACTCTTGTTTCTGATTTCCATGTCAGATTAGCAAACCACGCTCTGCCTCATTTACCCTTTGTGCCTGGGAATTGTTAGGTGCATGATACTGTGAAGGTTCTGTTTAGTTGCAAGCAACCTTTCCTTTCCTTCCCCTCTGCAGGTTAGAATTTCTGTCTGTTGGTGAATCAGATTTTGGACTTTTTAACTTGATCTTTTTTTTCAAGCTTGTCAGTCATAAGCACTAACAAGGCGAAACTAAATCCACTGGTACTAAAACGACTTTTAAGCTTCCTGGTAGGGCCAGGATGGAGTAGGCACAAAAATGCACCTGAGGATCCTGCAAAGCTGTGATCCAGCTCCCACATTTTGGGTACAGTCCCTAAATCCTCCAGCACAGTGTTTCTGCCTCATGATTTGTGAGAAGGCTTGTAACTGGCTATATCAAATTCTGTACCTTTGATACTACACTGGCAAAGGTGCTGGTAGAAGTTCAATTACAGAATCCCTTGTTCAGTATGTTTGCTCAAAGGACAACAATGTCTTTCTTCATCTTACAGATTTATTTTACTGCTCTGAACAAGGTTGCAAGGTTTGGAACCGCTGAAATGGAATCTATCCTAAATAGTCACAAAACGCGCCCTTTGTGATTCAATAATCCCGTAGAATGGCAGTATTTGTGTACATCCACTGAAATAAAATGGGAGCACAATTATCCCCTGATATCATTGCAGGCCTGATGGAAGTCATTCTTGAATTTAAAGGATATTTTATGCAGATAACTCTACTAAGTACATAAGGAATTTAGGCACATAATGTCAACAGTTTGCTGAGACGAGAGTTCATTCTGAAGTGAAGAAGCTCATTTATCTCTCTCAGTAGTGCTCTTTGCACTATCCACTTTAATTTTCCAAAAGAAAGGTAAATAATAGAATTATTCAGATAATTCTCCACAACCCCTCCCCTGGTCCCAAAATCAATACAAACTTTGATTTGCCTTGAATTTTCTCCCTAATGTACAATGAAGATGTAATTCAAATACTCCCAGGTACACACACTTCATACAATATGCAGTATTAGTGCCTCACATGGCTTTTGATTTGGCATTCTTTGAGCAACCTAGGAGCTGCCTGGATGCTCTTCCCACTGCAGACTAGGCAACAGGAGCTCTTGCACTACCTCACCTTCATTTACCAGCTGATATTAAGAAACACTGAGAAGACAATCATTATTCTTTGTCTGGTTCCTAATTTACTCTGCAGATGAAAATCTCTTTCTGGCACAAAATCCTCCATCCAGCACTGCTGCAAACTATTACTTACAGGTTGAAGAAGAAGGAGATGTTTCAATGTATGGACTGCTTAGTGTTTATACATTTGTGGCCTGACAGACAACTGCTTTCGTTGATTTAAAACTAACAAAGGAGAAAATGAGCCGTGCTATGGCACTGTTGAGTTTATTAAAGAGCAGGACTAGGTGAGGCAGTAAATTTCTCCATGCCCCAAGTTCCAGGATCCTGTATCATGATACAGAGCTATTCTCCTGGCTCGCACTGTCAGCAAGACCAGATGGGTCTGATTAGTTCCAACCCAGAAATACAAATGGTTGACAGTCTGTACGAGACAACAGGGAACAGAGAATTCAGTGAAGTGAAATGCTAGAAACCTCCAATTGCACACAGATATTCACTGCTCCTCAGGCTACAATAAAGGAAACGCCAGGAAACGAGGAAGTTTGGCCCACGTTCAACAAGCGTGCTGAGCTAAAAGTAGATGGCAATCCACTTACTGCATGGCTTCCTTTGTCTAATACATCAGTTACTTAAATATAGTTTAAATGCTAAATCCTGGTGCTATACAGACTGGAGAGAGGGGAGGAGTCCCCAGATCAATGATATGGGCATAATTACATTCTCTGCTGTAGATGGAGCTGGGAGTCCTTGAGGAATAAGGCAATTTTTTCATTTATTTATTTTAGCGATGAACGAAATCTGCAGAAATGCGCACCTCACATTTACAGACTCACTCAGGAATTAGACAAGCAAAAGATTAAGTCTGCTAAAGCTGGTATTAAGGGCGTGGCATCCTTCAAATTGCTGCAATTCTGCAGACCTGCTAAAATCCTTTCTTGTGATGGGTGGAATTACAAGGAGTAAATGATAAACTCTTAATAATTGTGGAATACTTGTTTTGTTTCATAAGCTTAAATTACTTTTAGAGTGTTGCACAGGAGGGAAGGCCCATCTGCCTCTGAATACTCACATGAACATTAGGAGACAGCAATAACTGCAGTAGGATGGATACTTGCTTAGGATTCAGTATATCAGAGCAGGTCTCAATTCCCCACTCTTCCAATCAGTCATTTCCTCCCTGTGCCATCTATATTCCTGGAGATGCACTGAAGATCAGTGCTCTGTATCTAAGATCACGTAAATACCTTAGAGAGAGAAATATAATAATCTATTTAAAGAAAAAAAAAAAAAAGAAAAAAAGAAAAAAATGCTGTCTCAAGGACAGCCTGGGTAAGCTCTGTCTAGTTGATTTAGAAAATACTTTAAAGACTCTGATAAGCTCATTAGTACCAATGACTACATATACGCATTCAAATCCTTGTAAATACAGGAGGGCAACATCATGGATAAGTATCTTCCTTTTTCACTTAATAAAGAGCTCCTAAGGACCGTAGATTTGAGGATGTCTGGTTTCCTTCCGTGCTCCCTCCCCGACAGCAGTGCAAAAGCGAAACAATTGTTGTTTCATTTATTCTTTCCTGCTAGACACGGAAATCCAGTTAGAGGAATGCGAGGGTGACACTGTCAAAAATCCCCATCTTTTGCTGGGAATCTCAGTGTAATTTTCTACAGCGAGGTTATCCTTCCTTCAGTGCAGACGAGGAAAGCTGGCACAGAGCAGCTCGAGCTGAGAAGCAGTCACAGAGAGCTCAAGAGCTGCCACTCCAGCCACCAGATGCCTTTTCACAGGGGCATAAACACTCCATCACACCGCGCTGCACATTTGTAAATGTCATTCCCACTCAATCAGCATGTTAATTTCAGCATGATTCATCCTTTCCACCCAAATAAGTTTACCCTGACAGGTTTGTCAGGTACAGAAATACAGAGAATGACTGGATGTGTGGTTCTTCCTCACTCAATACAACCAGATGGACCAACAGGTGAGCAGACAACAGCCTGGGGCCAGAGAAAGGCTTGCAAATAGCCCTGCAGTAAGCACAATGATAACAGCTTATCTCCTTCATTTTCCATACATTTTAATGTACACACATGGTTTTAATAGGATTCTTTTAAGAACCAATGGTAAATCATGAAACCTGATGTTTCTGCCATGACCAGCCCCTGAAATGTTGTCAGCTCTACCCAGGAGACAGGGATGCTACACAAATCCTACCCCGTTCAGTGACAGTATCTCTGCTAACTTCAGGGATGCACAATCCAGCCTGTGACTGTATAGTGAAATTCTCTTAGCTTTTTGAGGGGCTCCAGCCTCGGGAAAGACGTGACATTATTTCATCGCTCATTAAAAAGCAAAGTGGATTTACTATTCCTCCCTGTCAAGCAAACTTGAAAAAGGCATCCCTGAAAGCTCTGAAACCGAGATACAAATATAAACAGCATTAAATGTGTCAAGTCCCCTCACATCACTCTCGGGTTTGGAGGTCTGATGCCTGTTTTCCATCAGCAATACTATGGCATGTAATTTTCCATGCAAAACTGCCTTAAAGTCATATCTCCTCTATTTACCTACTCCACGCAGGGGTTGTGGGAACATCTGCAAATGTTTCCACAGAAATTTGGATACGTTAAGTACTATATGTTTTAAATATTATTCTTGTTTGCATAGGCCTACACAAACATGCTGTACCCCAGATCTCAGTCAAAACAAGGCAAACGAAAACCCAAACCTGTAGTTGAAGGAAGCCCCACTGACAACAGCAATGGTAATCCAAACTCCGTGCTGCACCATGCTTCAAATGGTCCAGTCAATTCTTCAGAAAGAGTAGACATGCCTATCAGCACATTTTGCCTAATTATTTAAATGAATCCTTAAGTTTTTTTTTCTGAAAGTACAGGGCATCTGCCACTCCAGCAATCCCAAACACCACCCTTGAACGCCTGTGCTCACACACAAATGCAGCAGAGCTCTGCCATTTATCACTGAAAAGACAACGATGATTTGAAGATCAAGGGCTTGCATCTAACACATCAGTCACGGGAAAATATTGTAGAAAAATCTTTTAAAATGCAGAAATGGTTCTTCTGGGTGACATTTGTCCTTCTTTAAATCATTAGGAATGATTTCAAATGGGCTGCACTTTATTGGCTGCCACTATTGGTATTCCATCGAGCGGTACCAGAAGCTGTTTAACCCTGTCACCCTGGAGGAGGATTTGCTAAGTTCTGCTCTCAGAACAAATAAAGGCAAACACCAGAGGTTAGAAGACACTCATACACAAACAAAAAGCACTACTCCTGCTTTGGATGTGTTTTCTGAGGAGCCACCTGTAGGTGCCTAAGGCTAAAATGTTTTCCAAATCCTAGTATAAGAATATACAAGTACACTGAAGGAAGAGTCCTTGAGAAAACTGGTTTACACCAAAATCAGCATTTTTTTAAAAACTTTTTTTTTTCTTTTATCAGAAATAGAAAGAAAGGCCAGAGATGAACTAGAACCATGGTTGCAAACTTTACACCTGAGTTCCCCTACATTTACAAATGGCCTTTATCTGGAGCCCTGGTTTGGACCCTGTCTTGAATTATTCAAGACAGAAGCACTGTATAAATCTGTGCCTAATAAAGCCAGGGGGATCTCTCTGCCATAACACCGTAACTATCAGCACAAGAGATGGAGGGATTGACTGGAATATGAAGATGGAGAAATACCTGCAAGAAAAACATTAATTATTATAAAAGGTGTTAAAATCAGCTGCAGGAGGGCTTGTGGCAAGTGGGTGTAGCTGCACGAGATGAAATGTGCTGCCATAACCTGCAGTCCCTCTGACTTCAAAGGAGCAGGGCAAAGGCAGGAGGATGCCTGGAGACAGGGAACTGGGCTGGGGGCAATTCCCAGTGCTGCTGAGCTGCCTGGTCCAGCCTGCAAAAAGGAGGACAGGAAAAAGAGACAGCACAAGCAGGATGCTCAGGAAGAAGCAAAACTGCAGGGCTACACCTGTGGTATCACCTGTGCTCATCTCCCAGTCATCTGGACCAATCCAAATATTGCATCCACAATACGGCCAGAAAAATCCCATGTATAAAAGCAGTTTATCTTTAACCCAGGTGCCTCCCATGAGCTGCCTTTGGCTGTGGTAAAAATTCAAATCCACACCTACGGGAAATCAGGGAAGACAGATTTTGTGTTTGACCTCAACACAGTCACCCAAAAGCTAATACTTCTACTTTACAAACCTAACTGCACTTCAACTGCAAAAGAGAAAGATGGAATAATTAAATTTAATTCAGGAATCCAGAACGAGGAACAGAGGGATAAATCTTAATAGGAACATGGGATTAATATCTTAGCATAAATAATAGTCCCAGGAACCGCGTTTTGATGATTCAACAGTTCTGCTATAAATAATTCACATCAATAAAAGAGAGATAACATCAAATTCAGTTGGAACATTGGTTAATCTGAGCATAAAGTGAAGGACTTCACTCAAACTAAAGGACAGCTATAAGTAACTGCTCTACTGTATGGGAATCAGCACGGAGTATTTTCTGCACAGTCACATGCCTTACAAATTGCTTTCCAAAGTTACAAAAGAGTATCTAAGGGGTGGAGAAAGAAAAAAAAGCTGTCAGTGGGCACAGCTTAAATTCCTACACTGTGCCACAGAAAAGGAGCGCAAAACAAGTCTGCTGGGGCATCCTTAGCATTCAACATGAGAAATACTTTGTCATTTCTAACTTAGAAAAATATCTGTGTTCACCTGCAAAGCAAAGTGACAAGGAGGGTATCATAAACTGAGCCCACACATCAGGACTTTCTGGTTGCTCACTTCAGCCTGAGTTCATGGTTTCCACCTTGACAGCACAATCAGAGAATGGGCCACCCCCAGTAACAAAAACCCCTTGTTCTGAAAAGCATTTTAAAATGTCTTAAATAAGCTGTGGAGCAAGAAGTCCAAGGTGCAAAGGGATAAATGATTTGTCCAGTCTCAGAGAGGAGTAACCTTCTCCCTGTCCCTGGGCTGGAACCTGATCGGCAACGGGATCGATATTAATAATGTATCCGAAAGGCTTATTATTTTTCAACGGTGCTCTTCACCCCAGGGAGGTTTCCAGAGCACTTTAACAATTATTTATATATGAGAGTCAGTTTTCCCAAAGAAATGCAGCCATCCCTGTGATCCAAAGTGGCAGCTGCGCCGCAGTGCAAAGCAGGAGTAAAACTGGCTGGGGCCAGAAACTCAGGGAAGGGACAGCACTGAGTAGGAACTGCAGGAAGTATTTAGGTAACAGACTGCAAGATTTAATTACACAAGTTGGAAGCCGGCCAGCAGGCATGAACAAATGTTTTCAGTGTTGTGTTTAAATATTTTAATTTGCTTTTTTTTTATAGATGCTACTGTAAAAATAATAAAAAATGGAAAAGAGTACTTGTTAGACAGAGCATTCCCAGCAAATGAAAGAACTTGGTATTTTTATCCCCCCAAACCCTGTAAAATATATAAAAAGTTCAACTCCTATTGAGATTTCCTTGAAAAGAGGCATAGAGGCTTTGCTTGATACATAAAACACCATCACTGGAAAAGCAGCACCCCCATCACTGTCTGCAACGACTAGGAAGATTTAATTTTTCTTTCTTTAAACTTAGTAAAACCCTCCTTAAATCAAGGTAGCCTCAAATTCAGTAGATCATGGCTCAGGCTGTGCATCCTTACTTCATTCAGTAACTTCAATTACAATTTTTGTGGGGTTTTTTTGGTCCTTCAAGTTTCTTTTGCTCCTTCCAATGCCTTTTTCCTTAACGAGCTGACACTCAGTATGTCAGATCACAGCCCCTCTGTCTTGCCCCACCTGTGTCCCTGCACACACGTGGAAGCAGAGCCAAGGTCACCAAGGCATCTGAGATCTTAATTAGCACCGCAGGGCCCTCGGAGCTGACCAGCCAAGGGTCTGCTGTTCATCACAGCCCTGAAATTACCTTTCATCTCCCAGGCTGATGAGGATGTGAAGCCCTGGATGTGGGCAGCTCGTGACAGACCGTGCATCAAAGGCACGCAGCCGCGAGAGCCAGCACCAGCAGAACACCACCACGGCTCACCTTGGAAATCCCTGCCCAGGACTGGGTATTTCTACTCCTGGACTAAAAAGCTGGCGTCTCCTGACATTGCTAGGATGGATTAGCTTGGAAAGA
This sequence comes from Regulus satrapa, assembly GCA_013396955.1. Classification (NCBI taxonomy): domain Eukaryota; kingdom Metazoa; phylum Chordata; class Aves; order Passeriformes; family Regulidae; genus Regulus; species Regulus satrapa. The sequence continues at coordinate 582,438 of VWZN01002258.1, forward strand.
GAGGTTTAGCCTCCTGTGGATTAGTATTAGGGAAATTAGAGATTATAGTGGAGATACCTGTAAGACCTATCCACATGGAGAACAGAAATATACAATATTTGGTACAGTATGTCTCAGTGACAGATGAGGCTGGGATCAAACAATGCTAAGCATGCACAGAGCCCTTTTTACTGAGTACTGGGTCAATAACATATAATTATGCACAAATAACATGTGTCAGGGGTGATTGATAGCACTCCAACCCACCCACAAAAGACTCCAAGGTTGGGCCAAATCACATCCCATAAATGCCTTAAGTAATTTGTTTGCTTTCAATTTCTCATCTCACACTCAGCATCACCTCGACATCTGTCTGTCACTTCAGACTCAAAGAACTTCTTTAAGGAAAGCCTTTGTGTGGTGAACTTCATTAGACATCAATGGAATCGTAGCTCTTTAGTGTTTTGAGTGTTTTGAACATCTTGGGAACAGGTTTGTGAGAATGTGGATGTGCCCAGAGAGCAGTCAGGATATTCTTTTAACCATGCATGCCACGGGATAATTTAGTTTTCCTTGACGATGCACTGTGTTGTGATATTTTTTATTTTCTTAAGAAAATGTAAAGACAATACCTAAACTTACAGGAACACACTGCCTACTGACAAAACCTAGCTTTTGAAGGTGTTTGGGTACTTTTTTACTTTTGCTTTTTAAAAAAAATCTTTATTCCAAAAATTGATTTCATTATGGCCCATTCTGCCTCACTGTTCAGTGCTCAGGCTGTACGAGACTTTGAATACCATAAAAAAGTTAGTTTAGAAATCAGAAATAACAACCTGCTTGTGTGAGAAGCAACAAAAACACAAGTTGTGGCTGGTTCCTCAGCAACAGTGCAGGTCCCATTCTCCATGGATTTAGTACCCATATATTATATATGCCTATAATATTCCTAAGTTAGCAGTCTTTCCAAACGAATCTGCTGTTTAAAGTACAAGTGCAGAAAATTTCTTCCCAGGATCCCAATTTTCAGGGTCTGTCACAGCTGAATGTCCTCATGTAACATGTCCCACCTCTCCTGCTTGATGTATGAGAGAAATGCCAGAGGCATTTCTCTCACTGTTTCATCATCCCGTGTTCAACCAGGCTTTAGGTCAGAAGGGAAAGCCTGGATTTAGCTGTGTCAACAGCACATGGAAGGTTTGGTCAACAAGACTTGCTGGGTTTCCTCCCCTCTCACTTCCCTCTTTAAAAAAATCCTGTGGACATGAGAAGCACAGGATGGTGGAGGAACAGCAAGGGCAGAGAGCACCCACGTCCTCCCTCAGAGTGCTTCTTGTCTCTGCTGCCTGTCCTGCCTCCACCTACCCCAATAGTGCCCCAGAAGACCCAAGACACGATGAGACACATCTGATGCAGCTCCTCCTCCAGCCAAAGGCATTATTCCCTGGATGTCCTGCTCTCCTCAGTGCCACCCCCTGCCCGCTGAGCTGAGGCAGACTGCAGCCATCCATGTCCAGAGGTGGGGCTGGGCAGGAACCACAGCCAGGGACCCCCAAAACCCCATTTCAGCTCTGGGTGTTCCCAGCCCTCTGCAGAAACACTGCTGGGACCACCTCCCATCTCCCTTGCAGTGGTTGTTTACTTCTCCCAATTCAGACCTGAACTATGAAATATTAAGATGATATTAGGGAGAATACAGAAAAGTCTCTGAAAATAGACCAGTCCTGTAGCCACAGCTTTCACTGTTCTTCATACATTAATCAATAGTTCATATTTAATTAATTAGCACCAAGTTCACTTGGTGATGAAAGTAGAATTTCCATGAATAGGAAAATAAATTAATGCGAAAATCCAGCTACCAGGCTGTTCTAAAGACTCTTTCCCCCTGACTTACACGTGATAATGGATGTTCCTTCTTTATATTATTAGGCTTTTTGAGCTTTTTTTAATTTTATTTTTTCAGAGAGAAAAAAAGACAGCTGTTTTTTAACCCCCCATCAGCTGGGCAAGAAATATCTTAAGCTCTTATTGCAAGCAAAGCCACCTGTCTGGTTTAGTTAGATGGTATCAGCAATCTGTGGATCAGGACTGACTTAGGAACACACTGAGGATGCATCGTAACTGCTCCAGACAGCACTTGAGTCTAGGAGTACAGAACATTTACCAATTAGAGAACCAACCCAAAGCATTTATTTCCATCCAGAAATTTAATAAACTGCTCATATACTATGGAATAAACACCTCTACTGCTGCCGAGCAAAGTATGTTTAATATTCAGAATCTATCTGCAACGTTATCATGTTCTCTTCATTAGAGCATCCGTTTTGTTAATTAGCATTTGCTCATGTGAGTAGTCCCCTTGACTTTAATTGATCCATTTTCATGAATACGCAGAACATAATTTTATAGTTAAAGAATTCAGTTCCTGGTGAATGCAACAGCCGCTGTTCTCAAAGTTTAATTCTTAGCATAATAAGGAAATAAAAATTAGTACAACACTTTTCATCAGATAGAAGAGAAATGTGTGTAAGGCAACAGTGGAAACAAGAATGAGTCCAAGACAAGATACCTGGCTATCAAATCCATTTTCGTTGCTCCCTCACCACAGCAAAAAAAAAATAAATGCTGGTAAGAAACACAAAAGACTTGGCTGGAGATAAAGTTGTATCTATTATAATGGAACTTCTTCATTAACAGGGCATACGTTTTTTGAAAGGCCAAGAAGCCATCTGCCCTTCAAATGTTTGGAGTTAACAGACCACGAGATGATGTGCTGAGAACTGAGGTTTTAGAAGAAAGAGAAACAGCACAAGCCCCATCTGTTTCCCAAGGATTTGTTCTCAAACTCTCGCTTCTCATATCTGCTCTGTGCTTACAGCTGAACCTTCTTGCTTACACTCCTTTTTATTCTTCAAACTAAAGGCTTCAAAATGGATTAAGGATTTTATTTTTAAGTATCCTGAACAGTAGGATGGTTCAGTAAGGCCGTCGTAACTGAAATCTGGAAGCTTTCTTTAGGACGGTAATTAAAGATGGAAGCAGTGTTTTCCTTTCAGCGCTCCTTATCACATTTCAAGAATATCAGATTGCAGATGTAAACAGAGATAAGAGTTTGGGTCACAGTGAACTCCTCCAGCTGACAGAGTGGGTGTGAGCTCTCTATTGCCTCCATTTGTACAAACTGTTCACAGCCCTGGCTGGAAGCTGTTCCCATTTCCCCACAGGCTTTATGTCTTTAATTTTATCCTTAATCCAGACTCTGAGGACACAGAGCATGAGATCACCAATAAATCTTTAGGTTTATAAACTAAAAAGGAGTCACTTTAAGTAATTCAGAGAGAATTAGTATGTTTCAGGAAGCAAGTCAATTTAGCGGGCTAATTGCAGTGTGTAATTTTTTTTTAGAGGCCACCTTTGAAAAGGTGCCTGCAATCACCAGGTGCCTCTAGAGCTTTCTCGTGTGACTGATTAGAGCCCCACATCTAATGGACTGCAAAAGCAGGAATGAGAAATGCTGCTCTTTCAGATGAACTGTTTACTCTTGTGACCTTGCCTTTCCTCCATTTTCACATGTAAGTTGACATTCTTTTAACAACGTTCAGCAAATGTCTAAAGGGACAGGGCTGAAGTTATGTGGAACTGAAAAATAGAGGCCTCTTCAGCCAGCACCTGCATCTAATCTGGATAACCCAATAAAATATCACTCTTTTTTTCCAGAAAGGCATTTGCTCCCCAAGAGACTCACATCAGCTTTGGTGAGACAGCTGACCCAACAGCTGAAACAGCAGAGAGATTATGGTCAGCATGTGAAACCCTTTCCCAGCACATCAGGATTCTGATGCTTTAAAACTATTCCAAATCCCTATGCAGAGAAGAAAAGGAGAAAGCAATCTAACATGTCTTTGAAGATTCACTACAAAGTTATTTCCCTTAGTTTGGTAAAGAGGTAACTAGCAGACCAAACCAGAAAAACAGTTCCTTTCATGTGACACAGATGGATGACCTACCAATTCCGTCACAGACCACATTATGCTTTGATATATTAACTGTAACATAATATTTATCAGCTAGTGCTACAAATTGCTTTGAAGATGAAAAGCCCCACAAACCAGGTTTGGGTGGTTTTGAACACAATTTAAAAGATGTGTTTTGAAAATATTATTTTTCTCAAATGAAATCTATTAAAAAAAAAAAAAAAGCCTGTGAGGATGGCATTACAGAAGCTTTGTGGGGTGGAGGTGTGGAGATGGAATTATATTTATCTGCATTAATTAGCAGATATAACCTAATGCATGTGGCTCCACCCCCTCTTGACCTGGCCGAGTCCCACTGTAGAGAAAAACCCTCTGGATGGGCACTGCTCCATCACTTGGGAGGCACAGCACCCCTTGGCACTCTGCAGGTTCTCAACCTGCAGCACAGGGAAAACAGAGCCCTTGGGTGTGCTCACCCATCTCAGCAGCTGCTGCACGTGCAGGACACAATTAGGATAGCTGTTTATTACTATATTTATCACAGGTTATAAAATAACATCTCATGCCTTATCCTTCAGGACTGGAACACTTAAATTGCCAAATTCTTTCACCACAGAATGCTGATAAGGTGCAAAGTATTCACTAAGACAGAGAGAAAAATAGCAAAGCACGGGAAATTATTTATATAGCCAATAAAGGAAACCAATTAATTCAATGAGACAGGAGATGGTAAATTACCATGCGAGTTGATGTAGCCACTGGTTATTATCAATAGCCTGTTGAGTAACTGCCTTTGCTGCTGCTAGAGGAGGATGTCACAGGATGTGCACTATATAATTCAGACAGTTTGCAGTCTGCATCATAAACATATTGATTACATCAGTTAGGGGTCAGGTAGACAGACAATAAGTCATTGTTTATCTGGCATATTTAGTCTATTGCTTTTGATTACTCCATGAAGGGTTTCCAAATCTCACATGCAGTAACTTTACCTGGATATGTACAGTTCATTTTTTTGGACACTGACATTCATTCTTGCTGATTTGGTTTTTTCTTCTTTTTTTTTTTAATTTGTTACCAATGGAGTAAGACTTGATGGTGTCACTGATACGGAGGGAGAAGAAAAGGGGAGAGCAGATGTTGCAATCAACTTTACGCTGATGAAGATTTCCTCACAAAGTCTGAGAAACTGCTCTGGCAGGTAATGAAGTGGGTGACCAAAGTCAGTGTGAAATTTGGACTACAGCTGAATACACAAAAGGAAGTGGCAGCTGCAGTAGGGAAAGCAGAATTACAGTGAGATAAAGAACAGGAGAGCGAAAGTTTGAGCTTGCAAAAGTGCAAAAAATTCCATCCAGAATACTAAAGACAGATCTGGTGGCAATGTGAAGATCTCCAGCAATATTCAACCCTTACAGAACTGAGCTTGGCATTGCTGTTTTCTTCCCAGTTGAAGGAGAGATGTATTGTTTCAATGAAAAGATGACACATGTTCCCTGTCTCTAATGCCCAAGCATGAAAGTCCAGTTCCTGCACTGAAATTCCCTTTCTCATGCAGCGAGTTTTTGTATTTTCTCCTTCACATTTTCCTCATTTTTGGAATGTTTACCTTTATCACTGCTGAAGTAAAACAATCTAGGAAAGCAGGAATGAAAAGAAATGCCTGTGACAGAGAGTACAGAAGAGGAGAGTTGTTTTTGGTCTCTCTAGTTTCAGTTTTGCTGGCATTCAGGAAAGATAAAATGTTTTTTAAAAGAATCTTTCTCAAACTTTCAAGGCATGAACAGCTAAAGGAGCTCACAGTGCTGGGCTGTATCCACATTCCTGCCAGTGGGTACTGCATGACCTTGTACACACCTTTCTGCCTCAGTTTCTCCAAGTGTAAAATAACTGCACCAATATTGACTTCCTGAAATGCCTCATTGCCTCAGTACCTACTCATGAAAAATACAATTACAAGAGCTGAGCATAATTATCAGTTTCCAAGCAGTCTCTGGAAGGTGGTGAGGTGAATCAGCTGACTCAGTAATGAAAAGCCAGTTTTCGTCCTCAAGGTGTTAGAGGGAATTGTTACCTGAAACACTCAGGACGTGACCTTCAAGAGAATTCAGCTCCCCAGAGTTCCAATTTCTGGCCCATTTTTTGGCACTCAACTGCATTTCCAGGCCAGCTTCTCCCACAACGGATCCTAACACTTGCACAAAGGTTCTTCTAAAACTCCCCCAACCCTGCTTCACTGCTGGGAAGGGGGACTCAGTGTCTCGAGAATCCCTCCATCCCTCGTGAGCACCGCAGAGCTGATCTCCGCACCTCAACCTGAGTATTTCCACATGGAAAGGCAGCACATGCCAAAAACTCCTCTCTTGCTCCAGAAAAAAGCCTGACCACATGACAAATGAGCGTGGAGACATCTGCCTTCCTCCTGGTACCTGTTTTAATCCTACAGGTCAATTCTGCTCAGGAAAAGCACGAAAATTAATTCTTATAAAAAATTCTCATAAAAAGACACAAACAAAGACCTCAGGGTAAAAAAGGGTGGGTTTTTTGTGGTTTAGTGGGGGTTTTTTGTTTGTTTGTTTGTTTTGGGGTTTTCTGTGTTTTTTGTTTGTTTTTTTTTTTAAACCACAGTTTCTGCAGGGTCTTATTTCAGCAGGAAAGTGTTTTTGCCTGGAAGGTAGATGTAGTCTGGGGAAGGAAGCAGCATTTAGTCACTGTCTGGGTGTGCAGGATATGTGCGTGCCCATGCAAGTGTGTAAATCTGATGCTGTCAGCAAAACTTGCTGTCTCCTGACAGACACCCCGTGCAGCCTTCAAAACTCCTACAGTCAATCCTCTCACCTGTCAGCCTGAAAGATAACCTGGAGTGCTCTTCCCTTCTCTTCCTCCATGAAAACAGCAGCAGAGGTACAGTTCTGTCACTTGGAAATATGAGGATTCTGGGATTCTCCAGCAAAGCCTCTCTCCGAGGGGCTATTTCAAACATTTTTATCTTCCAGCTCCCTTAAAACTCTAACAAATAAAACTAAATGATGATGTTAATTTTATCTGCTGCTCCATGTACTGCTGCAGTCTTCAGTCTTCCACTGCAGTCCAGCCTCCAGCGGAGCTGGAGCAGTGGGCCCTGGCTGGCTTTACAAGATGCCTCAGCTAATAATCTGTCAATTTATCTTCCTCCACTGTTCTCTTCTGCTTTCCACGGGGGGTAACAAAAAATGTTCCCAAAGCTTTTTTTTTTAAATTTTTTTTTTTTTTTTTGGCTGCGTACGTATGTCTATATAATTATCAAAGCATCACTTAACGTTCACTAAGACAGATCGTGTCATTGAACAATTCATTTTCAGCACTGCAGCCTGGTATGACTGGGCCTTTTGGCATAATTGAATCCAGACTACTGCTGTCAAAACAGAGAATTTATGAATAATAAATTGATTGTAGGCAGCAAAGCTAAGTCTGAAAGATAGCGGGTTATGTCAAGGAATAAGAAGAAATTTAAAAACACAATAAAGATTAATTTAGAATCAAACCTGCAATGCTTCCACGGTGGACAATAAAAGCAAATAAAACTGTCGTTCTCCTATGACATAACTTATAGTGCCTTGAGCTCACGGACAGAAGGAAGTAAAGAAAAAACACACACCTAAAATGTTAGTGCAAATACAAGATGCAACACAATAATTCAACACTGTGGATGTTGACATAGCCCTGATGGTTTCTAGGTTGGATTGTTAGAGTTTATAGAAGAGGCAATGTGTTTATTAGATCAACTGACATGCAGAACAGCAGCAGGCACGTGTTCCGTCATGACACATGTTTGTGAGATCTCTGAACTTCAAACAAGCAGGGTTCAAGGCTTCTGTGCCAACAAAAGGCAAAAACAGAGATACAAAGGAACTCCACCCACCAAAGAATCAGCCAGAATTAATGGCCACGACTGAAGACAGAAAATAAGCTGTAGGGTGAGACTGTCTTTACAGCAAAGGCACTTAGCAGATGGAACAAAGGGTCACAAGGAGGAACACGTTCCCTATCCCATCACTTTGAAATCACGATGAGCTGCTGTCTGCAAAGAGCATTTTAACTGCACAGAAGTTACAGGAGCAATGGAGTCATGGGGTAAAATCCTGCAGCCTGTGATCTGTACGAGTCACTTGGTGACCTGCCAGCCCCTCAGGGCCTTGCACTGCGTTAACCTCTGCCTGTCCTGTGACCACCCAGGGCCGTGCAAGTCCTGGCTCCACATGCAGTTCATCTGCTGAGAGGAGCTAATTAAGACAGCACTTCTAGTTCAAAGAGGGGACTCCAGCAATTTCTATTATCTCCTGTTACTCCTGTTGTCTGGGAAATTGTTTTCTCTTTAACTTTCTCTAGCTCCTTGCTCTGATCATAGACTTCACAACCCCACTAAGCCTCCATAACTGTTTGTTTCTGGATTCCCCTTGAGTTCAGAACGGCTGTAATTTGATAATTATTAGTACTGCTTCAATCATCGTGGATGAGAATCTACTGGGGCAAACACTTGCCCAAACCTCCAGCTTTCTACACTTGCTCTGCACGTGCTGGCCAAACTCCTGCACATCACCTGCAGGTCAGAGCACAGGAGTGGCAGGCATGGACTAACAGGAGCAGATGGTCCTGCAGCTCAGTGGTTCCCAGAGAGCCAATGGACTCGATGAAGTAATCATTAGCAACACATCATGTTGGTTTCATGACAAAGTGTCCTCCAGGAATGTAAAGTTAACACAGGATCAAGACCTCTCTTCAGAAGTTTGCCATTAACAGCTGGTCAATTATTCTACTTTTAAATAAAGTGAGCAATCGTAACTGAACTCAATTTACACAGGACACATAGAAAATTCCGTAACTGCCTCAAATTCATCCTTCATTTATAAGAAAGTTCAAATAAGCTAAACAAGAAAAGAAAATTATATGACCTGGAGCCACCCTCTTTCACTGAGTAAACTGAAAGTAACCACTTCCAACTCAGTGGATTTATGAAGGTGGGAGCTAATATAAGGAGAAAGCTGTTGGGATGAGGTCTTCTCTGGGAACATGCTGAATAGACATTACTGATGTTTTAGCCGAGGCATGTCACAATACCTAATTAAATCCACGTTTCCAGCGCTGTACTCCCAGCCTGGATTCACTTCAGTCACATCTACATAACTCTGTACAAAGCCAGAACACCTACAAAGTTCCACATTCAAGCTTGAATTTGAAAAAGAAAAACAACAAACAAACAAAAAAAACCAAATCCCAACCAACCAAAAACTAACCAAAAAACCAACTCCACCATCTGCTAGTAAATGAAACCACAGGTTTATTGGCAAGATTTTCTTTAAAGAAATGGTTCTTGGGACAAGACCTATTCCAATGACAAACTTTAGTAATTGGAGCAAACCGATGAACTTTCAGTCATTGCATTGGCTGCCAGCCTGACAACATCTGTGGATTTGGATACTCAGGTCAATCGAAAGGGCAAAAGTCACCATTTCAGGACAGTGAAAATAGTAGAGGCTTTCTGCAAACTTCTGTTGACTTTGCTAAGAGCACAAACTCTCAAGAAAGGAGATAGAAAACCTATCTATGCATTTATATGGATGTCTGTATTCAGAAAGGAATTGCTCTGTGCCCTGACCTCTTATCACAGCTGGTCTTATTATAATCTTTTTCAATGGTATTGAGCGATTCTATCACTATTAATAAGACATGTTGATATGACATTAATAAGACAAGTTCCTCCCCACAGCCTGACAGAATACAAAGTAGCTCATAGGCTTATGTTCTTCCAGAATTGATGGATTTTCTTCTTCCCAAGTCTTTCCCCTGCCAACTGCTCTCCCTTCTGATCTAAGAGGCCTGGAGAGAAGCAGGACAGCGCGGATGGGGGCTGGAATCAAATGCTGCACAGATTTATCCTTGCCCACCTGGTCCTCCCTTCCCTTCCACCCACGGTGAACATCAGGACGAGGCAGTGACAAGGGACTCCATCCCCAGGGAAGAGCTCGCAGCTCTCCCCCCTCAGCAGACTCTCTCTCTAGCACACATATGTTTGACTTCACTGAAGAAGTTGCCAGGGAACCCAGCCATGATGGAAAAGCAAATCTCTTCAGGAGGAGGAATGACGCCTTCTCAAGGAAGGACCAAAATAGTATTAATGCTGGGTACACTTCCACCATCTTCTAGAGCAGGATATTAAAAGTGCTCTGCAAATCAACAGCTTGCAACATCTCTCCTGGATGGTTAATTTTCAAGGTCAAGCCTCACACTCTATCACAAAGATAAAAACTACAAAATAGCCAAGAAAAGAAACTCGCTCCCATGCAGAGGATTGCAATTTTTATTTCCTTTTTTTTATTCTCTTTAAGGTCATGTTTTGGAGTGAACTTCAAATTTATAGTCATCAACAACAGAGAGAGACACTTTCAAGGAAGTATTTCAAGGAATATCTTTTCTTCTCAGAACCAGTGAAAAGGTACAGATAAACCATATTTTGGATACTGTAATGCTCATCACATCTCAGCCTTTAATGCTCTGCAGCTCTGGATGATGCTGGTCAAATTTTACCCTCTTTCACACTACAGTAAATCTAGGCTAAATCCACTGATTTAGCTGGAATTACTTGCGTTTCAAGCTCATCTCCTAGAGCATGAAAATGTTATTTGTGGCAAAATGAGTTATTGTATTTTTTTCTCTCCATTACCATTGATGTGTTACATGTAGCAAATACTGGACGTAGTCGCTGTGTGCACCACCGATGAAGAGGGAAATCAGTAAAAGATCAAAACTTAATTGCTAAATGATCCTTCAGATTGTCAGAAAATTAATGGCACACTCTGGGCCATGTAGTGCATGCCTTGGAAATCTCAGTGCAAGTTCCCAGCTCATTTAAATAATTTCAGTTTATAAATTTAATTTGCTTTTTATGCAGACATTTAATTTGCTTTTGTTTTGTTTTTTAAAGAAAAACACCACGTATTAGGAATCTTTATGCACGCACATGTACATACACAATTTCCAAGAAAGTGCTGTTTTCAAGCAAATTATATGAAATGTAAAATTAACAAAATGCAAATAATATAAACAATCTAAATTAAATATTAAAACAATGCTACATTTGAATGACTGGATTTTATTTTCTCAAGAAGCTAAACTATAAAGCATTCTTTCCAATGCAACACCCAGCTGTTTGGTGTTTAGCAGTGGAATAACATTATTCTAGTGCAGCTGCTGTTATTGTTTGCTGTATTTCTGCCAACTCGTGGAAGCCAGAGATGTTCGTCTCGCAGAGAGGGACAGCTCTGATGAAAGCTCCACTTTGACAGATGCTCCCATCAACAACTTTGTTCCTCTGATTGACTACACGGTATTTTAGGCAAATTAACCTGTCCAAAAAAATTCTTTATTGCTGTGCTTGTGGCACAGATGGAAATATGAACTTGACAATTCTGGGTACTGGCTTAGCAATTAACTGAGATGTTTCAATAGACTAATGAACTTTCATTCAAAGCATGCTCCCTGTCAGGAGAAGAGACAGGCTGTTGTTTGAGAAAGTGTTACAGAATGTCAAATAGATCTTGACAGTGATGCTACTATGAAATCTGAAATATTAGAAAGGCACAGAAAGGAAGTAATTTAACACCTTTATAATCTCGGGTGATCTGAGATGAATCTTTATTATCAAAGTCTGAAACTCTATCGCATTTTACAGTCCTTTTGCTGTAATTCACACCCTGGATAATAACAGTTCTCAGTCACTACAGCTGCTCCATTTTGAATGGTCACCCGTCACAGAGGAGAAAGGAAAAAAAATCAAGCCATCATTCTTCTGTTTTATGAACATGTTAACATCCAACTAAATAATTATTTAGGAAACTTTTACAGGAAGACCAAACTATTTGAAATAGTAGGGTTAAAAGGAAAACTATGCATAATTGGTGTATGTAGATAAACACTAAAAGGATTTCTTTGCTTGGGGAGAAGGGGATGGAAGGTTCCAGTGTTGGCTGAAGAAAACACACAGAAATTACTTTAAAACATGCATTTGATAAACTGAACTGACATTGCTGGGATCCAGCTTGCACAGTGCATGTAGGGCTCCTAATGCTGGAATGCTGGACAAATCTCATCCTCAATGGCCTAATTCCTGCACATTTCCAGGATGGGGGACAACAGGAGCAGGCCAGACAGAAACATTTTGCTAGATCAGAACTGAAAATCTGATGGTTCTCCCAGCTATATTTTTCAATCCAATTTATTCAATACAGGCAATTTATTCTTCAATTTTTTGAGAGCTGCATTATATTCCTTTTGCTGGGGAGGAGCTAAACCTGTCCCATTACAGTCAGGTACCTAACGCTGGGCAAAAACATGCACTGTGACAAAATATAATCCACTTTTCCCTACACACCTCGTAAACAGCTTGAATCTCATCATAAAATATTAAAGCTTAATATTGCAGTTGGTTCCTTCTGAGTCTCAAGACTTGGAGTAGCCCCAAGCATGTCAAACACGCATTGGAAACGCTACATTTTTAAAGCAAGGCAACGTGTTAACTGATATTCTGCAATATTTAGTCTACAAACCTTTGACAGGTTTTTAAAATTCTTAAAACCATTAACTACTTGATGGCCTAACAGCACTAAAATGACCATTAAACTTTAGAGTGGGCTTTTTAAAAAGCCATCAATAAATAAAATAATATGAAAATACTGCTCTGCTGCTATATTTAATCCTACAACTGGAAAATTGCTTCTCCTACTTAATCTAACTGCAGTATTCCCAGTGGTTTCAAAGTAATTCCACATATTAGCTTGTAACTTGGACAAGTGCCATACCAGAGTGATTCTTTGAGCTGACAAATTAATAAACCAGGTAAGATGGGCAAGCAGCCCTGACCCGTGTCTCCCTTTGCCTTCCAGGTATACCAAGGGCAAGGTTGGACCTCTGGATGCCACTCACACTCTGCTCCAGAGCAAAGCCCAGCCCCTCCCTCCATACAAACCTCTGGATAAATCATTTACCTTGACTCCTTTCTCAAACTGTTATAGGCTGCTTACATCTATTCCTCTTGAAATGATGCTCAGAGCCATAAGTATCATAATTAATTATGCAGACTATTATTGTACATGACATACCTGTTTCTTACATTTAACCATCAGAGCAAGCTGTTTAGCTATGACAAATGGGAATACATGTTTCCACTGCTCTACTTTTCATTGAAGAAGAGACTCACGGAAAACAGGCTATTTTTTGCTGACCAGAATCAAATAAGAATGTTTTCTATCCACCACCTCATAGGTTCCTCCCAAAATTTCCTGCTTCACACAATTTCCCAATATCAATTTATGAGCATTTCTTTCTCTTTGGAGAAGTAATATGAAACCTGAAGCAGTCAGAAGGCAAACAGCCATTTGAGCATCTTTCAGCTATGCATCACATTCAGCAACACACTCCTCACCCCAATACCACTGGAACAAGTGATGTCACAGCAGAGTTCAGAGCTAAAGGGGACAAAACAATGCAAAAAGGGCTTGGGAAAGAGATCCTGTGAGGAACTACTCCAGCCAGAACAGGGAAGGCAGGCTGAATCCTTCGGGAGGAACAGCAGCCCTGCTAGTAGCAAGTGGAGGGTCAAGAGAAAGCCCTGTTGAGAGGCAAAAATAATGGGGAACTCTTTGTTTAAAGGTGGCAGAAGAGCAAAAAGCTCTGAGGACCTTCGGCATCCTGCTGAGATAAGTGCAGCATTTGTGTCCCAGTGCAGCTGGTTTACATTCCCCAGCACAGTGGCTGGGGAGCAGATGTCAGGCTGGAGCTCTCCAGAACTGCTCTGTCTGTGAGGGATCTGTCGCTGAACAGGGAGAAGTGGGCAGACAACCTATTGACTGCACAGATCGATTCCTTTTGTTACCTGGCCCAGGAAACTCTGCCGAATTTCAGCGCCAGTAAAATCATCTGAAATTCCCTTTTAACTTGAGGATGAGGTTTCTGGCTCTTTAAAGCAGCCTGCCCTGATATCAGGCAATGCAAAGGCACTGCTGAAAGAACACTGCAGTGAAAGGCCAAGAAAAGTTCTGTTTGCCAGAAAGTGGAGTTGAAAGGCTTGCCTTGGGAACTGTAATCAAACGGCCAGATTAAAGCAGTGCTGGATCTCCTGAAGTCCACAGGAATCCTCAGGAAGGCCCCGCTCACGCCCCAAGAAGACAATGAGTCAGTGGCTGCTGCCTCTGTTTGAAAAGCTCCTCTCTTTCTCCCTCCATCTCATTCCTATCAACCAAAGATGAAAGCCCTGGTGACTGTCACATGCCTGGCACCTCCTGAAGCACGGGGTGCATCAGAGGGCAGAGGAACGAGCTGCACTACACAGGAGGAGAAGAAAGCTGGGGGGGGCTGGAGAGGGACTGCTGATGGAACAGCAACAGTGGAGAGCCACAGCCCCAGATCCAGCAAACGATGGGACCCACCCCACGTGAGGACAGATCCTGAGTGCGCTCTGTGGAGCTTCAACGTGACGGAAAGAGAAGAAGGAAGCATTACTTGAATGAGGAACATATCTATAGCTATATAAACACAAATGTATATACATCAAAATATTTACAGCTGCGCGCTTCCGTAAATCACTGCGCTGCCTTCAGTCTAGAAAACATCACTGGTGATTTCAACAGCTAATTACTTGGTACTTTCCCCCCTCATTCCCCTACTTCTTTATTCACTATAAAAATGACAGTTGTAACTCCTATAAAATGTTGATTCAATTGGAGACACTTGGTAAATTTAGCATCACCCCTTCCAAAGCAAAATTAAGGAACGCCCTACCAACCTGTTCCTGCTTTATAAATAAATTGCACTTCCTGACACAGAAATTAAATGTGTTGCTTGGGTATGGTGGTGAACTGCAGCCAGACTTACACTTTATGGAAATCCATGACAAACAGGCTAATAAGGATTCTTTATTTTTCATTTACCAAGTGCCATCTTCCTGTATGAGCAATATACCATGTAGAAGATGACTCTGAGCTTTTCTCTGCAGATAAATCTGAGATACTCTCCCTTATTTAACTATTATTTAGCTATTGACTGTTCAAAAAGCCCATTCTTAAAGCTGAACCCTAAATGATCTTTCTCTTTCATTTTTCACAGCACAGCTTTTTACTTTCTTAAGTCATCAAACTAACAACTATAGTCCTTTTTTGGCTGAAATGGTAAAAAGGTGTTTCAGTGCTTGCTGCTGCCCAGTTGTGATAACTGTGGGTGTAGACACAAGCCCTTGTCTCAGAACTGGGAGTTGGAGGCTGCATCCTGCCCATCATATTTAATTATCACCCTAAGCTCTCCTCCTCCTCCTGCCTATTCCAATGATGGATCATAGCTCGTACTACATTAGCAATTTTTCTTTTTATGTGGGCACCATTTCCTTATTATGGTTTGCATTGTGCTTAGCACAGTAGGACTCTGTCCCTATGTGGCATCATAAAACAGTAAGCATAAAATAATAGTAGTAATTACCAGTAGAAAATAATTAGACGAAAAAGACTGTGACCTCCCAGTGACAAATCACATAAAACCCCAGTACATAAAGCATTCAGGATCCTTAAAAGCATCAGCACCAGCAGAAGTCATGCTGCTGATAAAGACAAGGCAAGAGGCCACGGATGGAAATATTGTAATGCCCTCTGGGAGCATTTCCATCCATTGTAGACACATGTGTGCTCCTCTGTAACAGGGGACGACAGGCTCACCTGGAAGCTGGTGAGTCACCCACAGAAGGAGCATCTCTGTCTGCACCAAGTGCACCCTGACTGGGGGGAGAAGGGAGTTCTGAAACTGCAGGAAGCTGCTTCACTGCACTTGGAGACCAACACTGAGGCTACACCAAGGGGTTGGAGCTCTCCCCCTCTGAAAAACAGGGCACAGACTGCGTGCAGGAGCTTCCTCAGGAAGCTGCTTTATGCCACTGAACCTCTGCAATGCTTGCTTCTGAACCTCTGTTAGACAAGAACTCAGCAATCCAGGAGACGACACATGGGGAAGCACTGTGCACCCTGCAGAGCTCTAAATGCCCCATTCAGACATTCACAAACAAGCCTTTCAGAGAGTCGATGATCAGCCACAGCAGCCACCCCAAGTCCTGCCCAGCATCACTGGTGATGTCCCTCAACACAGCTCCCCTGATTACAAGCACAGTTAAACACTAGACTTGAGCTGAGGATCCAGCTCTTGGTTTCTTTTGTTCAGGTCTCTATGTACTTATTTCCCGTTTTTCAGCCAGGCAACATGAAAACAGTAATACAAAAGGAGCATCCCCATGAAGGTGATAATGAGATGGTAAATCTAGTGATTCTCCTGGAGCTCCTGTAAGCAACAGAAAAGGAGCTGTTGGAAGTGGAGGTTTCCATCGGAAACACAGAGAGTAATCTTTTAAATACTGCATTTATTCAGTAAAAATATTTTAGTGAGGCTGCACAGGCCACATGCTTGCAAGGGAGCCTCTCCAATCCTCTGGGTAATGCGTCCACAGTCAGTTCCAGCCAGGAGCTCCAGGATCACACTGCATCTGTTCTACAGACAGAAGGTGCAAGAGGTTTGACTCCAGCAGTTCCCATCCCCAGAGCAGAGGGCATATGTGGCAGCTTCCTCCATCTCCACTGACCTGGCTCTCTATCAACACTTTCTCTTTTCCCCATAATACCTAGAAATGACCTATTTATTTGACGTGCAGCTTGGTGCCTTAGTAACTTTGCCATTAGTGATGGAATTTGCATCCTCACTAATGCTTGGACTGTGGAATTATCAAAAATACCATTAAAAATATTAATGATTCTGTCACTAAATGGCACATTTTTAATGGCACCTGCTGTATTAAAGCAAGTGTGCTGTGAGCAAAAAGGATGTTTATTGAAAAGAATGTTTAGTTTGCAAAGCTTGAGTGCTGTCCAGCCTGACTGCTGCATGCATTAAGCAAATCCTCATCCAGAGATTACAACACAATTTCCTCTCATTAGTGCAAAATGAGTGACATTTTGAACTTTAGTGGGAAGACATGTTTCAAGAAACCGGAGAAGCTGGTGTCTGGAAGGTAACCACAGGGTCATTACTGCCACTGTGCTGGGTGAGACCTCAATGGCAGCTATAAAAACTGACCTATGAGAGCAGCCATGGAAATTACTCCTTCCCAGGATGTACAGCACAGCCTGAAAAATACACTTTATAACTTGGCATAGAGACTGTTAACCAGCTATGCTCTCTCATGGCCATATCCTTCTGTCCCCTTGAGCACTGAGGAGGTGGTAATGAACCGCTCTCCAAAGGTATAGCAAACACAGCCCGTTACCAACACCCCTGGTGGCGATGGGAAGGAGATGGTTTTGCCCAAGTCTGTGGGCCCTGCTTTGGGTAAGCAGCAGCTGGCTTGCTCAATTCCACTGCCTCAGAGGCACAATTCCCTTCTTCAGCTGGGGAGGGGAAAAAGCTTTCTCTCCTTACTCCCTTTCTTTGAAAAGCCTCATACACAGAGTGCTATGAGGGGAGGACTGCTGGTACTCCACTGCTTCCCCAGAGCCCCGAGCTGCTGTAACTCAGCTGAGCACCATCCACTGAAACAACCGTTTGTTTATATTAAATCTTACTTCAAACATGGTAATGGTATCATTTTATATTTATACAGAGCTATTCATCCCAGAGGATCCCAAAATGTTTCAGCTACTTACGGGCAGCAGCTGTTTAATAGCGGATGGTATGACTGCACAGCAGTGCAGGGCAGGAGCAGGCAAGAGCTCCACATCCAACAGAATCTGCAGGGGGAATTCAGGCAGGTGAAACTGAATTACCCAAATTGCAATTTAGCCAAGACGCCTGGGGCTAACATCTCTCTGCTCACAAAATGTTGCCCTTAACAATTCAGAGGGCATTCATCTGTTGACAAATAGAGAGAAATGTCTTTGGGTATTCATGCAGCTTGCTCAACTCAAAAGCAAATTGAAAATTATAATAAAGCCTGTTCCACATTCTTCATTCATTAAAGCTGTGTTTGTGCCACGTTATTTCTGGGCACATTAGCATCTGCTGGGAAGAGCTCATTAAATGACCATTAGCCTGGTCTTCTCTCCTTCCAAGACAGTGCAGGAGCTGAAAGTCTGCCTTTCTTCCATGGCACCATACATGGAAATGACAACAGGATAGCATTTCATTTTGGCAAGACAGATAACAGAGAAAGTTTTTTTGTTGGAAGCTGTGAAATAGAAGGAAAAAAAGCAGGAAAAAATGCTGAACAGCAAGCCTCAGGAAAAGTACTGCCAGAGTCATCGAGGAACAACTGGAGTCACCCACGAAACAGAACAGGAACAACTCTGGACACTGATCTACAGAGTTGCCTCAAATTCACAGATCCCTGCGTCCATCAACAAGTCAAAAGGTAACTTAGGGTGTTGAAATGACCCTTACAGTACTGGTGCTAAAGAAACACTTTTTGGCCCCAGAGTTTTGCCAGATTCATCTGCAACAAAATCACATCTGCAGCAACCAGAGGTGGCTGCAGAACTGCCACAGCCTCAGCTCCATGGAGGAGAAGAAAAACTGAGGAGAGAATGAGAAGGAATCAGATTTGACATGGGAAGCACCAAAACCCAAAGCAATTCTCAAGGTCTCATGGTTGCCACAGTACAGATCAGCTCTGAGACAAGCCAGAGGTGACACACTGACATTGCTTTGCTTTTCAAAACAAATTACTTCTCACTCCTATCAGCAGAGCACAAAACATGTGAGCTGGACTTAACAGACACAAAAGTAATATTGCAGCTACAGGAATTAAAATACAGGAAGAACCTTGCACTCCAAAAGTAAATAAAAGAAACTGAGGGCTAAAAATTGTGTTTGGGGATTTTTATTTTACAGAAGGCTTTCCTGGTGGAGAGAGTCCATCAGGGCACTGGTTTTATGACCTGCATAATTGTTACTCATGTCTTTTCCCTCTTTTTTATTTACAAGGAATATCTGATTTACAAAGGTATTGCAAGAAATTTGCAATACTGCAACTGATTTGTAAGAAATTACAAGGAACATTGAGTAAGAGAAATCTTCATACAGAAGCACTGCTCTACAGTCATCCCAGTTCTTACCACATCTGTGATACTCTTTCTGAACATGCAATTTGGAGCAAAGTTCAAATGAGTCTGCAGTTGGCAGTCATGGAATAATCCAACAACCATCCTCACGACCACTTAACAAAACCTGCAGATTTACCATGACAGGAGATCTATGCCTTTCCCTGGATTTATGGATATTTAGTCCTTCAGCCCCATTTCTCAAAAAAACAGTATTAAAGGAACTCAGTGTCTCTGTGCTCCCCCCACCCCCGAAACCTTGATCCCTCTTCAGGTGAGCCAGAAAGACAAGAGATCTGGAGAACTTTTATCAACAAGTTCCAGAAAAAGCTGTGTACACACCTCCACCAAGGAGAGCTGCAGTGGGAGCTCAGCTCCTTCCCTGGGACAGCCCCCAGGAATGCCCAGCCCTGGACAGCACTGCTGCCACAGCACGGGGAAGGCAGCTCCAGGGATGTGCCAGCAGGACACCACGCTCCAGCAGGTTCACCTGCTGGCATTTGCTAATCTTCCTTGCCCCAACTGCTCTGTCCAAACAGGTTTTGGAACCTTCCCTATGAAACTGTGTGTCAGTGAGTTCCACAGACTAATTAGGCACTGCACTAAGGCTTTATCTTCGGGGTGCCTTGGGTTTCACTGACTATCCCCCCCTTCCCTGTAACCCTGAAGGAATTAGATAGTCTACACTGCAGACAGTAATTACTATCACCTTCTCCTCTTAATTGATCTGGCTCCAGTGAGCAATAGGAAATTAAAATAATTAGCAGACATGCCTAGTGTTCCTGAAGTCCCACCTACACTCTATTTACTTTAGAACCAGCCGGGTCCATCTCTTTCCCTGCCTCACCACGTCTGACTCGCCAAGCTGGAGAAGTTTCCCAACTCACCCACAAAACGCAGCTGTAGCTGCTGCATTGGACAAGTGCTCCATCAGCAGCGTGGGTGAAACAGCTCTTCCCGAAGGCTCATTTTGATGGCAAGGGAGGCTCAGTGCTCTCCTGTCCCCTGGAGAGACAGAGCATTACAGGCAGGTCTTCATGCTGTCAACATTTACAAACCTGCTCCAATTTCGCAGAGAAAACACATACATCTAGGTTGGGAAGAGAGGCTAAAGTCTTGGAATAAAAATAGCATATTTAAGGGATTAATTTCAGTTTTGTTGCTAGTGATTTCAGCATTGCATTAATTAATGCTCCATCTTGACTGCTGAGCACGGACAGATTTATTTTATTTTAATAGGAGGAGAGAGCTTTGAGCACCATGTGGTTTTTCCCAAGCACTTGCTCCTCCAGTAGCTAAATGTGGAGATATCACTTCAAGTAAATTGTGCCCTTAGCAAATAGTGGTTTGGTTTTTTTGGTTTTTTTTTTTTTTTATTT
>VWZN01002258.1:602907-683801 GCA_013396955.1 Regulus satrapa
TGTTTTTGTTTTGTTTTTTTTTAAATTTTCCTTCTATGCGCAAATAATATGCATCTACTGCCCTCCTTTCAAGAAACCAAGAGAAAATCCAGACCCCAGCAAAGTTCAATCTTCCCCTCCCTGCACTCTGTAAATTTAGTCAACAATATTAATCCACATCGAACAATTCTGCAGAGTACAACAACAAGCTGGTTACACAGACAGGGATGCACTTGGAATTTAAATGAGTTCCTGTTATTCTCATTCTCTTCAAGCCTGCACAGTGCTGAAGAAGCCTGTCTAATGTCTCTTTAACAGAGAAAAAAAAAATCAATTTAAAATATTTTTAACTATTCTGCTAGTCCTATTGTCTGTACTCCTGAAGGAGAGAGTTTCTTGATTTGCCCTCCCTCCCCAATTAAAGGCAGTCATCAAAGATACACATTGACCCAGTTGTCTTGACAATGCTTTATGATTAAAAGACTCAAATACCTTCAGCTTATCGTGCATTAAAAAATATAATGAAAACAAAGAGTAATTTAACATTCTGAAAGTTTGTTGTTCCTTTATTCCTTCTACTTTGAAATTATTTTATTGATTTTATTCCTATTGCAATGCTACTAATGAGGGCAACTCCAATACTCATTGTGTTAGAAGCTGTAGAAACAGAAATAATGATAAAATATGCTCTTATTTAACCTGCATTCATACGATAGATTCTCCCACCCTCAACTCAACATATTGTGCAATGGTTGGACTAATGCCTATCAGGGAAATGGTGAACATTTGTACATATTTAAGTCAAATCAGGTCATAGTCTGTTCTTCCTGCACAACACTCACCAAATGAAAACACATTATATTCCCGTCTCCTTTTCCCCAACACATCAAGGGATTACTCAAAAGAGAAGATCTTGGCTGCCTTCCAAAGTAGGCTCATCTGTTTGTGTCCTCCTGAACAGCACCAGGTGTGGAAGTGAACGGGAGCTGTGCTGTTCCACCCCGGGCTTCAGAGCACCCCTTCCACCCCCAGAGGGCTGGCAACCCTCTTCACCAACCATCTCCACTCCTTGCTCTCTTCTAGCACTCAACAGCAGCAGCCTGCAGCCTTGAACAGCCAGGATCCTTTCTGTGGATCCCCGTGGACACGGGAGCAAGGATGGCACCGACAGGCACAAGCGCCCAGGGCCTGCAGATTCCCCTTCACTGGGGCAGTAACAGAAGGGAAGACAAAGACTGAGAGAAATGTTGAATCCTGACTGTGGGAAATAAAACCAGCTCTAGGGCTGAAGGTAAACCCCTCCATTACAGCCATCCCTCAGACAAAAGTCCAGTTACACTCTGGCCCTACAAAACTGCACCCGAAAACAAGAACCCTAATGTAACCCAGAGTGGACATTTTTGCAGTCAAAGCTGACTGCACAATCAGTATGCTGCAATGCCTATGACAAAGGAACGTGCTTGCTTTTCAAGGCCTAAATATCAAATAATATTTTCTTTGAAAACTTTGCTTGAGAAAAAAAACCATCAACCTCCTTGCTCTCATTTGAGCTAAAAAATTTCCTTGGTGTTTTCTCCTGGGCTCTTAGAGCTCCTTTACGCATTTTGTTGTAAAGAAAGAAGGAAGAATTATGGTAATTTAATGTTTATTCTTCTTTGAGAACCACTCTTGGCTCTTCTGTATAAATAACTAAATGCTCTTATTAGTCCTAACATACTGAAAAATACATTCAAGACTTCTCGGTGTGAAACCTATGGCAAACCAACTTCTGTCTCTTGCCCTTTTTTTTTCCCCCTAACAGGAGTCTGGCATTTCCCTCTAATTTTTTCTCACCTGCTGTTCCAGCAGCAGCATCCCTCCAGGTACTAAGAATAGAGAAGGACCATGCTCCTACTGGGATAGAAATGCTCTTTTCTGTGATCAAGCCAGCCCTTGTACTCCATAAGGACACAGAACGTGCTCTGCAGGCTCTTCTGGGCTGGGCACACACCTTGGGAACAAACAGTGCCAGGAGCTGATGCCACCATTCCCATCCCATGCTAGAGATGTTCCCAGGATCAATCCAGGAACTGCAAAGCCCTGGGATTCTCCCATCTCATGCAGCCAGTGGGGCAGCCACGATGAGAACTGCACTAACACGGCACATTCCCCTTGTTTTAATTGAAATGAAAGGCTCAGGAAAGATTGTAATTTCTGGAGAAAACCTCTTATCTCCCGATTTCTGTGATAGTAAGTCAAACCACTTTTTTTTTTTCTTCCCCCAAGTCTGAAATTTCCATGCACTTTAGGCTAAAACACTTTCAAAAGAGCAGAAGGACACAGAGGTTGCTTGTGAAGTCAAGGAAGAGAAAAACGACAGTTCGAATTTTCAATGGATTGAACTGCCCGGTGGAAATATCTCTCACTTCTCACTAACGAGGTAGAAAGCTGAGACGGAACTGTGCTCCTCACTCAAGTGAAAGAGAACATGAAAATTAAGTACAGCATCTGCTTCAGCATTGGCTCCAGAGACCTCAGCAAAGAGGAGCAGAGATCAAGCCAACCTGAATTTCAGCACCAGCTCCAAATGTACCTTTCTGCCTTGGGGAAACTACAGTTCCTCTACTGCCTTCTTTATTTTTTCCATCTATAAAATGATGATGATAATATTAATTACCCGAGGCAGTTAAGCTGAAGTATGGATTTTCTTCCCACATATTTATTCCACATTATTATAGCACATTTCTATAGAACTATAATAGCAGAAATGTTTGAGCTTTTCTAATCTTTACCACACTACAGCTGCATTTGTAAGCACCCAGAGCTCAAATTGGCAAGTATTTGTTCTCTATTCTCATATTGATTTCAATAGGACTTCTGAGCACTGAGTGTTTTCAAGAGCAGTTTACATGCACAGGTCTCAAAGTAGCACATTGTCAGTGAATGGAAATGAATACACAGTAAAAAATAACAGCTGCAAAACACAGGGGGATGTTCTATGTCAGATGCAAAAATCCTCAAAAGAAAAAACTGTTTAGAAAAACTTGTTTTTTATTTTTTTTTAATGAAGTATGGAGATCAGCAGACATTAAGCACAAATACATAATATTATACATGTATCTCTATAAACACATGATTTTCTGTCTTTCGAAAACTGTTCAGAATGGATAGGAAAACTACACAAATGACGTGTTGATTGCACTGTGAATCTAAGAATTCTCTAATTATTGCTGACATCTCCTCATAATTTCACAAGCAAAGTTGTTTAAAAAAGGGAAATCAAATCCTGACACTAATAACTGTATCTTTCAAGTTATCTTCTCCTTCTCAGAACAGTAACAGCTTGTGTGTGCTAATAGTCCTTTTAGATTTTTTTTTAAAGGCTTTTACAAACAAATGCAAATATTGATGATGCAAACTCTTAAGAACAGTAATCATTTTTCAACATAAACCTCTGGTAAAGAAAAGAGAAATCTGGGCTTGTGTAGCAAGCTGGGGGCACTCTGCATTTTACAAAACTCCCCTTGCATTTGAGGTGGGAAGCTGAGGACAGCCAAGCTCCACACACCTGCTCTGCTGCGACTAAGCCTGGGCCAGATGAATTTGGGAACTGATGAGGTCTAAGCTGTCTTGCCAGCACACCTATTTATGAAATCCCTCCTGGCTCAACAGTCTGGGCCAGCAGAAGACACAACCTCAACTAGAACCCAGTCCTTGGGAGGGATGCAGCAGGATGCACAGAGACGTCTCCCATCTCTGGAGAACACAATTTTGGAGGTCAAGGCACTCTGCATAATTCGTGGGAATGCAGGGATAATGATAAATGCTCTCTGTCTGGCAAAGAGTTATTTAGTAGAGGCCAGAATAGAGCAGTAAAGAAGAGACACCCTTCTCCCCCTGAAAGATATTTCTTTCCTTTCTTGCAAATCCATTCTTAATAAGAAACTTGCACAAAGAAAGGTGGCAGCATTCTTCCTTCCCACATTAAGCAGACTCAAGCTCTGAATTCTCATTTTGTGGAGAATGTTTCTTTAGAGACACGATGGCTATAAATTTTTTTAAAGAGACATCATTTCTGCATAGCAAGAGAGGTGAATTTGGATCAATGTTTACAAGATGGTAAGATGCTGCTGCCCAACAGAATTAATGCTCCATTTTTAAAAGAAGGCAATTCCTCAAGAACATCACTGAGGCTGGATCACAGAAAGGAAGAATGCCATGAACTCCCAGTCTTCAGGCTGATCAGAAATACAACTTGTGCAGAAGAGGTTGGATGAACCTCAAGTGCACAGCTGCTTGTTTTACAGTTTCATTTTTTACATTCTGAAAGTTTATGTGATCTAATTAGCCATTTTATTTCACAAAAATACATTTTGGCACTGTTGGAACAACTGAAACACAAGGGGTTTCCTTATGGGGGAGGCAGACAGGAGCATGGAAAATATGCATTATGCTTCTGTTTCAGAGACATTAGGACGGGAAAGCAGAGCTGAGCTACTCCGCCAATTCGAACATTTTAGATGCTATAAATATGTTTAAACCTAGCTAAGAAAAAGCTGACAACGCCTCACAGCAGCACCTAAGCATTATTCCAGCTCAATGAAAAGGCTGAGAAGGCAAGAGGCGGGAGAAGCAGTGTGTGCTCAGCTCTGGGTTATCAGCACCGCTGACCCCCAGCCCGGCATGGTGGCTCCTGGGATGTTATCACAGAGCATCTCCCTCCCCAAAGCCCTCTGGGTTCCTCGACACACTCTGCCTGCCCTTTCCTGCAACAGCTCCTCTACCTCTGATTTTATCTGGTTCCCTGACAGTGTGGATTATGATACTTCTCATTTCCAAGCCCTGTTGAAGGGTTATCCAAGGTGCGGGTTTTGCCAGGGAAAACACAGCAATTACCGTCCTGTGTCTGTAGCTGTTCGGCAGCACCAACACCCCAGGGAAGACATCCTGGCCACGAATATATCCAAGACATCTGGATAAATGAAAACACCTCATCTCTGGAGCCAAATGTCAACCAGGCACTTTAAAAAGCACCAAGATAAAATATCCACGGGTGCTTAAAGCTGATACAGACCTGCTCACTACTTGACCCAAAGCAGCTCTTAGGCAGGAGCTAAGATGCATCCTGCTCCCACATAACTCTCTTCTGAGAAAAACTTTTTTCACAGGCAGAGGACAAAAATATGCCCTTCCTCCTCTGCCTTATCTTTGTAATGTGAAGGAAAACCACCCAAATTAAAATGCCTGAATTGAGACATTACCAGGAGAGTTCAAAAACAAGACAGCTTCTTGTTAACATCTTACTCACTGTTTTCACGCCACCACTCATGATAAAAGCAAAGTATTAAGGCATAAATTAGTCATAGAACAGTTGCATACTTAATACATACAGTCTTTTAAACTCCCAGGGTCTGTGTGGATAATCTGCAGTCCTACGTTCATCATGATGGGAGAGAAAGTACCAGGGAAGGTCTGACTCTCCCCAGCTGTATTCATACAAAAGCAAACACCCCAGGAACAATCAGGGAGTGTATTCTGTGGCTGTGAACCCCCCACCAGGGGTATGGGATAACCAGGGCTTGCCTACATCACTTCTTGCATTAAAAGTGCAATTTGAGTAACCTGAGGCAAATCATGACACTGCAGAACATCTTGAAAATGTTCGAACAATAAGCACTTTGTTTAAGAGGATCTGTGAATGCAAACACGTCCAATCTACTGAAAACCTCAATCTCTTTCTGCTTGTCCTGGCTTTAATCCAACTCACAGGAAATGACATTTAGCCCCAACTGACAGGGACCGATAATAAGGATAAAATACCTTGGTACTTCAAATGCCCATCTATCACTATTGAAAATATGAATGTCCCCTGATGATGTAAGAAGGTGCATTTGTTTCTCTTATAGTGTTGATGGATTCATTTCTTCTCATTAGAGCAATAAATGTTATTGTGTTTCTTATTGCCAGCAGCAACATGATTGGCTCCCAAGCTGGATCAGGCCTCCCATGTCTGACAGCGTACACGGATTTGATGAAAGACAGCCCTTACAGAATGATTGGCTAATCAAGGGGAAATAGCACTATTTTACAGTCAAAAAACATGGCATGGATAATAAATGATGAGTCTGTCAGAAAAATAACAACCTATGCACTTGAATACGCAGACAAGAAAGAGATCAGATCTCCTCCTATCATCTGACTTGTTTTAACAAGATGCTTGTCCAAAGTCACATCAGTGTGCTGGCCTGTAATCTCAACTTTCTTCGAAAATACATCAAATGCACATTCACTAAGCACCTTCTATGGCCACACCTTAAATACACTCATTAATTTACCTATTAATCATTTATGCAGGAGTAACTCAAGTACATTGGCACAGAAATGTTGGTGTGTAGTGGTGTACATGCAATATCCATGGGCTCTGGGCAGTTATTAGATGTGGTGATGTGCTGAAATGGTTTCCATGCTATCATTAGCTCTGCTCTAAAGCCTCTCTAGACCAAGGAGGTTCTAATTTTCCTGTTCCATTTCTATACTTTACAAACCGAAGAATCAATTTGCATTTCCTTGCTCTCTTTCCTAGCTTGCTTCCTTTCTTTTTTAGCAAAATCTTCAGAAAGACAATGCAAACAAGCTTTTTTTAAAGAGATTAAGGATATTTAAAGCATCAAATAAACAAAAACCTTTTGAGTGAAGAACAGAAGGGTTACACAGGACAATGAAACTTTTGCAGGAGTCACGATGTCCTTCAGCTGTGAGAAGGGGAGTGGTGATGGGTTCTCTCTTACTGCTCGCGTGACTGATTGCTGGAAAAGAGCTGCAGAAGGAGCCAACTTCCCAACAGAGATAGGGCATTAGGCATAGAATTAATTGCACGGGATGGTGTGCCAGAAGCTCAACAGTCCTGGCCCACACCAGTTCCAGCCCCGTGCTTGGTAGGGGATTTTCAGCACCACGTCCCACACACGCCCCTCAGGCAGCCGGATGCGTTTCAGCTGAAGGATGCAGCAATGAATACTCAATGCCATAAACACGTTACCAGTGACACAGCATGGAGTTATAATTTAGGAGAGATGCTTAATCAATTCTCTTGATTTACTAAGCTTTACTGCTTTCTAAATGAGCAGCAATACATAACACAGTTCTCAGCCTGGCTTTAGGAGCCTTGATCATTTACCCCATTAAATCAGGAGGAACACAGCCTGCTAGTGAGAGCATGTGCTGATTCTTATATGCAACTCTCTGACAGCAAAACACACAGCAAAAATGCATTTGCTGTTTCAGCTGACATGTACCACAACACTCTGGAAGAAAATATTAGCTTTGCCACTGCTACAGCTACTGGGATGTCCCCTCAAATTTAGTACATGCAATAGGCTGGAGGATAAAAACATCCCAAAGATACCAGAAGAATTTATAAGTCAATGATCTGCTTATGAGGAATGGAGACTGCTGATGCAAGCTGCAGTGTTACTGATAAAAAAATGGATTTCCCATAGCATTGCCGATAGCACTGGGAGCTAATTGGCCTGAGTTTGCTCCTGCTGACTGTCCTGTGTTCATCTGGGCTTGCTCTGGAGGACCCAATCAATCACGAGTCCAAGATGCAGCTCACCCGTAGGCAGCCACAATTAAAACTCAGTTCCTACTTACTTAAAGGCAGAAAGTGAATTTAACCTAAGTAAGGGAGAGAGTGCTTGAAACCTTGCAGTCCCTGAGATGTTCTATCACTTTAGACACCCTTCTCCTTTTTTGGCAAAGCTTTTCATTGCCCACAGCCTTTAGGAGAGCTCACACATATTTCTGCAGCTGGTTCCTCTCCCAGATGCAGGGTGGGTACATCAGGGTGCCAGAGCAGTCCAGGATGCTGGGGATCAGTTACTTGGGCTCCTAAGGGACCCACCAAGTTTTATAATGAATGCTCTACCTAAAACTAATTACGTGCTTGTGCTCACAGCACTTTTCTGGGCGTCTGACAATTTATTTGCCTATGTGCTATGGAAAATCAATCCCCAAGGAAAAAAAAACCCTCTTGGAATAAGCCATGAGTTGCAATACATTTAGAGCCAGGTTGAGTATATCCTTGGAAATGCAGACACTTGGATTGTGAACCTGGATTAAATCTGGCTCAGTGGTTTCTAAACGTACAGTACATACATGAGAAGGAAACTGCACCAATTTAGTATCACCACTGCTTTAGACAAAAGCTGTTCTAAGAACAGCAGGTCACAGGGAAGCCAAAACCACTTACACAGAGCCTCCACAATTAACAAATAAAAACATCTCATAATGGTTGTTATTTACAAGCTGTGTATTTTCAAAAAATAAAAACAAAGGATTATTTTCAATGGAAGCTGAGTTTCAAAACTTTTCCCACTATATAGTCAGTCAGGCACCCCCAAAACCTCTTCTAATGTATTTTTCAGCCTGTGCAGTTTTATCATTCAGAAAGTAGCACTTCTTTTCTCAAAAGGAATGAGTTAAGGGCAAGGCAAGTCATATTTCAGGCTGCTCACATTTTTGGTCAACTTCAGATCTCTATGTACGTTCCTGTCTGAACACCCTTTCCCCCATACAGCAAGAAACACACAGTTGGTCAGGCTAGAGCAAAACTGAGCAGTCGAGTAAATGGAAAAGTTCCTCCCTGGAACAGCAGGAATTTGCTTTGGATGAGTATCCATAACAGATTTCTTTGACTTAAATACTGCTCAAGGACTGTGTTAGCATTTAGGAAAACAGAAATTGGTATTTCACAGTCAAACTAAGAAGATGTTAAAGTGCAGGTTACATTGGCCTGTTCTCTAGCTAATAATATTCATTTGTTCATCGAATAACATGTATTCTCTCAGTGCTAAAATCCCTTCTGCTTTGTAATTATCTAGAAAAAAAATGGTTTCCTGTAAAATGTCACAGGTTTTTCTAGCATCAGGTGTAGGTCTACTTTTTCAGCTCCACTTCAGAAACACAGAGCATTTCCAATGACAAACTTACAGGAAGAAAGTAATTACCATTTAGATCCAACAGGACAGGATGACAGCAATTCAATTGTTGCCCAAATCATAAGATTTTCAATTCAATCAAGCATTCATTCTCTGGTTTTGGTGACAGCTACAGTTGGGCAGAAAGCCCAACAAGGTTAATTGGGCAACAACTCCAAACCAAACACTTTTGATAAAGAGAATTAATTTAGAGCCAAGTTTCTTGGCTCTGTTACTTCCTCTGCAGAGTGAACATCTACATAGTGCAAACACTGGAGGAAAAAAAAAAATACCAAACACTGAATAAGAAAAAATCACTTAAATTTTTCAAAACTGTTGCAATCAGGACCTGGACTGCAGGGAATAAACATAATTTTGACTAATTCCTTTGGAAGAAAAGGGAGAGCAAATACTTGTTACTTGGGAGAAGAGACCAACCCCATTGTTTCTTGCTATGTTGAACTTCAGCAAACATCTGGAAAGTTGAAGTCCCCTATGAGAAAAAGGGGTAGGGGTTGTGAGACACCTCCCAGCTCTTTATAGAATATTTCATCCACCTCTTCATCCTGATTGAGTGATCTGTAGCAGAGCTTTGGTTAGATGTGCCATTGTGTTACATCATGGCTTTTTACAGGTATAAGGGAAACCCCAACCCCTGAGGGTGCTGCTCTCCTGCTCCTTATCTGTGGCTCCTTCAGTCCATCAGATTTTAAACAGTACTTGGCCAGAAAAAAAAAAAAAAAGTCTCTTAAATTCCTTTTCTCCTTGTTTAAAGTTTATTAATACTGTCACATCAAATCTCAATGCAAAGTGATGCGAAATGTCGTACACTAAAAATAATGTGCTGGAAATGGGTCAGTACTGAAATATTTGCACTGTCTACAAACTGGTCTATTATCTCCTCCAGTTTCAAGCTCTTTTAACCCAATTCTCAAGTATACCAACACGACAGGGAGTTAAATTCTGATGAATTTTAAGAGAAATAGAAACAGAACTGAGTATTTAGGTCACTGTTAGTGAAGTTATTTTGAGGGGATTTCATCGTTTTTGTATAAAATAATGAAAATGCTTTCTTCTGACTTCCCCCCTCCAGTGCTGACAGCTCCATAAAGCTGACAAGGTGCCCACGAGGTGCTCCTTGCCATGAGAGGAGAGGCAAGAAGAGCACGAGAGGAAGAGCACTCTGAAATCCTTGATGTTGGAAGGGAGCTTGGGAGGCCATCCAGACCAACCCTCCACTCACACCAGGGGAAAAAGGGGAGAAAAAAAAAAAAAAAAAAGAAAGATGGCTTTTAAGTTTTAACAAACTGAGAAGGCAGAGAGGGAAAATAAAATGGCAAAGATGCTTTGGGAGGCAGAGAAGAGAACTGTCCCAAAGCTTTACCAGATCACTCATCATCAGCTGGGAGAAAGGAAGACAAGGAAGGATGTAGCTCTCACTAACTCCTCATGGAGAACACAGACATAACAACACACTGCCTGTGGGGGATTATCAAACCAGCAAACACGTGCTGGTGAGTTTACACTGCTAATACAACCACGTACTTCTGCCACGCACCATAGTGTAGTCTTGGGAAAGTGCCTCTGCTGTAAGAGACATGAGCAGCTTACTGAAATACCCACAACACAGTCAAAAGCGTCCAAATAGCTGTCACCTTTTCAGTAAATAATTAGCAGGGAGCTGGAGTATTACTCTGGGAAGTAGCTGGCTCGGGCTGTGCTGGGTGCTGAACAATGGCACCCTCACAGCAAGGACAAATGCCCATTCCAAGTTATTTACTCCTTTACACTGCACATGCACATCCTTCGAGGAATGGCTCCACTCCACCTGGCACCCAGGACCGTAGGAAGCAGTGTCATAACATTTTGGAGTTTAAAGTGCAGGCACAATGTGCCAAACTGAGGTAACAGATGGGGATCCAAACACTGCTAAGTGCTACCTAGCAATGCAGCATATGCAGTGCCTGGAAATTGTGACATCATCTCAGGAATCAAAAAGTCTTGCTCTAATATTCAAATCAGATACTTCACCAAGTGAAAAAAATTGAGATGAGCAGGGAGGAATGGTAGCAAAGGTAGGAAATGTAATGGTGACAGGAACAAAAGGATAATCCCCCTGGTCCCAGTGAGTGACAGAAGTGTGGATACTTTGCAGTCCTCATCTTTCCCCCCTTTCTGCTCCAACAGCCTTTGGCACTAGGATAGAGACAACCTGTGAGATGGTTTTGTGTTGAGAGTTTTGGAAGGGTAGGCTGGTATCCAAGAATTTAAGATAAAAAGCTAAGCAGACTTGCAGAACACATCCACCTCCTGGAAGCTTAACATGCACTGTACAATTGGTGGGTCATCAGTTGGATTATTCTTCTTAATTGTTAAGTATGTATCAATTCTACGTGACCTTTTATTTATATTATTTGGGGGGATTATGATGAACAGAAAAATTGGTACAGAACCCTGAACACCCAGCTTGAAAATTCTGGCCTTCAGTAAGAAGATGAAAACACTTTTTACTGATTCAACTTTCATTCTAAACTCATGTAATTTAATCAGATATGTTCACAGCTAGAATTGCTGCATGCTGGAAATCCTTCCTGGCAATATAGAAGCTACCACTTTACCACTCCACAGATAATTTTCTCATTACATTATATACTACAGTTAGGAAGAGCTCAGTTATATTTACAAGCATACAGTTCAACCACTGATTGTAAAAATATGCATAATGCATAGCTAGCTTGCCCAAGTAATTAATGTGATTATGCATTCAAAGCAGGTAAGTGCAATAATTGGGTTGCTGTGCAAGCTGTGCAAGTGCATGCACAATTCTGCACACCTAATGTTTTGGGAGGTTTGCCCACTTGGGGAGATTCTGAAGTTCTGCTTTGCAATCATAGCCTAGGAAAATAAAAATAAGATTATTTCCTGTGCCATAAACTGACCTAAGCACCAATGCTACTTTCCCAATATAATTGAATGTTAAAAGCCTTTAATTAAAGAATATAAATCAGAGTGAATAATGTCCAAGCAGAGCAGGCTTCCCATACAGGCTGCATCCAGTGCTGAGAGTGCACGAGAACAAGGCCATAAAAATGCCATTCACACCTTTTAATTGGTACATTTGAGCATTCCTTTTATTGCTCTGCCAAACCAGCAACGGTACCACTTCCCTTCTGAAATCATTTTCACTCTCCGAACTTCAATCCAAGTGTTGACACTGACAAATGGTGGCCCCTGCTTCCCTCAAGCCCCATCCTAAACAAAGCAATTCTTTGCCCTGAAATGCCTGAAGCATACCTGGGCTTGGAATTTAATTCTCTTTCATATTGTATTTCCTTCCATCTCAAGGTCTTAGATACGGATTCTTATTTGTTTATGTATTTATTTTGGGGACAGCAAATATTTATTGGTTCCCTTGACATGGCTGTGTCATTGCACACTGAGATAACAGGGGGAAGAAGCTGCTGTGGATAAAAAGTGGGGGAAAAAAAGCTGCATTTTTTCCTGCTGAGGAGCAGAATCATCCCTCTCTCGCCTTCTCCTTCCCCCTCTGTGCTCTCTGCTCCCCAGCAGCCAAGTGATGGGTATCTATATATTGCTGGCATAATAATATATTTATGGATGGTGAACACAGTAAACTACAGCAGGGTAAATGCAATCAGATTTACAGATAAACTCGAGGCCTCTATAAATCTGGACTACAAGAGAAATTAGAGTGAGAGAGAGTGGTGGGGGGGAAAGGTTTTCCAAACCTGAATGCTGAGATTCAGCTTCAGCTCAACAGTATTTAGAAAGCTTTTGTTCCCACTTTCTGCAAACAGGCAAGCATTCAGGGTTTGCAGCTAACATCGAGAAACACAGCAACAGATTTTGAGCTTGTAAATAACTTCCAACTGTGTATTCAATTCTAAATTTCAGTTTATACTGTGCCGGGTTATTGTGTAAGAGTCAAATACAGAAAAAGAAACTTAAACACAGGATAATACAAAAACCCAGTACTACAAAATTCAGCATTAATTGTGATGCAGAAAGAAAACAAACCCCAGAAAGATGCATCAAAGACTTGTACAAATAATTTCAAATATGGAACCACTCTAAGGATTTTGTGGTCAAATCTTTAATAACGAATTCCTTAAAGAAAAATATTTGAATTATTTACTCAGCCCCAAGGAAGTGAATAGAGAATAAAGCAGATGAAAACAAGTAACCAGAAATGCTTCTTTTAAAGTTGTGATCTAATAATAAAATGTTGCTAAATAATGGGAATGAATATCCTCATAGATGTTGAGTATGCAGGAGCAAGCAGGCCAGCTCTCCCTGCAGCCCTGCAAGCACAATATGGGTCTGCATCTGGTCTCAAGAAACACCAGGCAGAGCTCAGACAGTTTGGCTGTCAGTTCAGACGAGCACCCAGCAGCTCGGGTTCTTATCCAAGGCTTACTCAACCTACCTGAACCTTTTGGGCCAGCAAAACGGAGCTGGCACTCTCGTCAGCACAGGCGTCTGCCTAACATTCCTGGCACTGCCTGCTTCCAGTGGGGCTGGAGATACTGCAGGAATAATCCTTCTCTTTTGACATTTCCTATTGTCAGAGTGGCAGGAGGCTGCAAGTGTGGAGATGCACAACACACAGGATGAAAGAGGAAAGCATTTAAACCACCTGAAGCAGAGTTCGCAGGGAAAGCCTGGCAGCCAGGAGCCACATTCTGCTCTTTGTCATCCTCCCATGGTGTTAAAACCACTTAAACAAATACATATATATATATATATATACATATATATATGTGTGTGTGTGTGTGTGTGTGTGTGATCCTGTCAGCATCGGCCATTGGTTTTGTCTGTGTATATAGCATGCACATACAACCAGTGCAGTTAATTAAACCCATGAAAGTGCTTATTANAGCAAGTTGCTTTGCCAGTGGGACGTTTGAGGGCCAAATGGTGCCTCTCTCCAGCATCTGAGGGGTGCATCCCACTGTTTTAAAATACAAGTGTGTAGGGCAGAGCCTGATCTAGCTGGGCTATGGTACCTGGCAGAAAACAGGGCTGGAGCACCTTGACTTTCCTTGGCAGCTGGCACGGGAGTGCTGCCTCCCTGGCCATCCACATCAGCAGGGGGAGGACGGGCAGCCAGCAGGATCCCCACACAAAGCTGAGGGTGGAGAGGCTCTGCTGCTCTCTGGGGTCTGTGCGGAGCTGGGGTGGGCTGGGAAAGCATCACACAGCAGCTGAGGGACCTGCCCTGAATGGCCCAGCAGGAACACATCTCCGGAGTGAGCTGGGAAGTTAACCAGGGAAAAATGGAACTGCCTGTAACAGGAGGAGGCAGCCTCTGCAGCACAAAGTATCTCTGAGAAGTGACAGCCTCTTGTGTAAGGCCAGAAGTGAACAATGAGAGCTATTCCACACCTATGGACTTTCCTGGTAGTACATAAATGACAAAGCATCCTTTATGAGCAGCTAGGTAATCCTGGGAGGATTGGGGGAACCACGTGGAAAGCTGAAATGACAGTTAAAACTAAACCCATAAATGAAAAGGGAAAAAAAACCCCAAAGCATTCAACGATTCGATTGTGCTGAGAGGATAAGAGTTTTTCCCCTGGAGATGGGAGACGAGATTTTCTGTCTGGGAACGCTCTGCTGTGAGCAGCAGGCATGGGCACTGCTGGGCTGGGCAGCCTGCTGAGCCTCTGAGAGCCAGGAACTCACAGCTCTAATCCGAGATCTGTCACCACTCACTGCACAGCCTTGGGCAAGTTACTTAACCTCCTTGGGTCTCAGTTTCACCATCTGCAGGGCTGGGCTAACACTGACTTGGCCAGTAGATAGGGGGATTCAGGGGCTTAATCAAGGGTAGCTGGAGTGATTAAATTCCAGCTGCTCGGTCTGTGGCTGCAGACTCGCTGCCCAGCGTCAGGTCCCGGCTCTACGGCACACGAGCCAGGCACTCGGAGCGGGGCAGGCAAGGAAGGCACTGCCACAGCACAGGAGATGGGCCAGCATCTTCCAACTGCAGCTGCCAACACGCTGACCTGGCATCAGCCTCCTCCCGGCCCTTGGCTGAGGCAAGCAGAGAAATCCCGGCACCCCCAGCCCGCTGGAGGTGGAACAGAGCCAGGTCATGCCTCCAGACAGAGCCCCAGTGAGAAATGAGTGGACTTGAACCTCCACACAAGGAGCCAGGTACACGGTGCCCTGACTGTGATGGGAACACGGAGTTGTGCTCCATCTGCCCTGCGGAAGCGCTCCCGACTGGAATCTGAGTACCCCTGGCCACCAGCCCAGGCAGGACTGAGCACACGCTCAGCCCAGGCAGGATAAGAGCACAGCCCAGGAAGGACTGAGAACAGGCTCAGCTTGAGCAGGACTGAGCACAGGCTCAGCTCGAGCAGGATTGAGCACAGGCTCAGCTCAAGCAGGACTGAGCACAGCCCAGGCAGGACTGAGAACAGGCTCAGCTTGAGCAGGACTGAGCACAGGCTCAACTCGAGCAGGACTGAGCACAGGCTCAGCTCAAGCAGGACTGAGCACAGCCCAGGCAGGATTGAGCACAGGCTCAGCTCAAGCAGGATTGAGCACAGGCTCAGCTCAAGCAGGATTGAGCACAGGCTCAGCACAGGCTGCCTGACTAGCTCACGGCATGGGCTGGGTCAGTCCCACCCGGGAGCTGAATCATGGACCAGGGCCACCAGGCAGCACCAGAACTGGAAAACAGAGGGGTCCTGCATGAAAACCTTTCCCAGCTCCAGTGCAGTTCTTGCTTATCCCACCACATACCCCCTTTTCATCTTGAGCTCAGTGCCTGAATCCCCTCAGACACCTCTCCACTTCAGCTCACCGCATCTCCCCTCATAATTTTGTTCTGTCAGATGCACCTCCCTTCTCCACGCATTCCCTCACGAGCCATCAAACAGCCAGTAAACACCTTCAGCTCTTCTCCCATTTCAAAGAGGTTTTCCTGCCCTTTTCAGCTTTAACAGGACTATTCAGGATAAGAGGATCCATGCATATATAAAAATAGGTATTAAGTACATCTTGGAATAAACGTCAAGGTACAAGTGATTGCACAAGTTGCAAGGAGACTCTTTTAACAGGAAAGAGAAACTATTTCACCTGCAATCAGTAATCAATGTATCAACAGGACACAGTAAAATTATATGGTTATAAGTCAACCCTATAAATCCATAAAGCAACTTAATTTCCAAGATCCATGCCTAGAATTAGATGACAGAAAAGTAAAATTTACATACATAAAGGAATTTCTTAAACTTTCTCTCCTGGGACGGCAGAGGGAAGGTGAGGGAAACCAGTCCCACAGATACCAAGAACCATGTCTGTGCTGGCAGGTACCACTGTGACAGTGCATTAGGAGTGTCAACAGACTGTCACCAATCCTCGCCACATGAGATCAAACACTCTGCTGCTGACTCTGAACTCCAGCAGGAGCCAGCCAGAGCAAACACCAAGACAGGATTGCTGTGTTTGGCTCTGAATTTTCACAAACAACTTCATTTCTTCCTGTGTCCTGTGACCTAGGTAATAAAATAACATTTACAACTCAATTAAGGCATCTCAAATACGGATCTGTGATTTAACATGCAGACACTTGTGGTACTGCAGATTTAATATGGTAATGACTGAACAGATGTTTAGGAAATTGTGTACACTGGCAGATGCTGACTGACAAAGGATCCCTGTTTCAGGTGTTTGGCTTCCATGGGTTTACACATGACTGCCAAAAAGTCTGTTCCCTGCTCCAAGAAGAGCAGCTACAGAAGCCCCTATGCTTTGCATCCATAGCAAATTAAAGTAAAACTGAAATCCCTCCTCCACATACAATGGAAGTGACTCAGCTTCCTCTCCCTGTGCTGCACAGGTGCGACTTCCACCACTCCTTGCACTCTAAAGAAGCAACTCCAGACGTGCAGAATAACTCAGATCAGAGCTGCCTCCAAGAAAACACACAGACTGTTTTTGAAACATCACATCCTCTAACTGCACTTTCTTACCGAGTGATGCATGCCACTGGATTACAGGAGACTGTTCCCATTAGGAAACATAATTCAATACAACAAAAGGTGGCAAAATTGAGCCTGGATTGATCAAGAAGATTTAACTTCAAATTGACAATACTGCTGAGCAGCGAGGCAGGGAGCACAGGCATAATTTGGTTTCCTGCAGCACCACCACAAATGACGGCTATCAGTATTCCAATCAGTGGCTGATGGTTTTATTTCCCCCATGAGTTTCTCCAGGTCATCCCTGACAGTTAGAAAAGTGCTTACTCGCTTGGGCTGCACTGAGCAGATGGTTCCTGATCAGAGATTAGTGCTGGAGCCAGGGGTCAGCAGGCTGCCAAAAAATCTCACCCGGGGGCTGCCTGCTGCAGTCACCCTGGGGACAGCAGTTTGCTGACCACTACAGACAGGTGACACACTCAGCAATGCTACTGGACATGTCCAGGTCTCTCTGCAGTACAGCCAGCTCCGGCCTGATATATAATTTATATCCCTGTGACTTCACTGCCTGGTGTTACAATATCACTTTTGCCTTCGGGTCACTCTGTATAGACTTCTGCAGGAAATGGAGGGCACACGGAGGGGCTGGGAGAGAATGATTAAATTCCAGACCATCCTGACTCTGCCCAATCCCCACAATTCACATTTTTCAAACCTCAGATCAGCATGAAAACAGCCACCTCTTTACGTGGGTTTATTTTTATTCCCCTCTCCCCCAAGAAAGGGAAGAGAAAAGAGAGTGGAAAGATCAAAAACATCCAAAAGCTGGCGGGGCTCTAAAACACAAGCTGGTATTTCAGGGCCAGGCTTTTGGGACTACTGCTCTGCATACCATCTATTTTCTTCCTCCTGATGTTGTTCAAAGGTAAGTTTTGGCACTGACTTGATTACCATGGAATTCATACACATTTAAACCAGAAATGAGCCCCAGCTTTACAGCTCTTGACTACCTAAGTGGTGCTTATTCTTTACTAAAACATAAGGACCAATTCTTGCCAAGCACTGACTGTATTGTTTTTGACCTGGTGTTTTCCCAATTTTAAGGGTTTCCCAATTTCAGTAGGGTTTTGCTGCCAGAGGAGGAAGACAAGCGTAATGTTTTGCCCTAAGATCCTAAGGCAAAATCCCTTTTTTTCCTGGGAAAGGTGATGAATGAACAAAGCTGAGCTTTGCTCTGGTACTAGAGGAATTTTAAACACCATTTCTGATACTACTGCAGTACAGCAGGAACTATTCTAAGGACAAGAGCCAAGCATGGGGTACAGACCATACAAACCAACCACAGGGAGCCATGCCCTCCAAACCTGTGTCTATACAGAGCAGGGGAGAAGAGAGGGGGGGAGAAAAAATAGATGGAAGTT
Source organism: Regulus satrapa (assembly GCA_013396955.1). Lineage (NCBI taxonomy): Eukaryota > Metazoa > Chordata > Aves > Passeriformes > Regulidae > Regulus > Regulus satrapa. Next base: position 621,220 of record VWZN01002258.1, read on the forward strand.
GCCGAAGGTAACCTGGAAAGTCACTAACAGAGGGAGAACCACAGTCTGCTGACCCCTGTTTTAGTGTCTTCAAAACCATCTGCACCCTAACAGCAAGTGACTGTCAGCAGTCACCTTGTTTCAGGGAGTTGAAAAATACAGGAAAATATATCAACCATTTTACACTTCAGAAGAAGACAGTCTTATATTCCCCGATTACAGCATCCTATAAAGAATGTTGCTTAGATACAGTACTACTTGTACAAAAATAGGTTCCCAACTACACAGCAATATTAGTTTGGGGACACTTTTAAGTCTTGCTTACTTGATTTCATTTTAATCTATTTTCTCACATGTGCTTTAATTTTTATATGCATTTAATTATGCACTTCTGTGACAGAATTAAGTCAGATTTCAACCCTACAACCACTTACATGCATGGTTAACTTAACATACACACTGCCTCACTATGAATTTATGGATGTCAAATTGGAATGACCATGGTTTCATTGTTTCCCATTTATAGTGATGTTTGCCTGATTCATTCCTATTATTCTTTTGTTTCATTGATTTGTTTTGACATTCATGCATTTATTTCCAAGCCAATACATCATATGAATGTAAAAGATAAGACTCTTCAGGAATTTAATGCAACAGATTTCAAAAAGTGGAAAATTGGAAAGATATATCAGAGAAGCACATTAAAAACCAAAAAATTACAGAAGTTACATCTAACCTGCCTTAAGATCTTTTTTATGGTCACAGCTGGAAACCTGTTTGGAATTGCCATGATGGCAACATAGCTTCTGTCACTGCAGTGCAGTTTCTCTGTGGATAATGGATCTCTGAGGCTTGGGTTCTGAACCCCATCCTCTCATCACCTAAGCATGGATACCCTTCAGCATCTCTATTAGGTAAAAATATCCAAGTATGTTCCCAAAGCCAGGGGTAAAAAGGATTTTATATATCACAGAGAAGCTGCATTTCAATATTAAATTTTAATCTGTGACTGCAGTAGTGGTTTGAATTCTTTGTCCATAGTAACACTTGCTGCCTCCAAGCCCTGAACCAGCCAAACAGCATTTCCTGATAAAAACCTTCCCTGCCTGATGTTTGCTGCAAAATCCTTGTCCGCTGCAAACAAATGCCTCTAACTACATTTAGGACTTCAAATGTTTTCAAGTGTTGAACACAGTGGCTTCAAGCAATTGCACAGTGCAATCTACAGCAAGTGGTCAGCAGGATTTCTTTGGAAAAATACCAATGAACTTTATTAGACAACAGGCTGCACTAGCAGGAGCAGCACACGCGCGGTTTGAAGACTTGAGAACAAGCTCAATTCCCAAGTACATTCTCAATTTAGGCTTCGTACAAATGTCTTGTTCCCTGCAATCTTGGTGACACTGGAAACCTTCCACATTTACTCGAGGCTCTCACTTCTTCCTGCGTCAGTTATTAAATAACCCTCATCCTCCTCAACACATGGGCAATGCCTCCTGCACACCAGTTCTGCTCCCACCCACTCACTGTTGGTACAGGTGACCCAGACCAGCTGTCACATTATGTGGCACTAGCTAATGTCATGTTTTGTCCCAGTAATTACCCAGAAAATTGCACTGCTTCAGAGGCAACAACAAACAACCCAAACCCCAGCTCCAGCCAGGGGATTGCTGTGCAGTAAAGCTGCCATGTTTCTGTCCAGGTTTGCCCCAAAATAAGTATGTACAGAAGCACCTCAGAGGAAGCAACAGCCCTACAATGCAAGTTCAAATGAATTGTTTTACACACAAGCTTCCAAGGAAGAGTTTTCCTCTAATAAACTGATTGGAGAAGGCCGGATGGATTTAGGATGAGAGGTCTGCTGGCTGCTACTGCACAGGGAAACGAGCTACTTCCACTACTCCCACCAAGTGCCAGACATGGAAAATTTCAAACTGATTGGGAAGAAAAAAAAAAAAAAAGGAGACATCAAAAACCTCATTGGACAAACATACCGAGGCACTAAAAGAAGGTGTGCGTGTGCTCAAAGGGTGAGAAATGAAAGCCCTTTTGCTGTGTGCTAATTGAAGCAGGGCTGGCCTGCTTGCTCAGAGTCATTGGGACATTAAAGGAATTATTTCTCTTTGCTTCCAGCAGATCAGACTGCTTCCTAAGCAGTGACTTTGGTTTGTGGGAGCAGCCCCAAACAGTGCCTTCCTACCAGCACCACTAACTACAGACTGGGTGGAACAAAGCTATGCTCCAAATTCTGCAGCTTTTTGTAACATCTGCCTTTCCTTGCTGTGGTTACTCTGCGCTGACACTCAAAGCAGACCTGATGGTTCAATTCATCCTGAACAAGAACCCTGAAAACTGCAAGAAACAAAGTTTTCCTTTCCCAGAACTTTCACCTCTAGCTGGCTGCAGAAATGAAAAATGAATCTGTACACATTTCTCTTATCCACGCTGAAGGTGAGGTTTTTCAAGCCAAACCACATCATTATTTGTGTGTCGGGGGAAGGTTTTTAGTGCAGTTAATAAAAATGTAGGTTCTAAAGCACAAGTTACAGCAAATAGAAAAAAAAAACTCTGCGTCCATGCACTACCATATACCAGCCAAAGGTGCCATGACATTCTACTTGCCACAATTACTGCTTTGAGTATCTATCATTTACACCTTGAGCAGTGTGCTAGTAACCTTTTAAAAGAGGATTGGCTTTTGTTCCCTAATCGCCAAAAGAGATTTCAAAGCAATCAAATTCTACTGATGCAAACACTTGAGCATACAGAGTATTTTGCTTGAGTATTTACAAATGTTTCTGTTATTCATGAGCCACCTTGTAAGCAAGAACTTGTTTGAACAAGTATTCCTGGAAAATGAAAAATAAGTTACAAATATGATTGTTCGTTAATGCCACATGCAATATTCAAAGGGCTCTTCTTTCAAAGGTGTTTTGAGAATGAATTCTTCCTTTTGTGCAGTGCTACAAAGGTGTAAAATGCTAAGTGTTAGTTATTATTATACTAGCAGTGTCTAAGCTTGTGGCCCCCCTTGGAAACACTCATTTTTGTACATCTGAGAGGAGAAAGCAAAAGCAGCTGGAGAAAAGATAGTTGAAAATCTGCCTAGCATATTTTTCCACCCAAATATTGCTTTTAATGTATAATCAATCTTTATGGTCTGTTGCTGCAGGGAAGGTGTAATAGAATCAAGTTTTCATAAAATTTCAAGTTGCATGAATCTTTCAGAAACAAGATCATAACATTCTTCATTCCAAATCAATATCGATTATTCCTTAAGTTACATATAAATTGCTTTTAGTCGCAGACATTTCATGTCATACAAATGCAGTTAATAATGGGAAATATCCCTTTCACCACACTAACAATGCCATCCTGCTTGCTGGGCTCATCTAGTGAGAAAGATTATTCTCTTCCTTTCCTCATATGCTATTTTAAATATACTTTAGCCAACCTGTGTATCCTATTTTACTCTTGTTACAGCTGATCTATGCAGAACTGCCCAAGAATAAAGTATTTTGTGACACATGAGTTACAGGTCTTGACCAAAAGGCCATTTCTTTTAGCTGCTATTTCCCCACTGAAGATTTGAGCTCATTCTGAAGGCACATTACCCAAATTCTCTAGGCAAGAAGCAGAATTCAAATTATTCACACCAAGGAATGAGTCACAAATCATGCAGGAAACAAGTCAGAGGAGGAGGCCCAACACTGGAAGTGCTGCACGGGCAGATTTCTGCCAACAGCCCTGGAAAAGCACACACGGGGTGAAAACATCCGAGTGAAATCCCTGCTCTGTTCCTTCTTTCTGATGTTTCCTCTCTATTTGCAAAACACACTTAAAATATAAATAAAATTAAATCAAAAAAGCCACAACAGCAAAATTTACATTTCTCAACAAACTGAGGATAAGACGTGGGGGAAAGAGCTGGAAAAGTAGGAATAAAAAATGGATAAAAATTTGGGATTCAGCACGTTGCTCCTTGGCTGGCTGCTCAGCCCAAATGGTGCCATTCACTGCTGGTGTTCTGCCACTGCAGTTTCATGTGGGGCCAACACCAGAGTCTGACCATCATTTCCCAGAGTTTATTTCCACACAAGGAAATACGAAGTTCTCTCTGCCGTAAAATGCTTTGCATTATCTTTCACGGCTTTAAACCACAAAATACTCCTTACATTTTATCTCAGTGTTTAATGCTTTTTAAGTTTACATTTGAGCTCTGATGATTAACTTTAAGAAACAAAGTAAACTGCGGGTGCTTTTTTAGCCCCTAAGGACAGTTATTCCTTCGGAATGTAACTGAAAAGATATTTTTACATTGTAGGAAACCAACTATAATGTACATTACAGCTCATTTTCCAACACTGGATTGCATCATAAATATATTTTAAGCTGCTGTGTTAAAATTATAGTGGAAAATTAAAACAAGCATAACCCATATTATTTAAGATGAATTTTACAGCCAAGTAAGAACCAAAAGGAAATAAAAACACAGTATTTGCATCCAAGAAAATTTGGTAGAAATAACATAAAAAACGTTTACAGCTAAAATCAACTTAGANCCATCTGTTGAGAGCATGGAACTGGTTCCCCCATTAGGAGATGCAATCTCAAAGCCAGGGATTAATATCCATAGCAGGGTCACCTCCCAAGGGTCTGACAGAAAGTGGGTGGAAAAAACCAAATGTGGGAGTTTTGTTCTGGTTTGCCTGTTTGGTGTTTTGTCGATTAAATATGGAACATTATTTTACCTGAAGCCCAAAATTAATGGTTCCAGCTGACAATCCTAACAGGCAACGTGGTGAACTATAAAGGCTGAGAAGTATTAATTTAAAAACCGATGTGTACTTGGTCAACATTATATTGTCTTTTTCACATAGGCACAGATATATTTAACAGCTCTATGAAAACCTGATACTAATTACTGCCTGCAATTAGAGACCCTGCTCAGGGTTAACAGTGCATGGGCACATCACACAATGTGATTTTTGAGCTTCGTGGCACGTTTGACCACAGGAGAACAGAGAACACTGCCATGACGAGGAGTACATAATTAAAATATATTGGCCTTGTCTTATATGCTGATGTTGGTACCAAAGACCAGAACGGCAACGAGGACTTGGAGTTTAAGAGAGTTTAAGAACACTGGGAACTAACTCTAGACAGGAGCCTTGTTTTTAAGTTGATAAATCTGCTTGCTGCTGCAGCAAAACAGAAAAGCCATGGCTAGTTCCAGTCTTCTGACAGAAAGATGGATTTCTGTCCTGACATTCAAACTCAATATTTGCTAGTTAATAATGCATTATCAGGGCGAATATTTTTTGCATTTTTCATCTCTGTGTTCTTAATAGCCAAATAAAAATTTTACTTTTTTCAGCTCACTACCTCTAAAATACCTTTGAAAAAACTACCAGAACAGGCAGTGTCAAGTATAGAAGTCATCAGATACTGGGGGTTTTACACAGTGTGAAGGACTACAAAAGATCACCATCAATACAAAGTATTGTATTCATAATAGTAATTTCTGGCTTCCATCAATGGTCTGTCTTTAGTATTCAGATAAACCATGAAATGCAGTGTCCTGGTGGTCTCACTGCCTTTACAATGTCCATTACCAGAGCAGACACCTTCCCTTTACCAAAGGACAATGTTAAACCCAATTCCAGCAGGTCCTCAACCAAGAGCTGCTACAATCACTGTAAAAGTAAAGGAGAAGGAAAAGTAAAAGAACGTAAAGCTAAAGTGACAGGACTAGAACCCCAGCTTCCTGCCACAGACACAAACCAACCAAAGAGAGGCACTAAAGTAGGCACCAAGGCATTAATAATTAATTCAGAATTCACCGTAACAATACTAATTATGGTGTTTCATGTGGCATTATTGAGAACATAATATGCACTTCTACAGGAAATTAATTGTAATTCACCAATTAATGTGTTAGAAAATGGGTTGTTTTTTTACCAGTCCTGCTGAAGTTTAAAAGCTGGATTTAAATCTCCACCTCGGTGACATGTTTTCAGAAAGCAGAGAGAGTTCAGAAGGATTTGACAGCAATTTTATCCGCACAAGATGCAGGGCTGGGTTTCTCAGCTAAGTAGCCTACAGGGAGAGGCACGGGAGTTTTGTTGGGTATTTCAGAGACCGTGTGTGATTCTCCTGTAAGGCTTATCTCTCATCTCCTAGCTAGGCCAACGGATCTAAGAAATCCCTCTCATTCAAATCAAATATCAGTGCAACTCCTATTGTTCCTGCCCTTATTGGAGATGCAATCCCCTTGATAAAGAAAGATGCGTGATGCTCTTTGAAGCACTTATCAATACTGCCCCTGCAGCAGAGAGCAGCCTGGCCCAGCCTACCCATCCGAGCAGCACACACTGACACAGGCTGGGAAGCTTGAATTTCTGACAAACAAAATATTACTGCAAGGCCGTGGGTGGTTTTTAGCTGCACTTTCAGTCCACAGAGTCAAATTCAGAGGCTCATCTGAGCAGACAGTCTCATATCCCGGACACACGGACGCGCAGGAGCAGCGAATATCCTGTGTCAGGGCAGGAGATCTGATCAGCATTTCCATACTCATCTCCAACCCTCAGTACTGCTGATGTTCACCAGGGTGCTCTGAGGCCCCGATTCTCTGATGTCCCCTCTGGACAGCATCTTCAGGACACCCCAGCTCCGCACAGCCCTGTGAGGGTGAAGCAGCCAGAGTCCTGTTTTCCACAGAACTGCCCAGGAATGATACGCCTTAAAAAGGGGCAGACACACAGGTTCATTATTCAATCGTTCAGGAGAACAGGACCACAAAACCATTAATGCCTGGAGGCCTTTGCAGATACCAGGTCACAGGAAAAGTCTGCAACAAGGGGAGTGGTGATGGATGCTCCCCACAGTGTCCCCTCCCTCTGGCAGAAGGGGTGAAGGATTCAAGGACACACACGGAAGAGAGCTCAACCTGTGCCATGGTACAGCAGAAGCACCTAATTCACACATATCATCCTTTAAAAAGAGCTAGCTAGGAGACCTTAATGCATTTGTGGCTTTATTAAGCCTGACCATCCCTTCTAAATCCCATCCATAATTCTCTTTTCAACTGCTTGTATGTCTGGATCAAAGAAAAGATGGATTTCAGTGTATTTTAAAAACTGCTGAGCCTGGAAACTGTTCTTAAAAATTACTAATTGTATCTAGCAAAAAACAAAACCCAACTAAAACCAATCACTTCTGGCAGTCTAGAAACAAGTCTCCTTCCCACCTCTAGAAAAAGCAGTGAGAAGGAAACACCCCCATCTCCAAACTTCAACCCGAGCAAAGCCTGCATGGCAAAGAGGCTGTTTTGGTTAATTACTTTTTCACATGAACAGATTGGTCCGGATAAAATGCCAGCACTGCTGACCTCTGCCTGGTTCCTGTTCCCTCCCTTCAGCAGCTGCTCCAGCACCAAGAGATGCTTGGTCCCCATAGCCAGGGCAGCTCCATCTCATGGAAAGCCACATGGAGATGAGAAATCTGCTGCCTGAAATAGCCTGTAGGTACAGTAATCTGCCCTCAAGTGTCAAACTCAATGCTCATTTTTATTACCAGATTTTCTCAGCACCCTCTGCTAACAAAAAAGTTGCCTCATCACATTTTTTGGAAGAACTTTCCTTTTCAGTTCCATCTTTCAGACAGGCACACTAATCATATTCAAGGCTAGACCTGCAAGCAGGATGTAAATCACTTTACCAGCTCAGCTGCCATGTATTTAATAACTTATTCACAGTTGCAGGAGGAAAAAAAAGGTGAGATTATATGTGGGGGTAGACAAAGAGGGAATATAATTTCCAGGAGTTATACAGGACTTCCCATAAATTTTTACAGTACTATGGTGGAGGGAAGCCCCTTCATTGTATTGCAGGGGCTAAACCTGGAGCCAGAGCTAAAATCATGTTGGTGTTTGATGCCCCTTGGGCACGGGAGGGAATTGCTAGTTGTAAGCAAGACTGAGTGGAGGAAGAGTCAGTTTGCTGGGGGAAAAAAAAAAAGAAAAAAAGAGGAAAATAAGAAAAAAAAAAAGTTTTGTTTGTCAGACAGAGCTGTACAATTGTCTGCAAATGCCAAGGAGGGCAAAACCCTCCGAAGACATGTCAAGGCCCTGATCCAGCTGTCAGCTGTTCTGGTAGGCAGAAAATGAAGGCTGACATGTGAGCGGGATCCTGATGGTGCCTGCGTGGTGCAGCCCTTCCCACCCTGCACCCAGCCCGGCCCGAGCACAGGGAATGTGTTATGCAGATTTCCCTATTAGCATGATTGACCTAATATTGGATGACTCCGTACCCAAGTGCTTATGTGAAATAATAAGCCCGGCTACTGAGCAATTATTAAATACAAGGAATTGTTAAATCCTTGCATTGTACATATTCTAAAGGAAATTAATCATTTTGAACTCTGGAGAATACAGTTTTATAAGAAGAGAAGAAATAGCAAATACACAATAGGGTATTTAAATGCTAATACAGTCAAACAGTTTAAAGCATAGCATACATTTTAATATTGGTTTACTGAATACTAATTATGCTCTCCTAAGTAGCAGTAAGTAGCATTTATTATGACTTGTTGAAAGTATTGATCCAGATGGTGACAAGTACAATTTCCCTTTCTTGCCAATATCCTTAAAAATACATATTATCAGATTACCAAGTCTTCTTAAACCATGCTTTCCTAGGAATATCCTGCTCCAGCTACCAGTGGCAGCCCGATACGTTATAGCCCAGAATGATTTCAGCCCAATTGTGTGAGGTGAAACGATAGTGTTTGTTATCCATGAGCCAAAATTTGCTGTCCTTTACTCAAGGCTGACAACTCTGCATGTTTTTTGCATCTGGCCACACAGTAGCTTACACAGGACGGAGAGGAGCCTTGAACAGCCATTCCCTGTGTCGTGCCAGCACAACTAACACCACTAAAACACACGGACCATGCTTTGGGATGCTCTGAAGTGGTGCTGAGCTCATCCCCAGGCAGGAGGGGCTCAGGGCACCTAAACCCCCAGTGCAAGGGCTCCAGAGGACACAGGCACTTGCCCGGCCCCAGCAAATAAAACACTAAAGCCCCTTCCTCCCCACGCTCACTTGGAGAGGTACCAGCCTGTGGGCCATCCGCTGATTTTAATGGAAAGAAACTCAGCTAAACTACGGCAAAGGAGCAAATTCAACCACGCTGCTACTAAATCAAACCTGGCTGGGAGAGAAACCAGCACAGGATTTGTCCCCCCTGCCTGTACGATAAAGCTCTTCTAAAAACATTGAGCAACGACTGTCATGAACACACAGCAGCTAATTCTTAAATGCATATTTTAATAGTCATCTTCAGTTTGATTAACATACAATACCTGGTGCATTAAATGCAAATTAAATATGCACTTAGTAAATTCAATTTAAAGCTTTGCTGTTTTCTTTTATCTGTTACATCAAAGATAGCAAAAAAAGTAGTGGCTTTATTTTCTTCAGAAATATAATGTGAATAGAGCTGACTTAACGGGAACATGAATGCAAAAGTAGATTCAACCCTATTAACTTTTACAATTTTGCTGCAGAAATTGTTTCTCTTGATATTTTAATTTCAACTTTGCTGATCGTGGAAAGAAGCAAGGTCAGGACCTCTGCTGCTGTTCCTCAGACGGCACAGCACCACTTAGCATAATTCAAGCAGTTGTAAAAAATTAGTACTGCACTCTAGGATAAATGAGTTTGTGTTTGTGCCTCTAATGGTGCAGGATTAGGGTTAAAGGAAGTAGCATTTCTGTAGCTCAACTGAAATAAACATTACAAAAGGCCAATTTACACTTCCAAGATTATATGTAATGACAGAATGTTTAAGAAATTATTTCAGTCTAGCATTGTTCTGCCATATAGCTGTAAGTAGGCCATTCACTATGATACCCCAGCCGTCTTTCTCAGCAGCACCAAGTCACAAATGTTTTACAATTTATTTTTATCACTAAAATTAAAGGGAATAGCGCTGTGTTTACACTGTCACAAGGGTAATGTATCATGGCAGAGAATGTAACAAAAGAATCCCAAATTGATGAAATTAGCATCATCTTCACTATTAAAACTCACCACTAGAAACTTTACAACCCAAAACATCCACTTTTATATCTGTCAACTTGATACTAAAAAACCCTGCAAACCAAACAGATTATAAACCGTCCTCACCTAATTTTCTGCATCTGATGAGCAGGTGAAAATTCACACACCCTTTTTATAATCACTTTGACAGACTTTCAGTTTGAAACCTCGACTTTTCCAAGTCCAAAGGTATTCAGGTACACATAATTAACAAGTTTTGTGCAAACAAAATAGCCAAATCCCCTTCCTACACTCCCACTCCTTTTGGAAGAGAAGTTAGTCATGGCAGGTGATGCACAGAGACAAAATGGTTTTCAAGAGAGTGGCAAAAAGCTTTAAACTGAATATCCTGTTTGATTACAACTTCATGCAACTGCAAGTCGGTGTGATAATGCCAGAGCCATTCAATCCCAGCGCTGCTGGAGCGCTGCCAAAGCAATTAAGGTTGCTGACTTGGCCATGAAGCTGAGAATATATACAACAATTTTACACCCCATCATACTGTGGTAACGGGTACTTGCACCCACAGAGGAGAGAGAGAGACAACTGCAAAGTGTGGTCTAAGTCAATGCACAGAATATTTACCAAGAGCAAACGGCTCTCAAATGGGAAATAAAACCCCTGCAACCAGTGCAGCCCCAAAAGTGGGAAAAGGCTTTTGTCTTCAGGGGCCCAGGGCAGAATTTTTCTTTCAGGTATTCACACGGGATGCCCCCAGAAGGATCAAGCACTAAGATACAACACTGAGGCACAGCCTCACGAATCAGGGGATGCAGACTCAGTTAACACATCTGGCAGCCCAGCTCCACCCGTCTTAGATTCCTGTTTAAGCTTCACGTTCTCCTCCTGTGTAGGATTCACCAGCCCAGCAGATGGAGAGGCAGCAGGCCGGGGTACAGAGGGCACAGCTCCAAAAACACCTCCAAAAGCAACTCAGTCCTGGAGTGGACACAGAAGAAAAACAAGCAGGGGCTGGGGCAGCCTCTGGGAAGGGCACGAGCACAGCCCCAGACACACAATTATTGTCCATGATTTCTCTGCTGGGTCACCACCCCGATGAGGAGCCAGCACAGACCCACAAACACGTGAAGGGCTGGATTTTCAAATGGAACAGTGCAGAGTTTACAGCAGCAGAGCTCTGCACCAGCCAGCAGCCTTTATGTGCTGCTTAATATAATTATCAATATATGGAGGGGGAAAAAAAAAAGGGGGAAGTAAATGAGGAGTTGCCATAGCAACTGTTACCTCCAAGGAATACGAAAGATATGGGACCACTCTCACCGAGGGTATGTCTTATTTATTGTTTCCTATTTTGAATGTTCAGCAAAGTTCTGCTGCTGGACACTGCTGTGCAGGCTGGCGACCTTCGCTGGGCAGCACTTGCATTTTGTTGGTGGGTTCTGCCTCGAGAGAGGCCCCTCATTGCCAGTGCTGACAGGCAGGACCAAAAGCAAACTCTCCCCATCAGCACAGCAACATCTGCTCCTAATTCAAGTGCCTGCTGATGGTCAGCACCTCCCCTGCTAAATTACAGCACGCTCCCAATTTATAAGCCACCTAAATAACTGTTACAGGGAGAAAGACAGAGAAATTCACTCCAATCTTGGCAATGATAAGCCTGTAAAGACTCATGGGTTTTCATATTTGTTTGTGGTTTTTTTTTAACTAGGCACTGCTTTTGCCCTGAATCACTATTTTTCACTGATAGCTGAATGTCCATGCGAAGGATTTTGAAGCACGTGCCTAAACCCCACTGGCATTAACGGGACAAAAGCAGGTGTCAAAACACTGAGCTGTGCAGAAATGGTGCCAAAAAAAATGATGAAGTCAAGTTTAGACTTTGAGGAATTCCAGCCTTTACAGCATCAAATTTAGGCACGTTTCTATGTAACATTCCTGCTGCTGGACAGAACTGAAAAATTTGGATTTGGAGCAAGGGGAGAATCACTATTTTAGGATCCTGCTAAGTGTTCAGGAGAGAAAAGAATAGCAGAAAGAAATTAACACATAGCTTACATATAACTTCATTAATAAAAAACAGTATTGGAGGTAATCTTCAAAGAACACAACATTTTGTAGATACCTTGTTTTTATGAATGGATCCCACAAGAGAAAGAAGTAAAGGGTAAAATGCAAGATTTAATGGTAGTAGGAGTAGTAGAAGCAGCATCAATGAAATCAAATTAAATAACCCAACCTAAAATTCTATGTAGATGCCTCTACAAAACTGGATTATGTTCATAATTTTAAAAATTATTTAAATTCTCATTTTTGTTGAGGCTAAGATTTGTCCCTGTGACATCAGCAGGCTGTCCATTTCCATATCTGACTATTCTATTTCCTGATCAGCTTATGCATTTCCCTTTCTTCCCCTGCTGTAGTGTTCTTTAGAGATGCACCATTAATTCTGCCAAGAGAGACAACAGGACTTTCATTCCCACTACCTACCATTTCCTTTAATAACATTCTAAATAATATTTCTAATCTACAGATAATCCATTAATATTACATTAGTGGAATACCAGTGCACTTGCATGTAACATGAAATATAAACTTCTAAAAAAAAAAATCAATATTATCATCTGTAAGTAGAAACAGGATGACAATACTGAAACACAAAATAAACAAAAATTAAAAAACAACAATAACAAAAAAGCAGCCTTCATTCTCTTTCCTGTGCATCTCATTAAATGAAGCAGAATGGATTTATATCAAAGTCTGTGCTAGCTTTAAAAGGTAAAAAAAGAACAAAAATTCAAGCTTACTCTTGGAAGCACAGATACAGAATTCAAATCATCCTTCTACAAAAATTCTCATTTTAGAAGTGTCACGTATTGAGCAGCCATAGCTGAACAGCAGCTGACAGTGGCAGTGCAACATTCACTTCCTTGGGTTATGCCACATGAAAGAAAGAAATTCACCCTTATTTTGCTACCTTGAAAAATGGAGATCTCTTCTCCCCCTGCCCCACAAGACGCGTCCTCAGCAATGGAAGGGACGACAGAGAAATTCTTCATGTGTGGAAGGACGCCAGCAGCAGAGCACAGACAGCGGCTCTGCCACCAACCCTGCTCTTGTGCAAGGCACAGGGAGAGACACGCAGCACCAGCGCGAGGTGAGAGGGCGGCAGAAAAGAGGATGAGCACTGCAGGACACTCGCACACCACGCTCTTCCCTGCAGGCACAAGATGGCCAGCGAGGAGCAGTCGCAGCCTTCCCCGCGACAGCAGCTGTGCCAGTAGGAGATGCAGCCTTAAAAAAGACACATATCCCTGTTTTCTCTTTCCTGTCCTAACTTCCTAGCTTGCTTTGCTGCCAAGGCTGAAATAACATCACTCTGTGCATCGTTTTAGGGAGAGCTGTGAACTCCTGCGCTCGCCCGCCAGACGGGAGCTGTGAGCCCGCGCACGGCGCCAGGGCTGTCGTGGAAAAGGGCTGACAAAATGGGAAATTTGCCCCTTAAACAGGCCTGAAGGCACCTCAGTATCCTGGGCAGAGCGGAACAGCTCAAGGGAGAGGTGATTAACCCACTGAGATTGCCCAGGTATAACACTATTATTTGTATTTGATTATTTCATCTGAGCAGAGAAGCCACAAGCAGCCTCTGCTCCTCCCCGATCCTCAGGGATGTGGAGATCAGGATGATCTCATAGGACATGAGAGACCTGAGCTCTAGACTTACACAGGGAGAAGGGAAGGCAAGCCAGTGACTTCTAGATTTTGAACTCTCTGCTTGTAGGGGACACAGAGGACAAGCAGATTCCTCAGGCACAACATCCTTCCACAGCTCTGCTCCTCCCATTTGGTACCTCCCCACTTCTCCCACAGGTGTCTGGAATGACTGTCCTGGATGCATTCAGATGGAAGGGCTTGTCTGACACAACATTTCTTTGTACCGCCCTGACAATTTTTTTGGGAAGTTTTGTTGGTTCTGGCCTCTCCCCCCACTCCATTTCACTTGAGAGGAAAAACAGAGATGGGGAAAAAACTTTAAAAGCATATCTATCCATACAGAGAATCTGCTTTGCTTGCCAACTTGGAAAACCAATTATTCATGTTATTCATGCAGCCAAACTTGTAGGCAGAAAGAGATTGTCAGCTGAATCTCCTGATGGAACACCACAAATGCTGCATTGTCCCACAAACCCTTCAGCACGGGAACTGACCCAAACTGATCCACTGGGGATCACTTCAGCAGTGCCCAACTCCAGCACCTCCAGCCATGGGCAGGAGCAACCGCCCTGCCAGACTCACAGCTCCATGTGACACAAGGAGCCATAAAACCACTCAGGAAGGGAACGAGGGCACCTCCACTTCACCCCACCTTTATTTCAGAGTGGGGCAGAGCTCTAACGGACTGCAAGGCAAAGCAGCAGAAGCAGAGAGACTTCCCTGTGCTCACATCGCCACGAGGCCTTTTTGATGTCACACACATACTCAGTGACTGATGATGGCAAAAATGGGAGTGGGGAGAAGTTGTCAGGATTTGATGGTTTAAGTGAAAGACACTTCAAAGGAGAAGAAAATGTTCAAATTATAAAAAGGCCCATTTCACTCATGCACTTTAAAATGGCAATAATCCATTTGATGCCAAAAAGAAGAAAGGAAGAAAAGAATCAAAGAACAATAAGAAAGATGCTCTGGCTTATAATTGTACTCTCTCCTCTACAAAGTCTGTAGCTCTTTTTCTTCCTGCTCTATCCTGAATCTTCCACAGCTGCAAAGCCCTCGAGCTACAGACAGGTTTCAGTCCAGTAATACTGTCTGTGGCTTATTACAGCTGAAGATCCATGATGAAGGGCAGAAATATCCTCAAGTTTGCACACTTGAACAACACTAGAGATAAGAACAAACTTTAAAATCCTGGATAATCCTCACTTTACTAATAAGCAATTTTATCTAAATCCTCCTTTAAAAAATCGTGCTTCCCTGAGTGATGCTGGGGGAAGGAAGTTACCACGTCCAATTTCCAGCTCTATTCAACCAGTATTAACCTGAGCTCCTGCCAAGTCATGGGGGCTCTTTGGTCCTCCTCATCTCAGCTGCCAGGAGTTTCATCCTCATCATTTCTCCTGACAATTTGAGGTTTAGCTCTCTCCAGGCTGCCTCCCTATGGTGCCAGGTATCCCACTCCCACTGGCCGCCCTAATGCAGGTTCCCATCTGCTCCATCTGAATACTTGATTCTCTCAGCACCCTAGAGAAGCAAAGAAAAGCAATTATGCTTTTATGGCTCTGAAGCTGCACAAAGGAAGCTGAAGAGAGAGATTTGCCAAGACACTTATATTTTGAGGCCCTCGGCTTTGGCTAAACATGTTCCTTTTTTGAGGACCCAGAGCAGACCCCACAACACTCATGGAGCCCCGGGTCTCACCTGTCTCCATTCACAGAGAGGCTGCTTTCTCACCTGGCATTTTCAGGCTAACACACTTGCACTTGGTGAGAACGGAACAGGATTCTTGCAGGAAGCAAAGCTGCATCTGAATTATGACAGTTAATTAATCAACATGTTCCACACCTTTCACTGAATGCAAAACACTCGCCAAAGGACCCTCCAGCAAGCACTACCATACAGCAGGACTGCACACATAAAAGAAAGGCACTTTTTTCTTTATCTCAACCCAATAAAGCCTTTTGAGATGCTTACTCCATGATAAGATCCCCAGGAAACTACAGCAACATGCACACAAAGCCTGTCACAGCCCACAATCAAACTCTGAGTCCAAGAAATGCACTTCTAACAGGAGGAGCTAGAGTGGGTCCTGGAGCCTAAGCCCAGAGCACTAATTCAAATAGCACAACACACGAGTTATTAATCCAGAACTGAGCCCAGGAAGCAGCTGACGAGCTGTGTCTGACTGCTCCAAATTTGTCCCGGCAGTTGCAGCGACAGGGCAGCACAGCCACGCTCACATCTGACTCATTAAATCCCAACAGCAGCACCGGGACCTACCCTTGGGAAAGAGGGGAAATGGGCACCACACAGCTTGTCCTTTACAAGCAGCAAACAGGGCCCTTTGTAAGGGGAGGCAGGAGAGCTGTGCAATGACTAAATTGTGCTCTGGAGGTATGGGCTGACCTGCAGAGCTTTAAGTGTGTCACTGCAGTGGCAGCACAGTTCTTCAAATGAGAGCTGGAGCACAACTACAGCTTGAAAACGTTTTCATTGTGCAAACTCTGCCTGGCTTCAGTTTTAATTTTGTGCCCTTTTTAGAGGATTAACTGTGCAGCACAGGACCGTATTCCAGCTGGCTGTGCTGTGGCAGAGCCCATCCAGCAGCAGTGCAGGACTTTGGCTCACATCAGGGTCTCCTGATGGCGTGGCACGTTGTGTCCTCACATGGCTCCCGGAGCTGCGTCCCTAACTAATGCAGCCACATCAAAAGCAGTGCACTCGTAGGTGTGCAAATGAGGTTGGAGGGTTTGCTGGGTGAAAAACAGCACCTCACGTGTGAAAAGCTCTGCCTGCCTCTCTCTGCCCCAACCCAGTCAGCTTTAATTGTAATACAGGGGATGAAAGACAATAATTAGTTCTGAAAATAAATTGAGTACAGTTAAACAATCTCCTTGCTGCAATCTTCAATTAAAAAATATGAAAGGAAATGAATGAATAATTCCTTTCCTCCTCGGGGAATAAGGGAAACCAGATCTTCAGAAATAGGGAGTATAAACAACAAGGCAAGATCTATTCCCAAACAAATTCATCTACAAGGCAAATACATTAGGACTTTTTTTTTCCATTAAAACATATTTGTTTCTCAGCTTATGAACCAAATAGAGAAAATTGCACATATATTTGAAATTCTACATTAAAAGTGTGTGCAAACATTTCCAATAATCAAGATGACTGTGAAATGTTTGTGCCAAGTGTTTCAATAGCTCTTCTTCGTTTGAAGATGGTTCATATCCATCACATGGTATTGGTTCCAGGCCCAGTGTTTCAGCCTGAAGTACTCAAACATCATGAGTCAGTTCCCCTCAAAATCATTTCAGTGACTTAAAATGAGACACAACACACATAATTCTTTGGTTCCTTTGAAACTGCCTTTTATCTTACAGCAATCTACATCACTCATTGTCAGGGTGCTTTTTCCTAACACTAAAAAGTTACAGAACTGACTACAAAAATTAATACATTAAAAGTGAAAGGGGACATGTTCTCACATTTCTGTTATTCCATGAAGCGGAGGGTTAAATTATGTTACTTATAATGAGGGAATCCTGAAGGTCAGTTTGCTGCTCCTTGATTGTGAAGGGGATTTGAAACCTTCCAGACTCCCAAAAGGCTCTTTTGGTTGCAGGGAATGAAATCCAGCAGGCAGTGGCCCACTGTCACCCCACGATGACCCTGGCACTGCACAGGACCCTAGGTTACTGAGCTGCCAGGCAAATCATGCTCCTGGCAAGGGGAACAGATCCCTGGCGTGCCAGAGCGCACACACACCTGGGCGAGCTCCTACTCCTGCTCAACCTGGGCTATGCCTTTGCACCGACCTCTCCTTCACACTCTGACCCGTTATTTCTGCTCGTGGCATTTTCTCAGCAGCCATCACCACCCACCACATCTCGCGCCCAGCCTTGCCAGGCCCTGCCAGCTCCAGACTGCCAGAGACAGCCAGGCTGCCTAAACGTGTCCAACAGCACAACTGGGACATTTCAGCCACAAGAAGCTCTCACAAGCTTAAAACTGCACAAGCTGCAAGCCCCACGCTCAAAACCCAACACAACGCCACACCAACCCTCCAAACAAAACGAAAATTGAAGTGCCAAGAGCTCACCGAGCATAGGAAGTAAGCGAATGCAGAGTTCTGCAGGGATTTTATTTCAAGTCAAATGCTGTCTCTTTGATAGGCAGAACCCATGCCTCTATCCTTCCAAATATCAGCACAAACAACATGAAAAGCTGCCCAGATATTTTTCTTTAATCTCAGCCTTAAGACAGCCTATTGTCAGTTTGGTTTGTTTAAAGCCAGAGAAGCTCGGGATCAAAATATTCCTGCAAAGTAACCATTCTACAGCCTGTTGGACAGCAGTATTATAAAAAAAAAAAGGAAAGGAAAAATCTCACCCTTACACTCGCCAGTGTTCGTAGGGGAGCATTGCATAGAATTGTCACAATAAGTTAATATGACAGTATAAAAGCCAATACTCACCCTGGGATTACACAATAAATAGACTCCATTAAACTACTCTGTAAACTCTCCTGTGAGAAATTTCTCTTTGATCCAGAACTTAATAGGAATTATTTAATCATAATGAGATGGTAATAAAACAGCATCACCTGAATAAGCTATTTTATTACCTGTTTCATAATTAGCTCCTCTTCATTATAATTCTCTCAGATACTGGAAACTATGCTAAGGCACATGGAAAACACAGAGGTGATTGATGACAGCCAATGGGGCTTCATGATGGGAAAATCTGGGGGCCTTCTACAAAGGGGTTCCTGGGATGGTGGGCGAGGGCAGAGTGAGTGACATCGTGACCTGGGCTTGTGAAAAGAATCTGCCACTGTCCTACACAACAGCCTTGTCCCTAAACTGGGCAGAGATGGGTCTGACAGGCAGGCTTGGGGATTTTTGCTGGGTTTCTTTTCCTTACCACAGCCACACAGGGGCCTGCTTTGGTACCAAGGAAGTGACAGCAAAATGCAAGAGAAAGAAAATCTGTTCTGAATTTGTTTTCACAACTGAATTAATGGTTTAACCCACCTCAACTGATGATGTTAACATACTTTTCTTTTTTGAAAGACTAGGAAAATCTGGTTGCAATTTCTGTGACACAGAGTTGATCCTCTGCCTTCTCCAACCTTGGGCCAAATGTCAAATTTCTGCACCAAAGCAGGGTTACAAAGACCTTAAAAACTGCAAATTCAAGACACAAGCTTGGAAAAACAGGATATTTTCTCAGCAAAGCACAGTGTTGAGTACGACTGGACAACTGTTACTGAAGCGTTCCAAAAACTACCTGGCACACACCACAGAAAATACTCACATGAATGATTTATTTGAATTTGCCCAAGTTACCAATGGACAGCGTCAAGAATCCTTAAAATAACCTTGAACCCTTAAAAAGCCCTGAAAATAAGGGCAAAGCACATGCATACACCAGGCTATTTAAAAACCAACGTGACATAAGAAGACTCTATATTTCTGAAAAGGGCTTTTAACCACACAGACTTTTATACAACCAGATGCCCTCACAGAGCATCCCACAGTTTTTAGGGACCATACACTCTGGACAGCTGCACATCTCTCAAGCAAGACTGCAAAATCAGTATCTCACCCTTTATTTCTCCTTTACTCTAAAACTGTATTTAAAAATATGAAATCTTGCCACTGCAATGAATTTTTTTCTTTACACACCTTCCTCATGTATTTTCACATAGATACTGGAAAAGTTAAGGGTATTAGAATAATTTTGTAACACTTTGGTACTGATAAATTCCTTTAGTGTAATATGAAATCCAGAGTATTTTTTTTTCCTTAAAGCTCATTCTAAGACTTCAAAAAAGCACCAACAGATACCTTGACAAGCCTTTAAATGCTGTTGAGCTCCTAACACAGAATTCATGCCAGAATCCAAAGCCCTGGCTGTAAACATGGGAAGTGTTAGGCAAGTTTCACTCCAGTAGGAATGTAATTGGATTAAAACACATCATTTGATAATTTTGCAGTTAGTCACCAAAATAAGCATCTAAGTAATTTCAATTTTGCAGATAAGTAGTCCTCTTAGTGGAGTTGTACAATTTGGTAGGGAATTATTTTTAGGAAATTTTGAAAGACAGTGCTATTTAAAATAATATTAAAGATGTAACTGAAATTAAGAAAAAAAGTTGTACAAAATTCTGTCAATATCTCAATTTGTGAATTAACCACCTCTTGATATTCAACTCTACTAGAGTGATTATGGGCTACAGCCAAGAAGGGGCATGTGTGATAAATATCTCTTTTTATGCCTCCATAAAATGCTCTTCTATCATGAATAAAAAAAGTAGATAAACAATGTGTGATGACAAATTAGCATTTAAAATTTCTAAGCTATCTAACCTCCTCTGCACGTACTCTGAAAATCACTAATAAAGTGTTCATCTCTACAATGAAGCTGTTTGGGTAGCTAAACAGTAATGGAGCAGATGCTTAATATCAGCCTTTAAGCCTCAAAATGTACAAATACAATTAATTGCCAGCCCAATTTTGGAGGCAGAGCTGTTAGAAAAAGAAGTGTCTTTGAAATTCTGATGGTAGAATTTTTCTTTTGGAGGGGAGAGAGCAGTGTGTTATTTTAGCATAATTAAAACCTTTTTAGTGCAAGTATCACCCTTCACCTGTGTTCTTCCCACCCCATCCACGGGTACTAAATTCTTCTTGCTGAGATTCTTTACACAGAGAAAGTCAGAATCTGAGCAACACAGACTGTCTTTTTTTTAAAAGGACAATTGCACCGTTCAGCTCCTCACAATGCAAGCAATTTGAGGTTATCAGTCTGTTTGCATGTGTTTTCACTGCGCTCAGCACAATGAAACCCTGACCTTAATTACTGGCTATCATCATAAAACTACCAGGGCTAGTACCACCAGCACTGAGTCAGAAGCTTTGTTTTATACATGATTACTAGCTGGTGAACCTTCCCCGATCAAACTGAGCGGAGCAGTGCTGAAAATAAAATAACCATTTAAAATAAAATCAGTTTTCATAGTCTAAAGTGCTGCTGGAAATAGGACAATATAAGCTATTCATTCCCGACACCGCTGCTGCGAGTACAATCTATGGTTTATAATTAACAGATATACAATACTTCTCCCCTGCTACTCCTTTTTTAAGCTCTCCTACATTTATGACTGTGCTAATTCCCACTGGAAGTGCCTACACTGCAATGCTGCTGAAGCTCCCCTTGTAGCACAGTCCTGCTAATACAGGGCATTGATCTGGCAGCAGCTGCGGGCTGGGTGGGAGAAAAGAGCCCAATCCTGGTGTTTGATTCCCCCTGGGCTGCAGGATGTGGGCAGACCCCGCTGCCAGCAGGGATGAGGGGCTGGGGCTCTGCCTGCCCCATCTCCCTCCCTGGGACCCAGACTGGGGTAGAAAGGCCCCACCAGCACCAAATCCAAGGCTGGGCAGCATTTCAGACAGGTCAGTGGACTGGGATGCACTTGGATCCTTCCCAGTTTTCCCCTCTTGTGAAGCCTAGTGGAGGGGTGATGCCACCCAAGCTCCTGGCAGGTGAAGGAGGGATGGAAAACAATTAGTATATCCACATCCCTTTAGGCTACACATTCTAGAAGCAGAATCAGCTTGGTACTACTTGACATTTGGCCCACATGAAAAAAAACCAAAACAACAACCCATTAGGTTTTAGGGAGATCTCTTCCAATCCCTGCCCAGTCATGCCTCTTAATAAAGGGGAAGAAAAGAAACCCAGGAAAGGGCTGAATTACACTGCCACATCCATCACTCTGAACTCCATCTATTTCTTTATTTCTTCTATACAATGAAGAGCAAAGTACACACCTTAATTATGCTGACACTAACCCTGCTCAGTAAATAAACATTCTGTATCAATATTTACTTCCCTCTGCACAATAAACCACTGCTGGAATTCAAATCTTCCTCACTCCCTTTCAGAAGTCTCAGCTGCCCTGAAAAAAGAATCAATCATCTGTAGCAGTCACTCCTGAAGGGCTCATAATAGCCAGCTAAAAGGCAGTGGACAAACCCAAAGATTATCATCTGGAAGCCAGTTCCCTTAAAAGGACATTTCTTCTTAAATTTATCACCAGCTGCCCGGGACAGGCATCAGGCACTGTGCAGTGTATTCAGCAAGGCTCAAGGAAACACCAAGACACAACAAACAAACAAAAAGGTGCTCAAAGGCGCCGCCATCCCAATCACGTGGAGCTCGGAGGGGATGTGGGGGATGGCCAGAGCATCCTCCCAGCTGGTGGAAGCCCCAAGGTCAGCACGTGGCAGGCTGGGGTCACCTGGCTGCTACCGGGAGAGACAGCAGCAGCATCACCCAGAGAGCCCACGGAAGCTGCTACAGGCAGCAGCAAGGACGAGGGTGGAAATCACAGAAAGCTCCTGGCTTTCAATCATATCAGTGTTTTGGGTTTTTGTTTGATTTTTGTTTTCCCTCTTAAATACCATTTCCAAGGGAAGCTTTCTTTGCCCCCGCCAGAAGGAGAAAGGAGAGCAATTCAATTAATAAAACCAGATTACCTTTTACCAAGTTAAATAAAAGCCAATAAAAATGAAATACCAATGCACATGGCAGATTTATGCTAACCACTTCATTGCAAGGCAGACACACCTGGGTATGATATTAAAAAAGATCAAATTAAACTTTTGTGACTGCAACAGCAGGTGACAGAGCAGCACTTTCCCTTACAACATCTTGTGACTATAAAGTATATCCTTGCCTTCTGCTTGAACTCACTTTTCAACCTTCCTGAGAGAAGTAGTAAATACCGTTCCCCGTGCCTCTGCATGACCTTGCACACACCTATGGGGAAGGGGAAGAGGGCTGACACCAAAACCCGTTCTCAAACCCAGGAACTGCTTTTCAGGAGTATTGCTGACCAGATTCCAGAGCTACAGCTTCTACATAAGGTTAAAACTTTGGGTTTTCACAGTGCCACGCTGTCGCAGCTGAAGCTCTGCTCTAAAAATGTGTCTACAGTGAAAACACAAAGCCACGTAAGGGGCCTCCTGTTTAGACACTATGAACAGTTTGACCTCTTTCATCATAGCCAGCACCATGTCAGAATTCTTTTATTAGCACAAGTCATAAAGATGTAGAAAACAGTAAGATCCCGTATTATGTAAATGCTAACTGGGGACAAACAGCTTAATGCCTAACAACAACAGCAGGCACTAGAAATGTGGCAGCTTGGGGTGAAGGGTGTTTAGCTTATTATTCCTGAAAAGTCATTATTACTTCAGCCTTATTTACACACACAACATACAGAGCTGCATGCACCACATCCTTGCTCGTGCTGGGCAGGAAGCAGCTCTCCCTGCAAAGGAGATTTTTCACTCTGCACCACGACACAAACGCAGCAGCGTTCAAGGCCAAGATGGAGACAACCGACCCAAGGCTGCAGATCTGTGACTCTGGCGCTGCAGAGACCAACACCCCTGAGAACAGGATTGCTGCTGGATTGTCAGAACCCACCATCAAACGGGCTGTGACAGCAGCTCCCCCACGAGTGCCTGCACGGGCGCCCAGCGACTTCCCCGGGTGTTTACTACAAGAGTGGGGCCTGAGCATCAAGGGAAGAACCACTTCCCACCCCCGCCTCGATTTTGTGAAACGTCTAAATTCAATTAGTTATGCTTTCTCTCTTCTTCCACAGCCTATGCAGTTGATTTCACACTGTGACAAATGCAGCCTGGCTTTGAATTTCAGCAGTGAAAGTTGACTGCCCAAA
The DNA here is from genome assembly GCA_013396955.1 of Regulus satrapa. Taxonomy (NCBI): domain Eukaryota; kingdom Metazoa; phylum Chordata; class Aves; order Passeriformes; family Regulidae; genus Regulus; species Regulus satrapa. The sequence continues at coordinate 644,733 of VWZN01002258.1, forward strand.
TGCGTGCAGAAAGGAAAAAGCAAAGTGATGCAATCGTGGGCAAGGTGAATTAATTTAAATTTTAAATCAACACTTGTAAAGCAGTTTTTTAACACCACTCACCTTGGCTTTCCTCCCTCCAGAAAGAAGCACCATTTTAAGCAAACAGAAAATCCTCAGTTTCATGTTGCTGGTTATGTACACAACATTTTCTATTTTCTATCATCACATCACGAAGAACTGTTGGAGATTAAGTGTCTGTTTACCTTTCAGCACAGCAGTAGGGCTGCTGGATTCCAAGGCAGGATGTCCAAGCTGAGAATGAACAGTCCTTTGGCTCACTGGGAACTTTAACAAGCAAATGTTCAAATGAACAGGACATGGAAGATCGTCCTGAGGAGGAGGAGGATGATGCACAGGTTGGAGTTCTGAGAATCACCACCAACACATTTTTGTCCTACGGTATTCTCCTCCTTCCTACTAAACTTGCACTTGCAATGAGCCCAGCACTTCTGGGACACCAAGGACATGAGCCCCAAGCAGCTGCAGAGATCAGGAGCTCTCCAGCTCACCTGGGTTTAGCAGGGCCAAGGAGGAGTCACATGTTTTGGGGCCAAACTGAGACCAAGCCAAGAACACAGATCCCAGCAGTCCCCTGACCTTTTGCACTTCTCCTTCTGTTCAACTGAGCAACTACAAACAAGCACTTTTAGGCCACTCTTACAAGCTTTGCAGAATATTTCTCCACTCGCCCTTTTATCTGAGACTTAGTATTAAAAAGGCTCTTTGAAAATTGCTTTTGTCTATTTAATTAATCTTTTTCCCATATAAAAATCTTAAAAGTGATTATGAACACATTCAATTTGACTTTCATTGATTTATCTCCATCTGATGACCTATTTTATCTTTTATAAGGTTCACAATAGCAGAACTGGGTCATAACGTAAGTAATACAGCAGAGTAATGTACGTTTTGGTGATCCCTGGTATTAAACCTCTCATTCCTCTCTGCTCTGTCCCAAATGAAGCTTATTACAGCAATTTGACCCAGACTGCTTGGACCAGGCTCTGTTGATTGGATTGACTCAATTTTTGCTGCCCTAATCCTGACATCCAGTGCACCAAAACCAATCCCAGCAAGGGGGTCCCACAGTGCTCCTGCACAAACACAGACACCACCAAACTGGCCACAGCAACGTGGCTGAAGGTTCTAGGAGTGACATGGAGAAAATGAGAGGCAAAAAAGGTCATTGAAGCCCAATGGGTCAGAGTAATTTCAGAGCAGAACCTGCCGTGAGGCGGGAGCACTAAAGCTGAATTTTGTCTTCAGCTGGAAGTCCAAGGAACTGACTCAGCTACATGAAAGCATAATCACCACCAGTAACGAGTGTCCTTGCAAAACTCTGGGCATTGAAACAGCCTGGGACCATCCAGCTTTGGACTGAGGATGAAGCCCAGCAAAGTCAGGGTCTGTGAAGGGCATTGTTTGGTTTGCTGCTAAGTTCCCAAGTCCCAGAAGTCAAGTGCTGCAGTCTGAAATCAAGATAAAACGAGCTGTATCTACTTTGCTGCAGGCTGCTTATCAGCAGCGTGGAGACATCCCAGAGACTCATTATATACAATATACATGAGAGATGTGGAAATAGTTCCTTCCAATTTATTGTAGTATCAATGTCCTTAGGTGATAGATTCTGTCTTTGTGAATACTATTAAGAACACTGGCAGGGGGAGCCTTCTGAAGACTCCTTTTTCCAGGTGAGATCCACCTCAATTAACCCAGTGAGTGCAGGGATGATGAAGTATATAGGCTGCTATTCAGAAGTTGCTTGAATTTCATTTCAAACATTAATTTATCACCATGGGTGAATTCACTCACTTCAGAGGGCTAATAAAAAAACATTCACAGCACTGTGGCATCCTTGCACAATCAGACCTCTAAGTGAAGTTGAAGTTTTGCATCCAACTTGATGCTTTTCGGGGAGACTGCCATTCTCCAGCACCTTCCACTGGGTATTTCTTGTATTTTTATAATATTTATGAACACATTTATCTGCTAATAATAATTTAAAGGGCAATATTTGAAAGTTAACTCTAGATTTAATACACTCTCTCAGCATAGACGAATTGAATGTTCAGTTGCTGCTGCTGTACCAGTGCATTTGGTATTTAACTTTACACAATGATGATAATGGACCATCATGGCATTGAAAATTGAATTCTTTTCTTCTACAGACCTTCTAGTTACAGCTCAGAACCGAGATGGAAATACGGTATTTTACAGTAACCACCAGTCTGTCTCCTCTTGGTTTACAGACCAGAAACCCCACAAAGTCTTGCTGAACACAAATATTGAAAAATACAGGTTTTCTCAGCACACAGCCCCCACAGACTCCAGCATGATCCTGGCTGGTCAGGCAGCACATAAACAGAGATGTGGGCTTTGGTACCTGTGAGGTTCCCTGCCTCTTTTGCTGAAAAAAACCCACCAGAATGGGTTTTCACCCATCCTCTTCTGTTCCCACAACTTCTTGCTCTCAATCCCAAGGCTGTACCTCCAGAGCACTCCCACCACCCCAGGACCATGCAGGGACCAGCAAAGCCTCTTCCCTAAACACAAAAGTCTTTCTACCACTGCTCAGGTCTGCTGGTATCACAGACAGAAAGGGAAAAGTTTACTTATCCCTACTTGATTAAAATTAATGTTACCTCTGAACACCACACAGAGGTATTATTACCCAACCGAGTCTTCAAGGAAAGAGAAAATCCCATCAGCTTTATTTTGTCAATCTTTGCAAAAGTCTGTAATTCTTTTTAATACCTTCTGCCCGTTGTACTTGTGGAAACTTAAAACTGGAACAGGTCCCCAAGTAGCATGGAATAGCCACAGTCACAGAAGATATTCTGAGAACATGGAAATACTGCATGTCCTCATTTTATCTCTCATTTATGAAACAGCTTCAAGAGCCCCTCTCTAGAACTCAGTGAAGAGGGGAAAAACCCTTACATTCACTACACAGAGAGATGTGTCTTGAGATGTAAAACACTGCAGACACTCAGTGAAAGGGCCTTTTGGGGTTTTTTCTTATTTAAAATACCATTTATGTATATACACTATTATATATACATTTATGTGAGTATACAATATATATATATTAGAATATTTAAATATATTTAGTAAGGAGTCAAAAATAATTCCAGCTCTAAACTTCAAGAACCCATTCTCTTTCAACCCGTTTTCAGGATAAAAACACAGCTTTTCTGTGGCAAAACAAAGAGAACTGTTCTCACTGCAGCAATCACCAATTAACAAAATTACCTTTTCACAATGGTTGCTGCCTCGTTTACTTTTCACATCCTTTGTAGTGCTGCATTGTCAGGCACGAAAGAAAAATGGATGCTATAGGTGTTCTTTAAAAAGTTGTAATAATGCATCTCAGAATCTGGCAGTTCATGAAATAATGATGCCACGAGGGTTCACAGTAGAGCAGGAACTGTGTATGATCAATTCTAATCTACTACAGGTAGTAGATTACTTAATAAAAGCAAGACAGGATTGAGAAAACAGGAATGTTTTCCATTAGGAAGGGAAATGGAAACTGGCATTTTATGCCAGGCTGTATTTCAAGGTGGAGACACAGCTCTTCATCAGCCAGAATCCTTGAGAAACCCAACCAATATTGTCATTCTGACAGCAAACATCACATCCTTTCATAGACACGAGAAAGAAAAGACAATGATCATATTTAATTTTCATACAACCTAAATGCATACTACCTGCTGTCACCCTTAACGTCAGGTTATCAGAGTGCCTTATTTTGTGCAATATAAATAATTAAAAGAAATGTTCTTATCATGCAAATCTTCATGTCTCATGCCTGTGGTACCTTTCAGATGTGTTTCAGCTTGGCTAGAATTAAATGTTTCTTCAGTAAAATCTGATTCCTCAGCTGTTTTCATCAGTCAGTATCTGGCTGGCCAAGATGTGTCTTTCCAAGTGCCTGCCCCAAGTTGAAAGCTCTAGCTAAAGGAGGTCAGCTGGGTTCAGGATCAGGGTGAGTAAAATATTTCTATGCATTAAAACAATCTGGCAACCTTTTATTTGAAAAGATGTGGCACCTGCACAGTTCTGAGCAACAGCTGGGAATTTAACAGAGAGGGCTTTGAACACAAGAGATGCTCTTCCTCCAGTGCTCTAAAAACTGCTACGTTGGACCCAACCCGAGCAGCAAATGCTGATCTGCATTTAACTGTTCAGGATTCCACACAGAACGGGTCAGAGCTCCAGAGGAAAACACAGATCACTGACATGAAAGGAGAGATGGGTCAGGGCAAGGCAAGGAGTCAGGCAAAGAATGGCTGAAGGGGGGCAAGACTGCCAGGAAGGGCAGAGGCTGGAGAAGGGAAGGGAGATGCAGCGAGGTGAAAAGGACGACACAGACAGTGAGTTGGTGGTTAAAGATCCCAGAGTCCAAGCAAATGGTCTCCAGGACACACCTAATTAAGAATGGAGTCCTTTCTCACCTTCATCAGTGCCAGCCTGGACAGAGGAAGGCAATCTTTCCACTCCTGCCTGTGATTTCATTATCTTAAGTGCAGGGGCTAAATATTCACAGCTGCAAATAGACTCAGTGGGAGCTGCAATCTGGTTGTGTAAAGTGCTGTACATTGCTAAGTAAGCTGAAAAAAACAGGTCCAAGTCATCACAGATTGGACACCTGAAATTAATGGGTAGTTTTGACCTTAATCTCCCTTGTTGGTCAATTCAATCCTACAAGATGGGGGAAAACTGGAACTCCCTTACCTCACAAGGAGTTTTAATTCATAAAAAGAAACTCCCAGGTGCTTATGAACCAGTCCAATACAAAAATGATGAGCACTACAGAGGAGCCCAAAAGGAAATTAATAATTCTGTCTCCAGAACATGGTTGGAATTTCAAGCAGAAATAAGGCATAGGGGACACATTGATTAATGAAAGGAAAACAAAATATTGAATAGCCTCTCATTAACTGAGCATCCTACTTTCTGTGCACTGAGGCCAGGGTCCTGTGCAGAAATAGCATGAGACCATATAAAGGCTTTATTGTAATGCAGATGTGCACAAGATGCAAATAAAGGTTGCACAGTCTCAATTTTAGGATTTCTCAAGGTTTGTGTGCTCTGTTTAGCTGCCTTTCTAATATCCTTTAATGCAGGTATTTTTGTGTGTAACAACTTGCTGAGAAACATACCCTGGGAATGCTGAAAGGGCTGAGTATTTCCACCAAATAAATCAATTTCTAACCTCACCCACACCAGTGCCACTGGAAAGTGTATTTGACACATGATTTATACAGATGCAACACTTTAAAGATTCAGGCATGCTCCTGGTGCTTTCTGATCAGCTAATTCAAAACAGCACCTATACAAGAGCCCCTCTGAATTGACATATAGTGTAAGGGCAATGTTTTTACACGACGTGAAAAACAACAGTGTCTATTCAATTAGGGAGAGGTACATGTTTAAAGCACATTTTGCAAACTGTGACAGCACAGTTTTATATGTGCCATTAAAGGTACTCAGCAGCAATGACTTCTGAACTTGGTAATTTTCCTCTTAGTATGGTCATAGTAATATACTTGTAAAATGGGAATACATTTCAAAGAAATAGCCCAGAGGTTATATATATATGGAATATATCACTGAGCTAATCACAGTAAAGTAATATCATAGGCAATATTAAACCCCCAGTGATAACTGCCCCAGGTATTTAAAGTAGCAGTGCAGAAAATGCTGGTGCAACCCAGCCAGTGCTCGATCTGAAACTGACACTGCACTTCCCCCCTGATTTAGGGGTTTATACTGAAACATGCTGAGCTCTTCTCACCTAATTTAGGATTATAACTGAACACATACCAACTCTTGACTGTCCAACTGCTTTCACTTTCTTAGTGGTAATTCCCAGAGCTGATGCTTTAAAAGAGCAAAACCAGGACAAATGCAGGGTCAAGACCAAGGCAAGGTGGTGCCTGCAAAGTTTTTTGAGGACAAAAGTAATGTGTTTAATTAAGCACAGCAGCCTGTCCACCCCAACCCCTCTTCCCAAACCATGCCAATCAACATGCACTGGACCCACCTAGGCTTGGTTTTCTCTCTCTTTCAAGGTGAGGGACCAGGTGAATTGTACCACACTTCCTGCCTCCTCTGAGTTCCAGCCAGCACTGAAGAGCTTTAGTTTTGACTGATTTATGCTGCTCTTAAAGCAAAAATGTAGTTACAAGATCTTCTGTGCTACACCAGCTGCTACCTGCCCTCAACGCTCCCCATGACTCTTCAACAGGGCATCTCGGGAGCTACAAAAATGGGCCATTTCACTCTGAAGAGACTCAGCTCTGTTCCTAGGGGCTGGGACACGCTGTGTGTGGATTTGTCCAGCGAGAAACCCACAGCATTCCCAGAGGGGGTGACAGGATGGATGCAGCTGAAGAACAGCAAGGCAAGGCTTGGCCACGGGCACCATGCCCAGGAGGGACCCCCAGCAACACCAACAGGCACTGCCTGTGGATGGGGAACACTGCCAGATGTGCAGGGGACAATCACTGCTTTGAACAGCACTGCAAGTACTCACTGAAATCCTCAAATCACTTACAGAACAGCCAGGGTGGTAAGAGCAGGATCTGTGCCCTGCAGGAGCAGCAGCAAAAGGCTTCAGAGGGACAGAACAAGGTGCTGCTCCTGAATAATGCACAGGAGCAGGGGGGAAAAAAAAAAGACCCAATAAACTTCTAGCACAATGTACCAGCCAACATGCTAAAACCCGTCCCAAAGTGCTCCTCATCTTCCCAGCCTCTCGTTTCCCTGACCCTGTCCCTTATTAACACCACCTGCCCCCAAAATACCTGACACTTTCTAAGCAGCAAAGATTGGGCAGAATTTCTTTACTGTGGTCAAAAGCCTCAGCCACCTTTATTTGGCTTCTGCTAGGAATTGAAAATAAATCTAATTACAAAACCAGTGTAAAGTGCTGATGTACTGCTGCATTATCTGAAAGATGGTTATTATAATCAAGACAGCTCTGCTTTACTCTTCTATCTCCTAATGAGAGACACTGCAAAATGTTATTCCAGATTTTGTCAGGAGGAAAAAAACACCTTTCATTATTATTTCTTAGTGAATAAACTGGATTGCACACACCTGACACAAGCACCAGCTTTACTGGCTCTGCTTCCTGTGTGCCAACAGGTACCTCTTGCAAAGGGAAAATGCTAAAAATGTTTTAATATCATGCCAGTACAGGTATTTTTCTTGTTCAGATTGAAAACTCTCTTGACTTACTGCATCGGGAGTGATGAACAAAACTGTTCTGTGTTTAAGCAGTCAGAAGCATTTGTCTCCTTAAACAAGACATTATCATCATTCCTTTTGTAGCCTATCAAAATAACATTCCAGAAAAACTCCTCTCTAAATAAGGATAAACAACATGGTGGCTTGATCACAGCAGACTGCCAGAACAATCACACTTATAATCTTAGCCCTGACAGCACATTGAGCAATCTCAGTTACAATTACTTGGTCTCATTTCACAATATCCTCGGGATGGTGATTCTGAGAATGCTAAGAGAGAACTCAGGAACTGTTTCCAAGCACAACTTGGCAACACAGAACAAGGAAAGCTGAAACAAGCCACTTTATAAGAACAGTATTTTTGAATGAAATCTCTATTTTTTAAAATGCTTATCCATGAGCAATTTTTTTTCTTGATATCTACTTGGAAAAAAAAAAAAAAGGCTGATGTCAGAGGGGTTCTCTTCATGATTTGTGAAATTAAGACACGAGGCTATATTAGAAGTAGTAATACTAACCCCATTTCCCTAATATTTAGTCCTTATTTTTATGACATCTGTATTTGCCACTACAAAAAATGCAGCATCCGAGGTTCTGTGTCTCATTTCTGTCCTTTCAAATAAGAGCTCTATCCAGTCTGGTAACCTGATGGGAAGTTTGGAGCACAATTTGTTAAACAAGATCAGGGCAATAGCTCTTACTTCAGTAATAGTCATTTCTGAGATCAATGAAGGCAGATACACGGTTTAAAATAATTTGAAAAGTGAAAATAGCCTGGCATCGTATTTTTCTTAAGCAAAATATTCAAATACAAGCAATGAAGTCTGAGGAACGTAATCAAAAAGAAACACCTTCTGCTACATTAGAAATGCTCCGAACTGCTGTCTGTGTTGTTTCATCATTTTTTCCATTAAATCAGACACTTCTTCTAAATCAAGCCCTTGGGGAGCAGGAGACAAAAGTGATGAGAATGCAATGTGTGAATACAAAAGTGGAGCATGTGTTTTATAACTAACTCTGTTCAGAGATCAAGGGAAATGTCACTGTTTATAGCCATCAGGAAAGAATCAATGTAATTATATTTGCAGTATCAATTCAGGTCAATATTCTAATACAGACACCGTAAAGCCACAATTACAATTTACATCTGTATCGAACGCTACATTTACCTCTTAACCTCATGTAAAAAACCAGAACAAAACCTTTTTTCTTTCTCCACACATCCTCATCATTTCAATCTTCAGACAAGATGTAGTTGAGTCCCTCAGATTAAGTCAGAAAACAGCACAGTGCAGCTGGATTTGCTCTGAAACCTGAGAGATCTGGTTCAGGAGAAACCAGAGCACCAGCTCTTTAAGGCATTGAGAACTGGATGCAGTAAAAAACGATCATTGAACTGCCAGAAGTGGAACAATTCCCACTTTCAAAAAAAAAAANTTACCAATAAAAAAAAAAAAAAAAAAAAAAAAAAAAAAAATCCCCTCTCATTGCACCAAGATACTTTCCTCCAGTTGCTAACCCAGACACTTTTGGCCGGCTGCTTTTTGGGAGGGCTGAATTTCAGGCGAACTAATCTCTTCCCCTACCACAACCAAAATAAAGTTCTTTCCAAACCAATTTGCATCCAAAACAAAAATCATATGATAGCCCTTAATCCTCCCTCCATGGTTTTTACTATGAAGGCTGAAATCACAGATAATTACACAATAATATTTCGGCAGCACCATCAAGATGGGTTGAGATGAACAAGCACCAGACTCTTCCAACCTGTCTGCACACTCCCAGCTAATTTAAATTAATGGGACTTCAGTCAACAACAGAGGAAGAAAAAACAACAACAAAAAAAAAACAACCCACAAAAACCCAAAAAACAACAAAACTCCCCCAAACATTTAAAAGGTGATATTCTTGATTTCAATCCATTCAGGTTTTACTCTTAAGTCAGCCTCAAACTTGAATCCAAATTAAAAATGTTTTGCACACAAACCTACCTACCTCCTCTTCAAGAACCTGCAACACCCATTAAACATGACAAAATTCAGAGGCAAAAACATTCTTAAAAATTCAGAAAGGATTGAAAATCTGTGAAAGACTTTACCAAAAACCAAAGCATAGGAACTTTACTTGCTCAGCAGGCATCCAAATTTTCCAGCTTCAGAGAACTCTCTTGCAGTTTTAGAATGGAGACACTTACCTAGAGAAAAACAACAACAACAAAAAAAGGTATTAAACACATTAGGCAGAGCCTTCAACTTCTGGAAAAGTTTCGCTTTTTAAATTACGATATTCCACTGGACAAACTTCCATTATAGACTAAAATTACATCTCATAAATACTTTATTATAGCAAGGTTCCATTGATAAACAGATATCAAGTATTAATATACCATTAATGCGTATTTTTCAGAATGGCTAACCAATTTTTAGAAGTTCAACAAAACTGGAAATTGCTGATGCTTATCACAACTTTCAGCAGGGATTTGTTAATACTCTCAATTTAGGTTTAATCAACCCCTTGCTCACCAGCTGGTAAAACAAGCCCCAAGCCCAGACTTGTACAAATCCATACATGAGGCAAACGGATATCAAAGTAAAACTTAAATATTTAAGGTTCAAATTCAGGGTGCAACTCAATCCAATCGTTTTCAAACACCAGCTCCACCTCTGGAAGCCTCGTCCCAGCAATGAAGATCAGCACCCGCAGAAACAGCACAAGGAGCAAAAGGCTGAGTGCAAGGTGGCAGGGCATAAAACATAACAAAATTCACCGGGAAGAAACCTGTAGGCAGCAAATGCATAAACCAGGTTTAATTATCTGTCAAACCTGTTCATTTCTACTCTGGGCTTGAAAGGGCTTCCCTGTAACTCCAGTGAGAGAGGAGAGTTCACAGCCCCAAAGTGCCTTGCGATGGGAGCTGGCAGAGCTCTGGGAGAGGAGCTCAGCCTGGGTGGGGATTTCAGCGCTCAGTGCTCCTGCTCCAGACAGGATTTTAGCACAGACTTATGGAGGCACATAAAGCCCAACACCAGCTTAAGGGCTACCTGGAAGGAGAGTCTAATGGCTTACATCACTCTCACCCATTCCTCCTCCAAACATGGTAATAGTTACAAGTTTTAGGGGGGAAAAGGAAAAAGTAAAAAGTCTGCGATGCTATTTTGATCCTTCTAAGCCTTCGGGACAAATGCTTTACAGACCTTCTAGTCTTACAGAGTGCAATTTATAAAGATTAAAGATTAACATTTATAGAAAAATGCCTTTCCTTAATACTGTAGGGATGCCATAAAAAGTAATACTTTTCATTATAATACCACTTTATGTTACATGAGAGCTTTAGTACCCCACAGGTCTTTTCCTCCTCGGTATCTGGAGGGGAAAGAACACAGATTGCAAAAAGTAGATGCTTCTTTCTTTCTTTCTTTTTCCAGCTAAGCAAATATATATCATTACTTCAGTCCCTTCAAGGTGAGCTTTGTTGTGAAGAGAGATAAGGCCCAAAGCAGAGGCAAGGTTGGAACAAAATTAGTCATTGTATATGCATTTTTATCCGTTTTGACAACGTAGAATTTTAATGAAGGAATGCTACAAGGATTCTGCTCTGAAACAAGCCGTTTAATTCTCTCTGTAATTCAGAAAGCAAGTTTAAGTAATGACTTTATAATTCTTAATTATCATGGAAGAATCCTTTTTACATTCTCTTTTTCTTCATTACACCAGTATATCCTACCAGAAATTTAATTTTCATTTTCAGCTTCTGCAATAATATTTTTCATTATTTGGCAAATAAAACACACTACAATGAACAAATTAGAGAGGGGCACATGCGTGAAATAGCATCCTCTAGATTGTGTTTTCCTCTGCGTCGCATCCAAGCAACTTTTAACATTTTGCAGCAGTTGTAACCAGTGTTATTTTAGCCTTTTTTATTTCTCTGAACGTGACAACTCAGGACAGTGACAGCAGGCTGGACAGACCCCTCTGCCCAGTGACCCCCTCCCTGCTTTTCCTGCTGCTCTACCGGGGGCTCCTGGCTGCTGGATCCCCTCTGTCCCTCCAGGAGGGCACAACAAGAACTGAAGTCAAGTTTACAGCTGGGATGAGTACTGGCAAAAGTCTCTTCTCATTCCAGGTACGAGGGCTGATGCACACCTGAGACTGAAGGCACTTGAGACATTTGCTTTCAAAATCTGGCTCAGTTTTTCTCTGTTCTGCATCTACCATCCTTCTAAACCCTGTGAACTCTGACACTCAGCTTGTACCCATTTGGCTGAAACTCCAATGTACAGCAAGCAGCTCTTCATCTCTGCTCATACAAAAGTTAGAGTTCAGTACAATAAAATAAAATAAACCCCAAACCCTCAGAACTAATTATCTGCAATATGTATTCTTATTTTTATATGATTTTGGCACTTGCCATCAAAATATCACGCTCATAAAAAATAGATTTGCCTCCTATACAGATGATCTATTACCACCACAGCTCATGTTATTTCCTCAGAAGAAAATGAAAAGCTCCATTTGAAACTCACTTAGCAGCTGGTTATTCTGCATTTCATACAGAAAGCAGCACCCATAAAGGTGAAAATGAATAATGATCCATTTGCGAAGAAGTCACAAAAATTCAAATGCAAGACTTATCCAGAGCTTTGATACTCCAATCCTCTTAGAGAATTTATAAAATAATGTTCTCCGCACTGCAAAAAAAAATTGATTCCACCCACTGTATAAAACCAAAGGAAATTCACTTTATAAAAGAAAAACAAATTAAACAAATTTAGAGGCCTGGCAGGCCTGTAATTCATTAGGAGCAGCCCTGGGGTCCCTCGGGAACAGCCTCACACACTCTGCAGAGCTGGGAAACGTGTACTTAAGAGACCAGAATCGGCTGAAAACTTGCAAATCCGAAGAATGCTTCTATGTTTAATTCATTTCAACGCTTTGCTTGGCTTCGGCTCTCCTCTCCTTTGGCTGTTCTGCACCCAGAAGTTTGTCCTGCTCCTGTCTCCTCACCAGAGCAAGCCCCCTCTCACTGCGGAGCCTGGTTTGATCCAGCTTCAGCTTCCTCCACCTCCTCAGAACCCTGCAGGGCAATCCAGCTTGGATGGGGCTTGGGGCAACCAGGACCAGTTTTTATGGACCCCATTTCTCCTGGCATTTCTGCAGAGCATCAGCTCCAAAATCTGTGCCTCCCCACCACACAGAGCCACGACAAACCACTCTGCAGTACGACAGCTACAACAGAAAAGGCAGAGTGGACTTGATCCCTCTGAATGGCAGGGGCTGGGGTTCCAGTGGCAGGGGCATCGAGTTCCAACTCGATGTTTTTTAATGTCCTTTCCAACCCAAACCACGCCAGGATTCTGAGATTCTATAAATTAAACCACTCCCTGAAGGATGGCCAGCACACACTCAGCTCCCTGCTAAGGTTACCCGGGCTGTCAGCAGTGAGACAAGATACCAAAGTAACATTTAAAGTGCAGCAGAGCCAAAAGCAAGTGCCAAAAGCTGCTGCGTTTTGTAGAAAAATTCTCGTCTCGATAAACATTCTTCTGCGTTTTCATGGTTCTATGAAAAAGGACTCAAGCCCACAGTCAGACTTTTTCCTTCTTCGACAGAGCTTGACCAGAGGCTCAGAGGCGAAGAAACAAACGCATCCTCAGACAGCAGGGAAGCTGCTGGGCATGAAGTTTTATTGAGAGAAAAACCCCATCAGGAGAAGAAGCTGTGTGGAACACAGCGGACTCGGGCTGGAGACGCCGGCGATAAACATCTGAGCTGAGTTTCCAGTCCAGTGGCAGTACAAATGGTGCTGAACACCTCTCACAGATCTGCCTGCTCTAGCTGGAGCCTGTCAGCCTGAAAACTCGCACAAGGATTTGTATGCAGCATCCCAGATTACCCTGGAGATGCTGGAGCTATCACAGTGTGGGGTGGATTTCTAAAGCAGCTCGGCCAAGTTTAACAGGCAGAGACAGGAAAGCTTTCGGAGTCAAGACACACACACACGTATCAAAGACACAATCCCCAAGCATAAGCTCCTATTACACCTTTATGTGCCTACAATATGGAAAACACTAGTTGCATTTTAAATTTTTAATGCACCCCAATGTTCACAGAATTTTTTATTTTTGCTAAGAGGGAGCTTCTAGGCAATGTTGCTGCTGGTACATCTTGAAACGCACCACCTCTGTGTTTTACCAACTGCAAGGAATTGGGTGATGCACGTCAAAAAAGTTAGACTGCTCCTGGCTGCTGGGGTAAAATAGGTCATGAGAGCTGAATACAAGGAGAGTAACCCCTACTGACTGGAGAAAAATGTAAAATTTTGGGTTGTACCCCACATTTTTCAAGCTGTCCTTCCATTAAAACACCCAGCGCAGGCAGGAAGCACAGAACAGTGTGACACGGCTATAAAGGTGTTCTGGCATCTGAAATAGGTCATAAAAGCACTGGGGGAAAGCAAAGCTTCCAGGCACCTCAATCTCAGCCTAAAGGGAATCATCCACGGGAATGAAATGAATTGTTGGGGATAAATGTGGTCAGGGTCATGAGGAACAATCCATATTAACTGCTCTCATGTCTGAAACGTTGTGGAGCACAATCCAAACTGTGAGAGACATACAGAGGGCTGGATTATATTGAAAATGTGTTCCCGCCAGGAAACAAAGCACAAACCAACCCATTCCCTGAGCCTGCAGTGCCTTGAGGGAAAACAAATAGATTTTAAGCCAATCTTGCTCTAACTCCTTAAATTCCTTTTCGGCAAAGGCTCAGGAATCATTACTAAAAAAACCCAAAAAAGCCCCCCAAAATACAAAAACAAACAAAAAAATCCCCCCACACCTGGGATTTTTGTCTATCCTGAAAGATCTTCAGTTCCCAGAGGACAACCTGTACCAAAACATGGGCAAGTCTAAAAGGAGGCCCCATTCCAGCAGCAATGCTCTTCTATCTCCTGTGTAAGATAAAAAATGAGCTCAGGAGAATTTCACTGCTGTGTTAAGAACTGACATTTTATATGTAATGCCTGATTAATTTGTCCCTGGATCAGATAAAGACTTCTGGTCAGAAATGGGTCAAGTTGACCAGAATTAGCTGTTAGAAAGAGAAACGTGGATAGGAGGGCTGAGTGAAAAACTGCAGCATCACAGGGAATCAGTGCCATGCACTGCATACTCCTCTAGAGAATAATAAACTAGTCCACAGTTAAAAGACCACAATGTTCTACCTAACCTACCAAAAAAAAGAAAAAAAAATACCATTTTGCTTAAAGATCTATTAATTTTTCAATGTCCTGCTAAAAAAAAAAAATTAAAAAGGAGGAAAAAACCCAGTCAGTCACAAACCCCACAGCAGTTTTCACCACCACACTTTGGCAGACATCCTCCCAAGGAACATGCACACAGAACAGATCCCTTTGTAACCACACTGATGCTCTGCAAGAGCTGCTCCAGCTGATTCTCCAGAGAGAGATGCTACAAAAACGAGCCAAATTACTATGGGACTATACAGCAGGGCAGCATAACACACAATTACTGTAACCTTGCCCTGAGGCATTTCACAGGAAGATAAAACAAAAAAAAAACCAAAACCAAACCTGCATTTAAGAATCTAACAATTGTTCTTAAGAGAAGAAAAAGAAAATGCTCATTTTCTTGTTCCTTCCAAAGCAGGCAGCACTGGGATGGATTAATCACACAGAGGGAGACTGAAGGAGGGATCCCCTTCGTGAAGGACAGGTTTGTTGGGCAGATGTTTGACATTGAACACAGTGGTTTCCCTGTCCTGTGGATAGGAAGGACAATGCAGAATTGCAGCAGCTCATTAATAAATGAGATAATGACTGGAGAGAAAGCAGCCACTCCCTTAGTCCAGAAATGACCACACTCCAGTTTGGAGAAACTATCAGGGTCTGCAGAAATTGGCTCCCTACAGACTGTTGTCAAGACCTTGAATTATCCCTGACACCATGCCTGTGGTGTCTGCCCCTCAGTCACTGCCATGATTTGCAGCACATCCCAAAACACCACTGCCTGAGGCAGGACAAAATGCACTCAGGTACTCATGGCAACTACTGCAGACTCCACAGCACATCTCCCAACACTAAAGGAACCACAGGGAGACTGCAAAGAGCAGGCAGAGCCTCCAGAACTGGGTCTGCTGAGAAGCAGTCTCTGCTGTGACAGAAAATTTTGTAGGATGTAAGTAGTTGACATGGACTAATCCCTTAATAAAAACCTAATTTAGTTGTTTCTCCTGGAAGAGACATGGAATCCTGCTGCCACCCAAATAGGAAATGCTTAGTTATTAAGCTGAATTAGCTAATTCTCCCTTGGTACTTACTTTGGTCTCATTCAGTAATATCCCCAACATCACCTTAACAGCTGAGCAACCAACCGAGAGAAAGGCATTACTCTTATTACTCTTAGGTACTGCTTCAGCAAAATAAATCCGTATTTTCCCCCCCTAATTGGTAAAAAGGAACTTATCTCTATGGATAAGCATCATCCTGTCTAGACAACCATTATAAAGTCTCTGCTACACCACCACTGCAGTTCCTTGCACACAGATGCAAAAAAGCCTGGGTCTGAGATTATCAGAGATACTCCAGCACTCGGTTCACATCTCCAGAAGGCAAATGCCAAGTGAGCAGTTTTGTGTTTGAAGCAGGGACTGTGAGCACAGCTTCATCTCATTTCACCTCACTGGCACCTCAGATCCCGGAGCAAGCAGCCCTTAGACACAGGAATGTGTTCAGGGCTCCTCCCAGCATCACGAGCAAGGCAGGCCATTAAATGCTTGTAGAGATGGCCAAGCCACAGGGATCCAAAGGGCTGGAGCAGGCAGGAAGCCACCAACAAAATACACATTGGGTTCTGTGTCTCCAACTTTGAGCCATCACCAGCTGACAAATGGAAACGCTTGTGAAGGATGTGCCAGTTAACTTGGAAACCACAGCACACAGACTCACCTGCAGCTATTGATGCTGCAGTTCAAAAGGGGACCAAAAAACCACACACTCATGCACCACACCAAACAGCAGGAGGGGAAAAAAGAAAAGCACAAAAATAAAAATCCTTTGAATGACATAGATTCCCCCTATTTTGGGGGGAAGGGAAGAAGGAAATTTTGAAACTTAGTTACTGAGACACACATCCCCTGAGTTTATAGGTGTTCACAGCTGAGGAATAAAACTCTAGCCAAAGTTATCACATTAAAAATTAATCTTGCCGTTTTCCATTGTAACTCAGCTGCACTTTGGGAGACAGCTATAACTGCAAAAAACCTGCCTGAGAAAAAACACTTACAAACACGGCACTATTAGCATAGATATCTGCTATTATTTCTTAAAAGCAGGACTTGCTGTTGCAAAGATTGCCCCACAGAGAAGCTTAAAAATAAAATAAATCTTTCCTCCTTAAAGACCTGAAGATGAAGAACCCAAAACTCTGTGATACCTCTTAATGCAGCTCCATCCTCCTCAAGAGCAATTTTATGCAGAAAAAGCCTTTGATGCAAGAGGAATTAAAAGGACAATATTAACGAGAAAAATTAGATACTATTTCATCCCATTGTCTCCAATAGTGCCATTAGCAGCACTTAAAATAATGATAATTCAGGATTAGTTTAATTATGTTTCACGCTTTTTCAGGGCACACTAATGAAGGGCAGGGATAAAGGAGCAGCTCATTGTGGTGGGCACTGTCAGAACTGCCCAGCATTCCACACGAGGGATGCAGAACTCAACTTCTCACCCTCACCATCAATTCCCTGTTGACACCTCTAACTCAAGGGCTGTCAACTTCCAGAATCCTGGCCAAATTCCAGCTGGATAATTAGATTGTGTCTAAAGTGCTTATTTATTCCTGGAGTTTTAATTGGATAAACACATACATTTTCTTTTCTGGATAGCCATGAAAGTTGCTGAGCATTTTGTGGTACTTTCAGAGTTTATTCCACAGTTGGCTCACATTGCTCCACATTCAACCAACTCAATCAACTTCTAATTCTATTCTGGCAAATTGTCCATGGATTTATATCAACAAACAGTAAAACTAAAAAGAACAAAGTATATTCCATCCTTCTTCAAAATTAAGTTCATAAAGCACTTATAAATCACATTTCCCCCCCTCAATGTTTATTAGTAATTTTGAAGCTGTTCTATCCCCAAACCTAACAGCAAATTAATTCTTAGCGCACCACTTGCAAATTTCATGAAAAATCCCACTACGACATAGCCTTCACTTTGATAAAAGACTGTCATATGCCTTTTTTTTCCTTCCAAATTTCACTGCCATGCTCAATGTTTTCTCTCCAACCGTCAGCCAAACCCTAGTATCAATCATTTCTATTCCCTTACAGACACAAAGCTTGGAGAGGTGGCCCCAGGCACAGAGAACACCTTTTTGTGGGGTGTGAAGCTGAGAGGCACAGACAGGAGGAACCCAAGCTTCCACTTCCCTACTGCAGACTCTGAGCGATGAGTCAGAGTCCTCAGGAAACTTTCTGAACTATCTGAAGAACTTCAGTGCCCAACAGACTCCTAAATTAGATGCCTGTTTTGAGATGTGTCAGTGTCTCATGTTTACAATTGGATTAATTGGAAAAAGTGTCTAGAAGTTTAAAAGCTGTTAGATCTCCTGGGGAGGGGGGGAATACTCATTCTCTACCATTAATTTCTACAGGTCCAGAATTTTTTATGTAATCAGACAACTAAACCACTCGTTTCTACATACATATTTTCATAACTTTGACAATTACTTTAAAACAGGAATACAATGCTCGATTTGACTGCAGCTTCTTTTCCTATTCATAACGCAGTAAGTATCTTAGGAAACCAAAAATTGATCCTTTGTGCAGCCAGTTTCATACTCATAATTAAAAAGCAGATTTTGATGTACAGTAGGCATATCAGACAGACAATTAATTGCCTTCATAGCACAGGGTACTCTGCTACAAATGTCTGCAGCAAGAAAACTGAAGATACCATTTCTTCTGAGCATTACTAAACCCTTCAGAAATACAACAGAGCAGAGCAGTTTTGCTGTCCCTCCCTACCCCCAAACACCCTGCTGAGAATATATTTGGCCCGCAATGGCTAAAATCCATAAACGTTGAATCATCATCGCATTCTGGATGATCTTCTTTTCACCTAATCAGCCTGAACTAGGAACAGTCCTGGTGAAAAGTGTGTGTTAATGTAGCAGGGGCATCATCATGCGCATCAGGTCCAGCAGATAAAAGGGCTCTGAGGCACATCACTCTACAGGAAATGAAGCGTCAGTGATGAACATCGGTTTCTCATTTTAAATATTAAAACGGGCCATGGGACTTTGCCCTTTCTAACTGGGACTGAAGAGACAATTTGAAAGGTTAATTAAATGACTGACACGTAAGGGCGACATGGTGCAGGATCTGCAGAGTAAGGTCTGCCCATGGAAATCCGTGGCTTTCACTCTGCAGGCAGCAGCAAGAGCAGGACCAAAAGTCACATCAGCAACGTAAGGACGCTCGGGAAAGTTGAGGCAAATCCACTAATGGTGTGCAGTCACCGTGCAGGAGTCGCAGCACATTAAATCCCAGTGGGAACGCTCCCGTGGGAGAGCACAGGCACCCCCCTGGGTTTCAGCTTTAGAGCTGCTTTTCTCCTGAGCGTCAACATCCACACACCATTTAATGTGGCTCCACTTGTGCTGCACACCCAGCACAGGAAAACCTTCTGCAACCTGGCAAAGCAAGCAAGGCTGGTGGTTTTACAGCCCGCATCCCACAAGCGCTGGTTTTGTTTTCTCCACGGCCCAGTTTGCCCTGACAGGGGATGATGTGGTTCTGGAGGCACTGCTGGGCAGGCAGCAGATGGAAT
This sequence comes from Regulus satrapa, assembly GCA_013396955.1. NCBI lineage: Eukaryota > Metazoa > Chordata > Aves > Passeriformes > Regulidae > Regulus > Regulus satrapa. The sequence goes on from VWZN01002258.1 coordinate 663,892, forward strand.
GGAAAACACTTCAGCCCCATCAGTTCTGTCCTGAGAGCTCTCAGCAGCCCAGGCTCCACAAGCATCAGCTGAAATAAAACACAGCGGAACTTCTCTGTTTTACCTGACTCGTGTACAGGACTGGTGAATAGCAGCTGAGCTGTACATACAAACTCTGACTGGGATTTTTTAATATCTGCACCTCTGCCCCCCAAAAAATTCCAAAGGACCTTTACCCCTGCAGCAAAAGGCAAAGGCAGCAGCACATCCCCTGTGCAGCCTCTGACCAGCACAGACCAAGGCAGGTGGACCACAGGTCACCCCTCACAATCACCACTCCTAAAAGCAGGAAGGAGTTTTAAAACAAGGGAATTTTGCCGTTCAGAACTCAAATTTACACAGAATTTATGTGCATGCATATATAGAACTTCTCCCTTACATGTATCTCTGTATGTATTAGTGACTGATGAATAAACACCAGGAAGAATTACAAGATTTCATACACTTGTACATCACTCATACAAGTGACAGCTATTTCAGTAAGATTCAAGCTAGCATCTTCACAAAACTTTTTTCCTCCAATTTTTTTGTAATTTTTATAAAACAAGCTGGCCAAGAACTGAATTCCACACCGAAAAGACTGAGATTTTTCATCCTAGTCATTCAGTAGGGAGGAAGAAATCCATACATTTATTTCAAGCTTGGATTCCTACTGCAACATCTTGAAATGCTCAATAATTCCATTAAAGCTTTGTTGGCGAGAAATAAAATCTGCTATTCTGCTACTAAGACTCCTCTGTTGTAACACAAGCCACAGGAGCAATTCTTTGAAGCAGTAAACAAAAAAACCCAAAGCACTCAATGCATTAAAAATAATATTTCGAAAGAGGAAAAGAATTAAATGTTGGAAACAATCATAATTATGCTTTAAAGAGAGGGTTTGATTGTGTAACTTCAGTTACCTAAGGCATAATGGTTACCAAATTCATAACTCTTCCCCATCAGAGAGAAAATGGAAAAGTCTTAATAATCTAAAAAATATTACAGTATCTTTCTCTATTTGGAGTGAATCAATGATATTTATAGCCTCAGAGGTATTGAATTTCTTTTGTATCAAAGAACACCAATAATAATGTACAAGTCCATTATGGAAGTGCATATCAAGAAAGTGAGCACTGTCTAAGATGACAAAAAGGGAGAAAGTCAAAACTCAAACTATGATCCCAAGAAAACATGTCAATCTTCTCCCACCACATAAAATGATCAAATAATCTCAGGTGTTTGTAGCTCACCATATAAAAATGGTATGAAAAATGGAGACTGGTAACTATCAAGACATTTTACAGAGCTTGACAGGAAAACTTCACAGCCAAAGTCCACAAAAAAAAAAATTAAGCAAATTAGAGTTGCTTAAAAAAATTAAATTAAATACATATACATATATACACATATACATATATATACATATTATATATATATGTAAAAGAAACAAACAGAAGACAGCAAAGAGTTTGCATTGATTCTGGTATCTAAAGTAGTTCCAAGGTACAAGCATTCCCTAAAAGCAAGATGAGAAAAGAGACTGGCAAGGAGGGAACAGCCTGGCCTGTTAACTCCATGCACCTTCAAAGGAACAATATTTTGCCAGCAAGAAGAGCAGCTTCACTCTCTGGATGCTCCCTGGCTTTATTCTCCCACCTCTGAAGAGTGTCCTCAGGCATCATCCAGCAGTTACAGAGGGGACCAGCGGGAGTCATTAAAGTAATTAGAACTGCTTGAATGTCAGCAGCAGATGATGCCATGGAGGACAACGCATCCCTACCCTACTGTTAACAGGAGATGTTAATTCTGTGAAATCTTTTCTTTTGTGCTCTGCTTTCTACGTTAACCGTGAGGCAGAGCCCAAGAGAAAAGACCTACAAAGATCTTGCCAAGCAAGGTACCCAGATGGGCCTGGTTACCATGGCACTGGCATCCAAGTGCTTGGAACTGCTAACTCCTGGACACCCTCTGTTAGCAGCACTTCTCAATACTTAGTGAAGCAGCCAACCAATTCAAAGAATGGGAATTTATGTATGTATAAACTTAAGATTTCACTTGCTCCTTTTGTAAAATCACCATCTAACTCGATTCCAATTTCAAGGATGAAAACAGCACCTCAGCTGAAGGCTATCACAGGCACAATCCAAACTCCAGGAACTGCTAAAATCAAGCTCAGCACATGGGCCCGACATCATCCTGGGGCAGCGTATGCCACCGAGTCCACCACAGCTGCTACCGAGCTTGGAGTCAACCAAGACAAGTTCTTTCACATGCTTTAATATAGGAGAAATTCCCTCTTTAGAAGAACCAAGCGACACATGGACACAGGTAACCAAAAAGTGTTGCATGTATTACCAATAGAATTTTTTTTAAAACTGTATCTAGTGGACTCTACACAGCCAAGGAGACAACGTTCTTGCCCCCCAAATTTTCTGAGTGAAAGCATAAAGCAAGCCTGTGGAATAGAAGTGAACATATGAAGTCAGTACTTCATGAGCTATAAGCACTATCACTGACCTTCTAGAATAATAACTGGTTATTGAGCAATTGTGAGAAGTCATTTCACTGTAAAAGAAAAAAAGATGCTGGATATCACAAAGGGCTAACACTTACATCTATATGCAGTATGAATTCATTTTGTTTCTCTTTATACTTTGCTATTCTTAGACAGATAACAGCTTCATGAGACCTGATTTATTGTCCATATGTATCAAAATAGGAATGTGCTCCTACGTTTTGAAGCATTAAATGAGATTTACTCCACAGTAACTTCATTCTGCCTTACCGAAGCAGGATTTACCATGCCCGGCACTTCTGCCACAATAGAAAATCTCCTCCAAGAAATGCAGAGCTTAGTAAAAAAGTTACTATTAGCAGTGTTTTGATACTTAATATTGACAGCCCAGGCCAGCCAACAGAAGTGGTCTATGGCTAGAACTGTCTGGAGGGAAGAATGGATTAGAAGAGTGGAAACAGCAAAATCCAGGTGAAAAGAGGTGAGTGCTGTCCTCAGTACACCTGAGGCGTCTCAGCATCCCAGGCTGCACCCCATGGCTCAGAGCAGGAGGGGATGGCCACGGCGCTGGTTTGGAGAGGTGATTTCCTCCCAGATAAGCTCAGGCTGTGGTTTGGAGCTGTGCTGAGCACAGCCCTGATCCCACAGGGTGTTTCAGTCCGTGCTGAGCAGCGCTCACACCACTGAGGCCACCTCTGCTCCTCACCCCACCAGCGAGGCCGGGGATGCACAAGGAGTTTGAGGGGACAGCTGAGCCTGCCTGTGAGCACCCAAGGGGTATCTCACACCCCTCCTGCTCAGCAAGCAGAGCCAGGGCCCTGCAGGAGGAGAGGAGGGGATGCTGAGAATTCAGGCATCTGCTTTCCCCAGTCACCATCACACGAGAGAGCCCTGCTTCCCCAAGCATGCCTGAGCACCTGCCTGTGGGAAGTGCTTAATTAATTCCTATTAAAGTGTCTTAAGCTACAAAATTTTCTTCCCCTTCCTACTGCAGGGGATGTGGTTAAACCATGACAGGTACAAACACAGGAAACTCCATTTAAACATAAGAAACCACATGATTTGCACAGGTGACTTCCAGCCTCAACAACTTCATGGCTCTGTGATCTCCAACACATTTGTTGTTCACATATATGAGCATTACCAGCACAATATTTAATAACGGTATCCTTAGCTACATATAGATTTTGAATCCAATTTCAGAGAATGATAAAACATCCTAGATTCTAATAGGTCATCACAGTGACAGTCAGGCCAATACAATCCCTGATTCATTACTCACTCCACTTCCTTCTGTTCTCACAAAACAATTTCTGCCAAGAGAACATGTGTTTTATACCATTTTCAACTCTTCCGTGTGTGTGTATAAAGTTATTTCACAACATTTCTGTGAAAGAAAAAATATATTTCCCATATTAAAAAAATCAAGGAAACTTGAGGACAGCTTACAATGTGATTTTTCCCTAGGTTATATGTAGTCAGGTAATAACTGACATGATATTAATGGGAAAACTAAAATGGCAACAATAGGAAATCCTCCCCACAGCACACACCCCTGAAGTACTTCATTAGCTCTGGCAACACTTTTAACAACTTACAGCTGAAGGGAAAATTCAGATTCTTATTCTGAATGCATGTGTAGTCCAGACCCTTTGCCTGTATTTTATGTCAGGTGCTGTTCTGTACCTGTTTGCTTCTTGTTTCACTGCTCCATGAAATTCTGCAACACTAAATGATATGGAAATAGCAACAAAATTATGCAGCTGAAAGTAGAAACAAGCTGTGTCCATCACTTCAAAGATGTACAGTCATGAAGAGATGCTACTCCACGCAAGCAGCATTTCTGTCCAGACTCCCCTTTCAGACACTCGGAGATGGACCAGTACCTACACAACAGCTGAACATTTTCATCCTGTTCTTCTTATGATTAAAGCTTCCTTTTCTCCAAATCCCAGCTCTGAGAGTTGCACGTTTCACCTATTACACAGGACCCAGCAGCATTTGACTTCACCCAACTATTTTCTTACAGATATTATTTTAAAGAGTTTGTATAATAACAAATGGACTATCCAATGTGTGCTTAATAATGGCTCAGGCAGCCTCTGACAACGAGGTTATCACATCTATTTGGTAAGTTTCATGGGAATCCATAACATTCCCCTGAACTGTCACCAAGGAACAGGTTGCAAGGGAATGAGGTCTTCCAGAGGAGCATATTATAAAGGCAGCTTTTATGATACACATTAATGGAGGTCAGAGGCAAGGCTACTGTTCTCATTTATGAAGGGAAAACACTAGATCATAATGATGGCATGAGGACGGGGAGAATAATAAAGTCATTTCCCTGGGTCAGGAAAGATTAGCACGTTTTGCCCAGTTAAGTCCTTTTCACTATAAAAGAACTGCCTAGGGGTGCCTTTTAGTATAGATTTGCAGACAGTCAGAACTAGGTGTGTATCACATCATATGCAGCAGGTGACTCTGCGCCTAAAAGTTATCAGGAATAAATACCTCTTCCAGAGTAGAAAATCAATCCCATGCTCAGGGCACTCCTTGACTGAGAAGATGTGGCTCTCGAGACCAGAGCTCTCAAAGTGGACCAAAGCCTAAACAACATTAGGTCTTAATTCCTGGCTTATATTAGGAAATTTTATATGGTGCTAAAATGCACAGTGACAGTTCTGGTTTCTTTTTGAGCTTGTAGATACAAGCAGTGACCCGTGCCTTTGAGGTTATGTTAACCACTGCTAAGTGCATACTTGTTACTCATATAATTCTTCTCTAAATTACTTAAGATAAAAGAAGCTGAGAAAGAGCCAGGTAGAATCAAACATGATTGCTTCCTATTAAACAGCTGTCAGTTCCACCAGATCTCACCAACCTTGGATCAAAGGCAGTCACACTTGGACACTTTTCCTTTAATAGCTTCATTCATGCCTGGGCAGCGCTGGGAGTCTTTAGCTGTGTTCTGATGCTATCTCAGCACCTGAATGAGCCCGGCACATTGTGCTGCTCTGCACCTTCATTCAGTTCTGAAAGAACCCTTCTGCCAGGTAGAGAAGCACAAGAATCTCAGAGGAGAACATCTACTCCCTTACAGTCGGTATCAAGCCCAAGCTTGGTGCCCTTTAAGTCTGGGAAGAAAAAATGCAATAGGTACAATATGTAAAAGACTTCTGTATAAATTGAGAATTCTCAATGAGCTGCCCACAGGCCTATTCCCAGTGCTACCCCAGCTCAGAAATCCCCTTTGAAACTTGCCACAGGAGCCACAGGGAGAATGAGATCTTAAACTGAGAGCAAATGGACCAGCTACTGCAGCAGATTAAAGCTGTGTTAAACTGTAAGGTTAAAGCGTGATGGTGAAAGTAACCAGGTCACAACTGTGGCCTCACCCTAGAGCAGAGCAGCCCCCAATGAGCAGCTGAAAACTCTTCCTGAAGAAAAAGCAGAATTATTGCCCTAATGCAGAAGGGTCCTGAGACCAGCAGAGGTGCCTGCCAGCACTCAGATCTCAGCTCTAGCTAGCAGACAGGAGAGCACCCCCGTGAATTCCATACATATACATTATTAACTTTTATCTAAAGGTATTAAAATTCAGACACCAGCATACTGGGTTTCCCCACTTAAAGAGGGCAGAGAAACACCTGTCTGTCCCCTGAATATTTTTCTTGGGCAATCATTTCCCTGCTCCACAAGAGCATGCCCACACTGCTCCCTCAGCAAACACCCTACCAGTGTTCCGTGACTATGATCAAAGTTTCCCTTGGCTTTCAGTGGGGATTTGGTAGCACAACCTTTAGATGTAAAGGAGTGTTAAAATAAAAAAATTAAAACCACTGAACCCAAACCCCTTGTGTTTTAAAGACCTACAGTAACTCCAAAGACTTGCCTAATACATGCACCAAATTTTACATCTCCAGGCTTTAGCTTATTAAATAGGGAAAAATGTAAAAATGCATGACCTGGATGAAAGCACCATTCTTTTCTGCTGTGTTCCCAAGTTTTTGAAGTTGGGGACTTTGTTCTTAGCAAAGTTACTTTGGTAGCAGCTCTGTCTCCACTGGATGAAAATCTGTGTCATGGAACAACCGACCTAATTTGGATCCACTGTCCACTTCTGCTCCAGAGAGAACCCTGATTAAACTCAGAGTTCTTCTGCACTTCTTCCGAGGGTTGAGGCATTCAAATTAGCTATTAGATCCTTAGCAGAGATCTTGCAGCTCTTGTGCTAACTCAGACTCGCAGATGTATCAAGGACTATAATTTCTAGCATTACACAAACCAATTAACCTTTGCCAGCGGTACGCACTGTAGAGAACTAAATATAATAAAACATTTTAAGAGTATTGTTTAATTCATACTCAGAGCAGTTTCTCAGAGGTAGTTATGAACTGATATTCACTGAATCACAGCATGTTACTACGTTGTTCAGTGTTGCTCTATAAGGTTCAAATTAGACTCCCTCAGCTCCAAAAAACCATACCCAAACCCTGGCAGCTTTTTCACCTAGGTTAGCTAATTCTTCTGCAGATAAAGCCAACAAAGAAACAGAGAGGGTAGATGGAATTTAAAATAAAATAATCTGCATCTTATAGAATGCTTCACTTCCACTCTCAGCACATGTATACATTTATATGTTCTCAAAACTTTATTCATTTTTGGGTTAACAAAGAATGTGTATCTTCAGTCTTTCAGAAACTGCAAAGAATATTGGGTAGAAGAGATGTGTGTTTAACAAACACCATTCTCAGCTTCTGAGCTTATATTCAAAGATGTGCACACAAGACATTCATGGGATTCTCTATGAAAGAAAGAGACACCTGGCAACGCCAGATAAAATGCCTTATTGGTAGGAGAACATTGTGTGGACAAAAAATACGCAACACACTTAATAGCCAAAAGATGAAATCCTGAAAGCTTTCTTCCTGTCAATTATCTTTAGGAAAGGCTGAAATACGTCCAGGCTGTTCAAACGGGAGGCACACAGCTGGGAGGATCGATGGCACACCTTCCCCAGAAGTTACACTGCTTGCAAAGGCAAACTGGAGCCCCATGAACCAAGTGGGTGTTTGAGCCCAAAGTTCATTTGAACAACCTGAAGCATGCATGCTCTCAAAGCAGTGTCAGCAAAACCTAGAGTAGATTTGCCAAAAGGAGATTACCCAATTTCCTCCCTTTAACAAGTAAATTGGTTACATCACGTTGATATTTTTGTGTCTTGCTAAAGGTCAATTTAGGATGTCACCGTTTCTTAACAAAAAAAGGTTTTCATCCTGCTTCATCTGTGAGTGAAATACCAAAGCACTCTGTGTATGAACTCCATGTTGAATCGCAGGAAGCTGATTTGAATTTTAAGATTCAATATAAATTATCTCCTGCATGCACAGAGCTAAACTGAGCACTATCATCAATTATACGGGCACAGAACATCACGTGGAGAAGTACCCAGTGCATAAATGGCACTTTTGGGTGTGTATGTTTTCCCAAACCAGCCTTGTTTTAATTGTCAGAGGGATTATCTTGCTGTAACAGTCTGTTCTGTTTGTTTTCTTCATGCTAATCAGCTATGAAGTCAAATCCCAATAATCAAGTCTGTGTAGCTTCCCAGCCCCTTTTCAAAACACAAACCCAAAAAACAAACAAACTGGGGAGGGAAAAGAGCTTCCAGCTGACCATTGAGGAGTATCTAATCTAACAGGAAAAGGTAAATCCTGTGTGACAAGCATTTTGTGGTCGGGTTGATGGGCAGCCTGAGGGTGCGAAAAAGGCAGACCAAAATCCTTAACAAACCTATAAAGTGAAAAAAGCAACATCTGCCTATGGAAAGATAGGAAAAGCAGGGCCTAATACAGGATGACACATCATAACTAGTGTTTATGTATATTGCCAAAACCATTGCCCGCTGAAATTTCTAAGTAAATTTCAGTTTTAGTCTCTTCATCAGTTCAGCATTCTGCTCCTGTTGAAATGTCTTGTCAAAAGGCATTACCATGACTTAAAAACTTTAAGTTCAGAGGAACGCTAAAGGAACTTAAGCAACATCTATGAAACATGGCACTTCTCATCTTAATTTTAAAATAGTTTTCACTTTCATGATATGAGGCACTATGTTCTGTGCCCTCAAAATTTACACCACCTCCCAGGGCTGAAATAAGAAAGCATGTTGAATAATTCCTCTCTTATCACTTACTACTGAAGTGTAAAGTAAATCTGCTGCTGTTCAATAAAATTCCTCCTTGAAATCACAAGTCTCTCAGTTACTCTTTCTGTCTCAGTGGCATTGAGTATTCCAGGTCACTGCACAGGTTAAGTGAACAACCTCACAAATGCAGAAATAACACAAACTGAGATTGTTCCAATTTCCCCACAGTAGCACTTGGAGAAAAAAAAAATAGGAAAAAAAAAAAAGAAAATAATCAGATCTACCATCTCCTTCCAGATATGCACCCCACACTTTTTATTTATTTAAGATTTTTGTTCTTATGGCCTCCTTAAACACAACTGGCTCTGCCTCGAGCGTTCATCCTGCACGGAGCACTGGGATGTGCAGCAGCCCTGCTCTCGGAGCATTCCTGCCAGGAAGGACCATTCCTTCTCCAGGGCCAGCCTATTGCAGCAGAGCCTGGATAAAGCTCTCAGAAGGGATTTGCCGAGCTCTGACACTCAGCATTCTGACACTTGGGGGTGTTTCCCTCCTCCTTCCCCACTTCCCCCACCCCCCGGTACTCTAAAAGTAGTTCATTAACCCCACATAACTGCCAATTAAGAGAATTTCTCCTCGAGAAGGAACATTCTCTCTACGAAACTCACTTAATTACAGAAAAATGCATGGCTTAAATATAACAGCCTCCTCTCCTGTTAATTCAGCTGTGGTGAATATTGCATGCTCTATTTTATCCTCTGGTTATGACATAAGGGAATGCTGAAAAATATTTTTTTTTTTTTTCCTTTTCTTTTTAAAAAAAATTACCTAGAAGTTCCTTCAAGTTGGGCAAATCCTGAAAGTGTCGCTTCCTTTAGGGATTATTGCCAGAGAGATCAGAAAGCACAACTCTGGACCTGCCATAGGGGTGTATTCTAAGACAATCCACAGAGCCCACAATTGTACTTGCTGGATGCTCTCAAATACTCTGTGGTTTTCTCCTGGACATATTCCCATAGAAAGAAAAGCACTTACAGCTGCCCTGCACTACAGGGAATGCGTCCAGGCTGCCATGAAATGTATGTGAACAAGTACAGGACCTAAACCAAACTCATTCCTAGGAGGAGGCAAATACTTGAGTATCCTGCTCCCAAACTGGCATAGTCTCTAAAAGATACTTTCCCTGTTGGTCAGCAGATCTTCAAGGCACCAAGCAGCAGAAAGGCAGAAGAAAAAAAAAAAAAATAAACTTCTCAGAGAGGTTGAAAAAATATTATTGCTATTTTTGAGACGATTTCACCCATTTGGCATAATTTCACCAGATGCAATGGCAGAAAGGTGGGGGGTTTACACAAAGCAAAGCTAAGTCAGGGTGTGAGAGCATGTTTCCAATACTAAAAAGGCACTGACTTCTTGAGTTAGCTTTCTGAGCCTGATTCTCAGCTGGTATAAATTGATAATGTTGCTCTTTTCATGTCTGCTCTGCTCTCTGCAGCATTCCCAGCACAAGGCAATCCTGGGGTTTACTGCACCAACAGCGAGCACCCAATTGATGATGGGAGATAAACAGAGTAATTAAAACTCATGTTTAGAGTTATGAACTCGGGAAAAGAAACGCATGCAGAACAACAGTTATCAAAATACACCCTTTAATAAATTAAAAACAAAACAATTTGAAGGCAGCAGCGTTCATTCCTGTACGTTTCCCCATATGTAAGAATACAAAGGAGAACCGATAGAAATTCTAAACAGGATTAGGTGTCATGACTTCCCCGTGAAGTGTTAACGCGGCAAAACCCCATCCAGCTACTGTGCTGGCTCTTCATTTCCACCAAGCTCCCAGAACTCATCCACGCCGCACAGCTTTCCCGTGGAACGACTCTCCCTCCTCCTCGCAGCTCCTGCATCTGCCAGCGGGTAAGGAAAATTCAAAAAGTGCTGCTTGGTCAGCATGACCTCACTCGGAGACGAGGCAAACGAGCTGAACACACCTGCCCAGCGTGTGCCCTGTCAGCCAGAGCCCAAAGTAGCTCCAGAACTCCAGCTCCTACCGAGCAATGCAGCACACAAATCACCAGGTGGCCCTATTATGTAGCAGTCATTACCAGAGACATCCCAGCCCTGCATAAGCCCCGGCTTTCATGTAGCGCAACGCTGCGTGATTATTTGAATAAAAATGTTTCCCGTGGAGACAGCTCCCCGTGGCTTACACCTTGTTGGGGACAAAAGAAACGATCTGGAGATGCTGTTAACCTCTGGAAAGATGTGAGAAAGGCTCAGCTGAGGACAGAAAAGTGAACAATGTGGCAATGACTAATTGTTTAGTGCAGGATCTGTCGTTTCCAGCATAAAAAACTCTGCCCAAGGGAAATTCAGTTAGGGTTTTCCCTCTGAAGCTCTGAACCAAGACGGGAACTGACCCTGTTTACAATTTGAAGGAGGGCATCCTGCATAAAAACAAAAGATTATGTTATACAATACCTACCCACTCATTTTACTGGCACTTGAAGCAATTTGTTTCACGTTTTTGGTACTCGGATTTTAGCTCAATATATGTGCATATAAACAATTCTCGCTGTGTATTACAAGCTTAACTACACTAAGCATGGAGCTTCTAGAAAATTACAGATGCACTTAAAAAAAAATAAATCCTATTCTTACATCCCAATTAAAAAGGAATACACTGTCTAAGTGCATTTTCTCTCTCCGATGAACCCAATCACTAAAATGTGCAACAGAAGCAGTTGGATTTACAGCCCTCAACTATTTGGGGACAAGTCAGGATGTACAAATGGAAGCATCAAATGACTTCAAAACTGGCACCAGCACTTGTTGTTATACTGTTAATTTACCTGTGTGGGTTAATGGGAGCAGGCAGTACACAAAGCTGAACGCGTGTGTAAATCTTGGCTTGGTCAGGACTTGGTCAACAGCTGCAGAAGTAGCTGCCACAGTTAATGTCAAGAAATCTTGAAAGGACAGGATTATGCACAGTTAAGTACTTTTTTTTCTTGAGGCTGTAAAACAGCAACAAAGGAAAATCCCATCCCTGAGTATTTCCAGGTGTGCTCCATCCAAGTCACTCGGCTGAGGTGAGCCCATTTCCCAAGAAATGGGGAATGTTCAGGCAGAACACAGGGGCCATGCTAAATCAAAAGGAAACTTTCAAGGGCCAGAGATTAAACTCTATTTGCCTTATGTCAGAAGAGCTTCCATAGTCCCCAGCGACAATTTGTGCACATCACAAAGGCTTTGCAAAACTCAGCAAAACTGGCAGCCAGAGGAGACATCAATGCCGGAATTCCAGAGGGATTTCAAGGCAGAAGTGAGATGTTTTAGCTCAGATTAAGGAAGATTCTTCCTCTTTCACACCTGCCTGTGTGAACCTGAAGCATGACACGGGCAGCCAGGAATGGCACCAACACACAACAGGAAAACAGCAAAACATTAATTTATCATTGCAACCTCTTCTATGTCACAGGGTACTCATCAGAGCAAAACACGAGATGTATTTCAGTAAAAGGTCAGGTCTCTAAGTGAGCTTCTTGGATTGCCTCCCAAGTCAGAATCTTGCCCTATGTGTAAGATATAAATCACTAATATTCTCTCCTGTTACAGTGACATTTTAATTGCATTGCATATTTTAATATACTCGGCTTGGGCTTTAGCTCAGTTGACTGTATTTCCTGATTTCTTTGTGGTATTTAGCCATTTATTATAAATTGACATGGATATTTCTCAAAGTTTAATTTGCATACCTTCATTTCCCTGCTTAATACAGACTTGGAATTTGATGAACATTTGCTGATATACAGAAATTTCCACATACAGAATACAGAACCTGAACATCCCATGCAGATATCAGTGTACCAACACAAGTAGAATTCCAGCAACACAAAACCAAAACATGTCTCAGAAGAAAATCAGATTAAAATTCGTAGCAGCACTGCCCAGAGAAGATTCAACACTTGCAGGTTTATTGGTATTAGACAATTCAGAATGTGCATTATGACAGAAGTCTTCCTTTTTTATGCAAGTGTTTCCACCAGAAAAAAAAAAAAAAATCTGTATGCAAGAATTGGATGTCAATTCTGATACACATGCTTTCTAAGAACATAAAATGAAAATGCACTCTGCTTGCTCTGCCCTGCAACACCTGTTAATACTCCCATCTCAGCAGTCATGAAAATCAAACCCAGAGAAATAACCAATGATTTCCAAACCTTCACTTGAACAGAAAATTGTGTTTCTTAACCATTACTGTAGTTTCTTTGATTTTTTTTTCCTTGAACAACACAAAAAGAATAATGATTCTATCAATGAAGAGCCCTTGTAATATCTGACTTCTGCAGCTCATTAAGCACCTCACGTTCCTGTTGGCAAAAGATGCTCAAAGCCACACATTATCCCTCTAACAGCACTGCTCTTTACATCTTTTTTATTTTTATGAATAGATATGAAAAGAAACCAGAATCTACTGGAAATCATGATTGATAAGCACCAATAGCCACACAGTTAAGTCACCCCCTTGCTGTCCATGCTGAGTAAGGGCTGGAGCTCCCAGCAGGGATTTGCTCCTGGGCTCTCTCAGCCACCTGTGTTGCACCCTTGCCCCAGACATTCAGCTAAAAAAGTTTCAGCACTGGCCACACTCCAAACATGGGTTCCTCTGGCTCACTTGGACTTCACACCCACAAGCCACCCAACGTTCACATTAAAGAAAAGGAGCCCTGACATATGTTCATCCTCTGCTGTCATCCCAGGAAAGCCATCTCACTCCACATGAAGGTGTCTCTTCATTCTTTCCTGTGTTTGTTTGCGGAAGCTCAAAACATGATAGTCTCACTTGTGCTGCTGCTTGGAGACCCCGACGAGCCCTGCTGTGGACAACAAAGTCAGCCTGAATGGGGAACTTCCCAATCCCAAAATCCTTCCCTATCACCACAGGCTCCAGCTTGACCACATGAGCCGGCTCGTAGGCGTTGCGAGGTTGGGTGCTCCATCTGGATGAAGGACTGGGGTTATTTTTAGGATTACAAGCATGACTCCTCTTGCACACAGCCCTGGAAGAGTCCTTACCGGCTGCCTCTCATGCTCAAAGCAGAATTCCTTAGAAATCTCACCTTCAGAGGAGAAAGGGGGAGTGTTGTGCATAAAAATAAACAACAACAACAAAAAAAGGGTCTGGAATTCAGGTTTAACAAATACAACTCACACTGACTGGTCTGGAAAAACAAAGCCTAGACCAAGCAATTGAAAAGAAAACACGGTGGGACAGAACAGTTGTTACATTAAGAGCTGCTCACCTTCTCCAGCTCAGTTAACGTAACAGGGAAAAAGAAAGAAGAGGAAAATGGTCCCTGCCATGGTCCTGGACAATGAAGCTAAAGAGGAAACTTGCAACATCGGACATTAAAAGTTCTAATTATTTCCTTTTCTCCCGACCTGATGGCGTCTACCCGCAGCCATCAAGCACAGCCTTGGTTGAAGCCACGCTTCCCTCCCGTCAGCCCACACCTGCTCCGAGCCAAAGCTTCCCCAGGAGCTCCAGGGCTGGGCACAGTCCCCTGGAGAAGTGAGCAATCCACCAGCACACAGCTCCCACCACAGCTCTGCCAGGCCTCTCAACGAGCTCTTAGTGACAACCACTCCATGTGTCACATCCACAGCGAAAAGCAAATTACCAAGGATCAGAAGGTTTCTATTGGAACTCGGTGACTCCCAGGAAAATCATCATCTCCTCGCCCCTGCACTTAACTTTAAGTAAACTGAAAGGAGCCTGAAGGTTCGTGTTTCCTTGTGATTCTGTCATATGAATTATGGGGCAAGAAAGCTGTTTCAGATGCTCCAATATTCCTATATAAAACTCTTCCCATACAACAATATTTTTCTCCTATGACTTGTTTGCTATTGGGCTTATTATTTTCATTTTGTAGCTCATTCTCAGGACATGCATATTCCCTTTGAATAACAACTTCAAAAATGAAAGTCTGCTGTTCGCAGCAGCAATCACAGCACATTCCATTGAAATGGAGCTTTTAACAATATCTGTGATTAAATCAATTTGGTTTGCCCTTTTTATAATGCTCTGGAACTCTCAGAAAACATACTGCATTCATTTATTTCCATATCAACATAGCAAATACAAATGAAAATAAAATGACATTATGTATTTTTGGAGATTAGACATGAAAAAAGCACATGTAATTAACTGTACCTGGCTGGACAGTAAATGGCAAACAGCTCCAGCCTGCCTTTGCGCATAGAACTCTTGCTTTTCTATTTTGTGTAATGTCTCATAAGAAATAACAAAACAGTCATGAAAAATCAATATTCGTGCTGCACCAGACCCCAGGATTACCTACTGAAATGTCTCCTAGGGAAACCATTAAAAAAGCATCTATTTAATCTAGCCAGAAAAAAGAAAAATATGTTGAATCATGGCTAGCTATATCTACAGGTAGGCTCCTAAGTCTTAGAAGTAAACTTTGTAGCTCAGAAGGCAGAATTAAACAGATGTTAAGCCAAAACAACACTACCTGATTTTTTCTTTTTTTCTGAAGAATCCATTAATCATAAAAATGCAGGAGAATAGCAGAGAAGTAATAAACTTATCTGTGACAGAACTGATCACAAAGGAGGAGTGACTAACACATGACCAGATACTGAGTAGTGCTCCTCAGCCTGATGGGAGTGGGATCAGACAGCAAAGACATCACCTGAACACAGCCAAAAACCACCCTGTCACCACAACTGCCATGAGCTGATGCCAAATCTCTGCTGTAAATCAGATTAATTTGAGTCTTCAGATATTTTTATTTTAATAACTTCATCAGCAGCGTGTCTTCTTTTGAAATTAATACATCTGCCTCAGTGGTTTTTAGTTTTCGTTGTAAAACAATGACAGCTAATAGGAAAGCACTGTCATGTCTCCTGACTAAAGGTAATGTATATGTGACAGCTGTGTGATCATCAGTAGGAAAGGATTTCCACCAGACAAAAGGAACAATTAAAACGAGCCTGCAGTCCTGGCTTCAGATTTAAATGTTTTAATTTGAAGGAACAATGGCTCCTTGAAGCTCCTTCCCAGCCAGCTCTGACAGTCTGTCATCCCTTAACCAGCCCCAAGTAAGAGTTGTGCCAACCTGAGCACCCAACAGCAGATTATGCCTGATGATCCTTACAACAGCACCACTGCTTCCAGGAGAGCACTGCAGATCAACCCAGCTTTGCAACCTTTGGAAGCATTTATTCCACTGAAAAAGCACCCTTGGAAATGAAGCTAATGAGAGAAACACAGCCAGCCTGGATTTTGTTTAGGTCTCGTTTCACACGCGGTTTCTTTGTGGCACTGCACAGCAGAGCCCTGAGCACCCTGTGTGTGTGAGCGGACTAACACAGACTGCTCCGCCAGACACCCCCACACGAAATTGGGGGGCCCAATTTCCCATCCAGAACTCACCCAAGAGCCATCCCAGAACTCACAGGGGCTCCAAGGCAATGGGGATGGCACAGAGATGTACCTGTGTTCATCTCTGTCAGGCGACATTAATGGCAAAAGATTTGCAACTACTTCCCGACAGTACATGGGACACAAACCTCCAGCCACTCAGACAGCATCCAAAGCTTCTGAAAGTTTTGTTTTTCCATAAAAAGCTGACTTCTCCTCCCTACAAAAGTATCTGCTTGAAAACAATTTGATTTATCTAGGTTCACAAATATTTTCAAGAGAAGAACTTGCTTTTTCTCAGGACAAGGTGTGAATGCTTTGCTACTGAGCTGTTTCCAGCACATTGCAGAATTCCCCTCCCATCAACTCTTCTCCCTCTGGAGAGGATCATCCTCCAATTGTTGCTGGTGGCTCCAGAGCCACACAGGCAGGGATATGCTTCAGATTAAGGGATTCTGCATTTTCCCTCTCTTTTGAGACAGACATAGAATGAAACAGAAGTAAAAATGGCAATTATTTGCGTGAAAGGAGAAACTCCTAGTCCCCGCCAAAAAAAAATACAAACGTGTGCATGTCCAAAATATCTTCCACCAAATGCAATGCAGAGATCAACCCCACAGGATCAGTTCCCATGACCCAACTGCCCCAGGAGTCAGACTGAACAAACAACATGGAACACACAAAAACCAATTCCATTACAGCGGCATTAGTGTCCCAGCAAGAGTTACAATTCCAGATTGTTTCTGGATCCTGCTTTTCCACTTGCATCCTTTTATGAGAGAGCAAAAGGAAACAGAACAAGACAGGTTTTTAATACAGCAGATGTTTCTGAGGAAAGGTCAGCAATTCAAACAAAGATTGAACCTTGTCAGCCGGCGAGGCAATGTGTCACCTGGCTGAAACAAAACAAAACCTTCTACCACTGCTGAACTGTCTTTAAAAAAAGGATTCTTTCCTAATTTTAGAATATATGACTCCTAAAAGAAAACACTGGCGTAAATATTTCCTTTAAATAAACACTTGGATTTGACAGTGGCTGAAAAGAAAAAAAAATCATCACAGGAAAGGAAGAAGAGGAAATAACCAATCAAAGTATTTTGCTGTGATTTGGGATTTTGGCTTCATCTAGATGTTTTAATTTTTCTAGTGCCTGAATTATTTATTTCTTCTCCCCTTCTGGGCACGCACATCGTGTTTCAAACCAGTAAGAACAGTAGTATGTTTTTTTGTTTCCCCCTCAATGGAATGAGAACCAGTCAGATCTTGGATAGCCTGGGGGACAGGACTAAAGCAGCAGACAGGGCTGGCAGCCACGTGGCAGAGGAGATACATC
Organism: Regulus satrapa; assembly: GCA_013396955.1. Classification (NCBI taxonomy): domain Eukaryota; kingdom Metazoa; phylum Chordata; class Aves; order Passeriformes; family Regulidae; genus Regulus; species Regulus satrapa. Next base: position 681,356 of record VWZN01002258.1, read on the forward strand.
CATAACCAGGAGCACACTCCCTGGGCTCCTTTTATTTCTGGGGGATTTTATCTGCATCCTCAAGGTGTCTTTCTACAGATCTGGGCAGTCCTGCGGGATTTTGGAAGGGGCCTCAGGCTCTGCCATGGTCTGAGCACTGAGCACTCGCTGTGCTCCCAAAAACAAAAATCCCTTCATCTCCTTAGAGCCCAGCCCAGAAGTCCCACTGCCTTCACCAGGTCAAGATTTCCCCCAAAGAGTTTTGCAGGAGCCAATTTCTCTTGTTTTCCATACATATCAATCAGTGCTCAGGGTTTGCTGTGGGTGCTGCAGAGGAGAACTGGCTCCAATAAACATTCCCCACACGTTAGGGAAATCCAGATCCAGATCCAGATCTGCAGTAAATCTGCACAGAAGGTGATAAACCGTAATTACAAACCAGCACCAATGGCAAGCCAAGTTTCTCTTACTCCAAGCACGCCACTCTGCCACTTTTCAGGGGTTCAATAAAATATAAAGCTCTCCCAAAGAGTGCTCTACACACATAATGTTTTCCTTTTGCTGTAAAATGCATCTTATTGATTTATAATGCACTTTCAAGGAGAACAAAACCTAGTCTATAAAACTAAAATTTAGGAGAAAGCACAAGTGTTGTAAAGGAAACTCCATACCATTAGTGACAGGGATACATATTCTCATACTTTCTGATGGACAGATTGTGTTCTACAGTTTTTTACTTCACATAAATAGGAAAAAAAAGGACAAAAACCACTAATACAAATGTAAAAGATAATCAGTATTTTGTTTTAACCAACAATTTAAACAAAGCTTGCTATTTAACAAACTGAAAGCTGCTAAAGCACATTTATTAAACGTTATAGAATAGGATGTGAAACTTAAATTTGCATTTGAAGAAACCACGTTGTTTGCTCTTCTTAAAACTGAATTTTTTTAATAATTTACCATGTTTTCAGAGGACTGTATTCAAGACTTGAGAACTCCAGAACAGCATTGCCATTGTTTTTCTTCTCTTAACAACGACTTCTATTTCACTAAATTTTTGTTTACAAAGTGTTTTATTGAGCTAAAGTGCAAGGAGTTTCTCACAGATGGAGACGAGGAAAATGCTTTTGATTCTTGTTATTCCATCAAAGCCATGTTTATGTTTGTACAAAGGAACAAAATTCATCTCTACCTTGGGAAGAGATATGTGTTGATGTTATTTAAGCCTACACGGTAACTGCATTTGTTCTCATGATAACACAAAATAAATCTGTTACTGTGTTTAGCACATCAGGACACCAGAAAGGGCTTTTGTTGTAAAACAACCCAGAGCAATGCCAAAGAGAGTCTGCAGAGAAAACAGCTCTGCTACTCATTTCCTAAGGAAAGTTCATTTACGTTTACAACTGTGGTGTAAAGGACTCACAAAAAAATTACAGGTGAGAGACAGTCATGCTTTACAGTTGGAAGACACGAAACAGCAGCCATGAAGTCTTGTTCTCTTAAACACAAGGTATAAATCTCGCATTGAAGACTTTTTGTAGGGTTTTTCAGCTGGTATATTCCAAGGCGAGAAAGGAGTAGATCCTGAACTCGCAGAGATCTTGGTATACACAGCCCTGACTAAGAGTGTTTGAATTATTGAATAAATTCTTGATTTATGTTAGACCCCAGAAGACACATGAGAAATCTGGAAAAGCTGTAATTCCAGTTACTCCTGCCACCCTGCACAGCCTCTGCTGGTCGTGGCAATTCACGCTGTCGTAGGAACCCTTGAGTTTGAACAAGGTCCCATCAACCCTGCAGCCCTGCCAGCGGGGCAGATAAAGAACACAAGGAACACAAATACTTGCACTTCAGGGAGCAATAGCTTTGCTAAATAAATACAGCCAGAAAACACTTCCAGAATTGGAAGGCTTTGAGCCTGTGAGGTCCAGGGAAAGCTGGTTCATCTGCATCCTCTAACAGGAGAGAGAAATTAAGGGAATGCCCCACTGGAAGTAGGATTCCTCTACCAAATGAATCCCACTCAGTGCTTTCAAAGGTGGTTGCTTGTTTCAGTGGTCTGGGTTTTGGGGTTTTTTTTTCATTTAAAACATACATTTGTACAGTTAAATTCCCCACAAACAGCATAAATTTCATAGTTGATAACATCTGTAATTAGACTTTGAAATTCACACTGCTATTAGCTGTCCTACATGGCACAAGTTTTGCCTGAAAACACCATTTAAACTGTTTTCGTTTTTTCAAACCATCAAATTTGAAAGCCTTTTAGATGAGATGAATTTTTCTTGAAAAATAAAACTAAATTGAGTTTATTTGAAAGATCAGACTCTAAGGACAAGATTGAAACAAATGTTTGGTTGCAGCAAACGACCTGCCCTATAAATCAAGCTAAAAGAGGAGATAAACAGAGGACATGCACAAAAAAAAAAAAAAAAAAAAAAAAAAAAAAAAAAAAAGA
>VWZN01002258.1:683840-730444 GCA_013396955.1 Regulus satrapa
AAAAAAAAAAAGGGCCAATACTGATTTCTCATGTTTGACCTAAGAAAATGAAAACCATCGCAAGGAACCTGCATGATTAAGAGCAAAGTGGCTGCATAACAACTGAGAAAGCATCAACTAAAACACAGGTTCCCTTAGTCAAAACTCGTATCATAGAGCACTGCAAGTGAGGGATATCCCCAGCCAGCTTCAGGTGTACAACACCAGAGCCCCATTATTGCTGCGTTTATCACGGAGCAGTTAAAATCTCACCTGAAGCCTTGCCAAGAGAATGTGTGCACCTGTAAAAGTTCTCCAAGGGCTGCATAAATCAGCATAAACTGCATCACTCCCCAGCACGAGCTGGAAATGTGAGCCCTCCCTCCAAAAGCTGTGGCCATGGTGGTGCTTTGGGATGCTGGTGCAGAAAGGATGAAGGGCTATTTCAGTTTTCATCCACTTGTGGTTTGTATCAACCACAAGTTTTGTAACTTGTCTAGCACAGTCTGCTGTCTACTTCTTGCTTCTGATGTCTCTTTTTGCCTTTTGGGCAGGCTTTTCCATAGGTTCTGATGTTCAGTTCACATTCTGCTCACTGAGTAAAGTTCCCAGGATCTGTTATAACCCACTGCATTCTGCTTTTAGGTGGAAGAGAAATAAACATAGACCCTAAATCCTAGTTGGAAATTTTTGTTTTAAAACCCAGATAAATTTTCACTACCAGTTTTTCTGCATTATTGTAACTTGCTGATACAGAAACACTGCACAAGAAGCATTACCTATTTACTGTGTATGGGTGGGATGACGTGTGTTGGTCCAGGAGCTGATCCCAACAGCCTTACATGCACAACAATACAGCAGTAAATTATTTGCAGGGTATGATTCCATGCAGTGAAGTGCTTAGCAAAAGTAGTACTTCTATCTGAATAATTAAAAAACCCTTCTTCTTCTTCTCTGCCCTGCAAGGCTGGATCCAAAGTCCTTAGCCTGGACCCCCATTTCTCCTCCATATGTTATGTTCAATTACCATTCAGTTTTTGAGTGCTAATAGTGGCCCATAACTTCAAGTACTCCTATTCAGAGTCAGTGCCTTTTCCCTGATTAATTACTATGGAGAGATGATACCTCTGGGAATCAAATACATCGTGTGCTTAACTCCAGAATAGACAGTTCTTGTCAATAACACATCCAAGCAGCTTAAAACTTCAATAGCCTGGTTTCTTATATACTGTAAGTGGTGCTGAATATTCAGTTTTATTTCTGTTTCCCCGCCAGTAGGAAATAAAGAACACACTTTTAGCTAAATGAGAACTGAAGTGCATTGGAAGAGTGCTATAAATTATATGCAGGCCACCAAATAAAATTCAATTTTCAGGTAATGTGAAGGTGTAATGCGTCTGGAGAAGCTGTTTTGCATATCACACACGACAGCAGGCAATAAGGAGCAGGGAATGACTAAAACCTGATCTGTCACATGCAACTCTTTGATTGTTCCCCCTACTTTACCTACTCTAATCACGCTGTTGCAGTGTTGATTCAGAACACGGCGGCCCATGAAAAATGTCACCGTTCTGTCGATGTTGCGGATCCGCTGGCAATTTCAGCAAGCACTGGATGCACATAAAGGGTGATAAGGCACTATATCCTGCCATGCTCAGCAGGTTTTCCATTTCCTCCTGCAATTACACATCAAACTGTTTTAGCTTCACAAGCTTCGGCACTATAAATGGCCTCAAGGCAGAAGTCTGCTCCGCACACTGATGAGTCTATCTTCAAAGCAGAGTGCAAACTCAGGTTTTGGGGAGAGATGATTTTTTTTTTTTAATACCCTTTTTCCAGAGCTTTTAAGAGTTTACTTAGAGATTATACCCACCATTATCTCCGTGTACTCCAATTAACAGGCAGTTTTATATCAGCATTAACTGGAGCTGCCTCTAAGAGGAGGTGAAAGCCATGCATACACAAGAGCAAGCCACCATCTGCACAAGAACCCTGTTTACAGCATTGCATCTCCACATAATGTGATTTTTCTTTAGCTCCACCTTCTCTTTCTTCCTACACGGCTACCTGGAATTCCAGACTGACAATAGCAGAACAATCTGATTTTCAAACAATCAAAACTTTGTCTTGCACTACAGCAATGCTGCCAAAATTGTGTCGTTTCTCCTGTTGCTCCATTTCAAGCAATGCATACATTCTGGTATAGATATCTCACACTGATGCAAAGAAGGAAACAAGGCAAAGTTACTGCTCTCAACCATTCTGGCACTGCTCAAGATCAGACATTTAACCACATAAAAGCAGGGAATCCCAGGATGAGCCAAACAAAACTCTGGTGGCATCCAGGCGCTCAGGCAGAGAAATCCCACCCAGAAACCACAGCTCTCACCTGGCTCACACTCCTCCTGTCAGCCGTGAGAAGGGGGATATTGCAGAAGTCACAACGCCCTGCAACTCATGGCTGGCCATGAGCTCCATACCCCTCTGAGCCTCAGAGCCCCCAGGAGGAGCTGCTACAAAATCTGCATCTCCTGCACATGGCCACCCACACAGGTTCTCAACAGAGCGGAAACACACACAGAACTCCTCCAGGAGTTGCCAGCTGCAGGACACGCTGGTGGCTTCTCCCACAGCCCATCCCTGAGATACCATTAAAGCACAACTGGGACAAAGAGAAGAAACCACAGAACGCAGCCCTCCCTCCCTACCGTCCCTCCTGACAGTCACGCAGCAAGGACCTGAGCCACCCCAATTACACCCTTAGTCCAATGACAGCAACAACGAGACGAGTCCAGGGACTGACATAATAGGTGGTTTGTGTGCCCTCCACCTCTGCGAGGCAGCACGACAAAAGGACTGTCAGAGAAAACGTGGAGCAGCAGCTTCAGCCACTGAAAATTAATCGGGACAAGCAGCTCCTCGCACACAGGAACTGACAGCTTGTTCCTGTGCCTCTCCAACGACCCCATCCATGAAGAACATGGGCCTTTTATAATATGCTTCAGGGTGTACTATCATTCATTCCCAACCTTTGAAAAGCTTAGCTGTCACTGCTGCCCAAAATGGGCTTTAAGGTTATTAAAAAAGAGACAAAATATTCTCAATTATTTAGCATACACCTGATATTGTTATCAAATCAATTATCAAAGTATATGCAGGTATGTCAGCTCTCCTAACCAGGATTGCAGTGCATCCACTGTAAACCAGCTTTGCTTCCTGAACAGCAAAGACCTTTCAGGAGGGAATCAACACCTTCAGACAGCACATCCAAAGAATCATTCTCAGATGATCCAGCTTGTGACTCCAAGCTGTCCCCATTTATACCCAGAGAGCACACACAGGACCTCAGAAGCATCAGCACCATCAACCAAACCAACTCCACCACCAGAACCTACACAGAAAACAGCCAGCAGGGCAGAAGAGGGTGTTCAATTCCTTAATAAAAGTTAATAAAGCTTTGAATATTTGTGGTTGGAAATTAAAGCACAAGAGCAGCAAACCAAGTCAGTAATGGGCTTTAAATGGGAGCAGAACTGCTGGCAGGGCAGGAAATTCAAGTCAACACAGGGAAGATTTATTTTCCTATTTGATGGTGATCTACGCCTTGGCAAGAGCAGCATCTGCCCTGAACATTTATCATCATTGCTACCTGCATCTTTGACTCCACCTTTGCCATCCCATGACAAGATATTGCCTTGTACTCACTGAAAATTCAGATACGTCTGGCATTACTCGCTACACTAACTTAACCACCTGCTGTTTGTAATAAAATGTCCATTTCCTTGTTTCTTGGCATCTTCGCATAGGTGGCATTGCTACAACTTGCTGTAATTTTCAATTGAGGCTCCAGATTGAAACCTCATCCAGAAGAGGAAAAACCTCTTCAAAACTCCAAAAGTAAGCAACTACTAAAGTGTGGCTGGGCAGGTCCTTTTGTTTTGTTTTTTGGGAGAAAAATAGGCAAAATTCTGTGACAAGGTGCAGATGGAAGACACCAATGTGAAATAAAGACCATGCTGCTACCAATCAAAGGACTAAGTCCAACAAATTTCCTCTGCATTAACAGCTGTGTCTGGATAAAATCCATTTGCAAAGAAACAAATCAGGACTCGCTGATTAAACACTTAGTTGAAAAAGGCCCAGGAAATGTTTAATATGCCTTTTTAACCAGTGGCAAAACCAATCCCAAACAATGACAATCACACCTCCCTGAACATGTTGAATGTGAAGTGGGTCCAACCTTGGGAAGGAGCCCTCAGTGCTGTTTCCAACACATCCTCTCACAGGGAAGATTCAGTGATTGAAGGAGAAAAATTAAGCCCTGAAAGTTTCCTCATGAAAAGGAGTCAAACAAGCCGTGGTCAAAATTTAAGTGGCTCCTACTAAATCTAGATGATCATATCATCTGTGAATAATCATGCCCCACCACAGTTAATAGTGTGGTTGCTGCTCTAAGTTCTTTTTAGCTGTGGATACTGGTTGATTTGATATCAATCAGCATAAAGCACGAGAGCATCCTTCCATCTCAAGCTTCTCAGAAAAGCTGCATTTTAAAGAGTCTTTAATGGACTATTAAATACCGAGGAAAACTTATCCATGATCACTCACTTAACCAAGGCACGAGGAGCATTTTCAAACAAACCACTCACCACATTGGCATCAGTGAGAGATTTCAGAGAGTAGCTTTGTTCACGTTATCCTAATGTGAGCTTTCCATGATCCATCTGCAGCGTGTCTGCCTCAACAATTATGTCAAGCATATGGAAAAAAAGCTGGCAGGAGGAGGGGAGGGAGAGACAGCACCACACCAGCTGAATGGGATGGAGAGGTACAGAGACCAACTACTGAATGTTCCGCAAAATAAAACTGTGCTTCTCAGATATAATTATTTGAAATTCAAGTAGGTTTACAGAATAGTTCAGCTCCTTCAAAGCATAAATTGCAAGAGATGATGTTCAAGTCATTTCTATTACCTTGACACTGTTGACAAATGCACCGTCGAACAATTTTATCACTGTACAAACTCATCATAACCATCAGCACACCACTACTGGTAACGAAAAGCACTTCATGAAGTGCTCTGTGTGAAATCTAAAATTTGATACGGCTCCTACCTGACAGCTATCCTGTATTAAACTCAACTTTTAACTACGGTTAAAGCCAAGTGAGTACCCAAGCAGCCTTGGAGACCTGTGCTGAGAATAGCTGAGCAGATGGAGTCCAGAAAAGCTAAATAACACCAATATTAAGAGTAGCTAAGTTCACACAGAATATTTCCTCCAAGTACAACGTGTTATCTTCAGATGCTACATCAGCCATTGATATGAATCCTGACAGGCAGTGAAGATTCACATGCAGTGACACCTGAAAACAGAAATTAATGCAGGTGGTTTTCCTGCCTGAACATATGTTCTGCAGCAAAGATACACAGCTCTTAATCCTGCTAAGTGCAGTACACAGTAATGCTGGGAAATTATGAGTGCACAGACATCTTTATGTTTTGCCTACTTGGCAATCTATGTTTTCTGTACACAGATTTATTTGTAAGTGATCCATATGCATACCATTCCCAGAGTTTGTGTAAAGCCATACTTCAACAGCAAACAAAATTAAATCACTGCGGGTGTGGTGAAGGGCAAAAAAACCGGGAGGTTGGCACATGGTGTAATTCAGACAAAGAGCTCAAATTGAACCTCAACTGCAGGAAATAATAGAATTGGCTCCAAAATCAGACAGACTGCTGATACACAAAAAGTAGAGAGGCTTTTGTACTTCTGTGGTTTGGTTGTTTTTTTTTTAATTATTATTATTTTTTAAATTACCATCACTTGCTTGATTCTTAAAAAAAAAACAAAACAAAAAACAAACAAACCCTTTACGTAGTTTTTGCTGTTGAAAAGAAGTCATGCCAATAGAATGAGCAAAGTTTGGACAGCTCCAGACCTGGCACTACTGGGTACCTCCAGCTGCTGAGATTCTCCCCCTTTCAGGACTCAATCAGCCCTGTGTGACACACATTCTTCAGCCCTTGGAACATCTAATCCATCTGAAGGTTATAAATGATAAAACAAGGAATCAAAACCCAGGTACTGCTGGATGAGTCAGGCAGTGGATCCAATTTGCATCGTGCAAGCAAACAAAAGTGTGCAAACTGAAGCCCTGAGAAACAACGACACCTTCAACGGGTGCATTTCTTGCTGTTTAATCAGAACTGTTTTCTTTTATTTTTTTTTTGTGTATGTTTGATGCAATTACTGGAAAACTTTTTAGCTTGTTATGCAGGTTGTCAGAAGAGATGATCTAACAGTGCCTCCTGGCCTTAAAATCTATGCATCTTTGATATATTTCTCAGGAGCTGGTGAAATATTACTCTTACTTTTAAAATGCCTAAGTGTACACTTCTCTGGCAATCTGCAAGGTATTACTCACATTTCATTTACTTAATGCTCTATCTTCCCAACAATTTGAAATAAACTTTCCATGGGAGAGACATGTCAGGGTATGCTCTCTGGTACTTCTCTGAAATTAAATTCTAATTGCAGGGTGTTATCTGCATCAAATGGAGGCTTTTAAACTCTAATATTAAAAAAAAGCTGAATAGTCTTGTGGAGAGGAATCCACCCAAAGAGTGGCTGGTTCCTTCCTCTGTCCATCCCATTCTGGCTGTGCCAAGGGAATTTGTTGTGACTGACTGGAGGGATCCAGGAGATGATCAACCTCCAGATGCCACTCTCACAGCCAGGACAAACACCACAGCTTCACACAAATGTGCTTTTTTCTGCCCATATACAGCACGGGTGCAGAGACAGATTGGGACTGGCAGTTAAATACAAACTGATTTACAAGGGAAAAGGGAAAAAACCCAAACCAACCCACATACATGTTTTAAAGCTGGTCTGAAGCCTCCATTTATTGGAAAAAAAGATGGTTTGTAACACAAGGTCCAGTCCCCTTTCTCAGCTCGTAACACCACCGCAGTAGGAAATTTGCAAGTTAAAATACATTTCTAGCGCACCAAAAACATATGCAAAGCCACATTTTAAAGCCATTTCCTCCCCGTGCCAGCTCACTGCTGCACTTTTACTATTCCATGGGCTTATTAATATTGCAGCTGCAGAACCAGAATTACCATAACCAGGCCCAAAGTGAAGCTCCACCCACGGGGGTCAGTTTGTCAAACTCCCCATGAACAACATCCATAACAGCTGAATTCCAGCTGACCACCTCCCTGCTGGAAGCAAGTCTCTGCCTTATTAACTGCTGACTTTGTTCCAGAGCTGCCCAGTAAAACTGCATTTTTAAACCTGATCTGCATCAACAGGAGCCAGCCACAAGCAGAAGAATTTTCTGACTGCAGTACTGGAAACCGTGGAAATATTTCCTTCATAACCACTATTAAGACTTTTCCCTTAAGAAAATTAGGCTGCTTTCTGTGCTCAGCAACTTCGTAGCACTAACCATGATTGGTTTTTTTTATCCCATACAAACCCAAAACATTCTTCTTGTCTGTATTTTATTTTAATGGAACTCGGTTACAAAGATCCATCACTGCAAACATTTAAGGCCATGTCTGAGATTCATTTCAAACATAGCCAATGGCCAACTGGAGACACTTCCAGGCTCCCCTCAGGATTTATGCCTACAAATTCATTTCTGGCACCTTGCCCACATTTGGCCAGTATTCATATCCCCTAAAAAGCAGCAGTCAAAGGCAGAAACAGGATGACATCAGTGCAAAATGCCTCCTGGAAGTTCTGCTCTGCCTACCAGAGAGAATCAAATTGCAGAATTTGCCTTACATTGAAGCCCACATTTCTGTAAAGAGACAATTTCCCATTTCTTTTAACCAGTATTTTTCCCACTTTGAGTTCACCAATTGAGTAAACAGCTTAATTTTAACCTCCTTTAACATGACTATAACTTTTATTAGAACAGGTCCTGAACAGATTCTTCCTCATCTATATTTTCAGTCTGGGGACTTTCAAGTTCAATGATAGTGGTTCAAAAGACATCACAAAGCCTGAAAAAAATCTTCCCAAGAAAAAAAAAAGGAATGAAAAAAAGGAATAGAGGGAATGAAGAGACGGAAAGGAGATGGCCCTAAAGTTACTTGAGGAAAAAAAAAAAACCCATTAAAATCTGCTATAGCTGCGGGTCCAAACTGGGGCCAATAGAAGAGGTCCTCCCTTATGAGGAGGAACATCCCCATAACCCTCCTAGTTATGCAAAGGCTCAGGCAGAACTTGGTAAGCACAACATTCCCCATTACAGCTCCTTGTCCATAAAAGAATCTTTTTCCTAAAAGAGATGATCCAGATTGTGGAAAAAGCTATACATCTTTTCAATAGATCCTTCTCTTTTCATCATAAAAGCAAGCTCCAGCAGCTCTCCCATGGAATTCACTGTGAAATAAAATTTGCAACCTGGCAGCAGTGTCTGACGAGCAATATACAATCCTTCCTGAAAGGCCCAAGAGGATTCTATTGTTTTGAGGCTTAATTTTCAATTTGCATCTTTAAAAAGGTATGATTTCATCCAAATTCACTGGTCTGCTCATTTATATTTATCTGTAAGAGACCACATTTTAGTTCCTTTGAGAAGAAACACAGTAAAAAAATTTTATGTTCAAAATTATTCTAAGAGCACTACTCATATTTCTTGTTTTATTGCAATCTGCTTGGACAGAGATGTGACTAATTTATTTTGAAGGGCCTGATTCTGCAGGCACTCCACACTGAGTAATCCCTTTGTTTTGCACGTCAGGCAGCAAAAAGAGGAGTTCAAGTGGCAGAAATCGGCACAGTTTCATTACATCAGTGGCTTTAGGCTCATTTACACCAAAAAAAAAGGATAAAGTCCTGTACATCACGATGAAAAATACAGAGATATTCTGCCCCACACTAAACAAGTCTCTCCCTAACAATGACAAGCTGAAAACCAACTGCAACTGGAATCAATTAAAATTCATCGCAAAGCGCCAGTACCTTGCTTCAAACCAAACAAAAAGTTGTGCCTCGCAGCCAACAATATCTTGGGAATGTTCATACCAGCTCCCTTCAGAAAAGGCTCTTGACTCTGCTTCTATAATGAACATCTTAAGAACTGTAAATGCAACATTAACTGGTGGTAAAACCTTCAGGATACACAATGATTTTGAAAGAGAGCAATTAAACGGAGAGTTATTTTGAACCCGTGTCCCCATTTAAACTATTTTCCTTGTAGTCCATCTGCCAGAGAGCCTCTAAGGCAGACAGGAAGATGCAAGACTCATCCCGGAAAGCTCCTACTGCACTAACATTTCCAAAAGCTCGCAACACTGCCTATCATGAGCCTCATTAAGAAAATGCAAGTTGCTCCACTATCCTTAAATATATGAGTTCCATGGGCATCGTGCACAGAGATGAGATTGAGTTCCTACAACAAACACAACCGCGAGCAGCATCACGCCCTCCATGCCTGCTCTGAGGCCAGACATGAAGCCAAGGTCCTGCTGATGGAAGCCCAGTCCCATCATGGCCATTTGGGAATTTGGGGGGTTTTTTTGCATGGAAAGTTTTCTATTTCAACAAAACAGAAGTAGAGATGAGGGAGGGCTTCGCAGCTCTCCCAGAAGGAATGAAAAGTTTCTGTCTCATTCATGACTACCAGATGGCAAAACAAATTCCAAGAGGAAGATGAATTTTAGGGTTGATATTTTTACTACACATGTTCAACAAAGTAAATAAAGAATGTGAGGAAATTTATGTAACTCAAAGGAGATTTTCTCAGCACACACAAAAAAAACCCAGGAATGAATTTAATTGCTGCACCTGAAGAACGAGGAGATATAACTGGGAAAAATTCATTATCCTGCAGAACATTCACTTTATTCACCTTATCATCAATATCAGACAGTGGCAGCTATTTTCATCAAAGCTCAAAATACTCCATCAGCACTCTGGGATGAAATCCTCCCCTACTGGAAAGAATAGCAATGTGATAACTTGGGTCTGGGCAGGATTACAACATTTGGATTTGTTGTGTTTACAAAGACTGATGAACGTGATTCCAGACTGATTTCTATTTGGAAATCTTCCCTCTACCTTTGGCATTTCCTCTACAACACTTTCCAACACCTTCACAGGCAATCCCCCTCTGCAGGCAAAGAAAACCAAAAGGTCAAAGCCTTAATTTGTACAAATTATAGTGTGCATGACTAAAAACGTACTGCCAACCTTGACACTCCAATAATTGATGACCCAACCTCACTTGGAAAGCAGTAAAAACAAAATCAAGGAAAATTTACTTTGTGGTTTTGAATGTCATTGTCACCACTGGCATCAAAAACCCTGCAACACTTATTTCTTCTGCTAAGTCGTGGAAATCAGGTTACTGGAAAAGCCTCCCTTTAAAATAATTACATACAAATACAAAAAATAATACACTAGAAATGTTAGAAGATTGGAAATCAGTGTTTCTTAGAAGTCCCTGAAATCAGGAAACAAATAAACAACTTGAAAACACATCTCCCTTCAAAATCGCACTAACATCTGGAGACTGACTCATGAGTTTTGGGTTGGTGGTTTAGCTTTTTCTTTTATTTCACAGTTGGCACAACTCTGATGTTATGATTTGACCAAATTAATCCTTTGGAGTTAAAGATACTAAGGAGAATAAACCAGATAAAATTTTCTATATATTTCACTAACTTCCCCAGTCAACATTGTATTTGTGAGACATTCCATACTGCAGGCTTCAAGTAGATCTCTAATGTAAAGGCATTAAATAAGTGAGAATGGAGCTAACAGAGCTGAAGTGTTCAGCAAAACCTATCACCGAGGCTGCTCCATCTGCTTTTACTTATTTAGGAAACAGCAGGTTTCACATATTTGAGATGAAACGAATGAGAAAACATTACAGCAACATAACTTCCCTCAACTGAAAATATCCACCTAACAGATTTTAAAACAGATTTCTAATACATGTAGGAAGGGTTCCCTGATTTTTTTTTAATTGGCTCGGTAAAGTACAAAGATGTTTCATTTCTCACAGGTTTACTTCTGTAACACTTATTTGTTTAACAGTTTTGCAGCAAAAACGGTGCTGCCAGCTCATGCTGCTTCTTCCCACATAAAGTTGCTAGAACCCATCCTTTAAGAAAATAAGCACTGAAACTTGGGGCCTGGTGGTGTGAGGTGTTTACATGGGGGCTCAATGTTGCCCACAAGGAGCGATGCCTCAGTGTTGGAGACCTGGGCACAGAGAATTTCAGCTCTCTGTGCTGACAGGCTCTGACCCCCAGGAGAACACTGCATCGACCTGAGGCCATGGAGAAGGCTCCCAAAATTGAGTGATGGCACTGGGATTGTGGGTGTGGAGTTTGGATAGAAGTGTGTTAGGTCACATGGGGGAAAACTTAAGAGTTTGAAGATTTGGGATATAGTAATATATATAAAAAGCAAGATGGAGGTTTTAGGGTGTAGGCTTGTCCTTTTTCACCACCTTGTTCTTGGGTTTCGATGATACTGTGTGGTTGGATGGAAAAGTCAGCAATGCAGGCCACAGGTGGTTGGTTATGGGGTCAAAAGTAAAAGTAATCAACGTGGCATTTTATAATTGGTAAATTTACACTTAAAATGCCTTGTCGAGAGAGATCTTGAACTCCATTTTTAGTTTGTTAGCATGGTGTGCTGAAAAACTCATGTTCCGTGTGACTGTAATACAGATAAGAAATAATAAACATCTGAGTCCAAACAAGAAATCCAGTCTTGCTCGTTAATCCCGCCTGGAAGACACGGATTAGCTTTACACACCTCAGGCCCGTTTCCCTTCCTGCCTTCAGCAGCCTTCTCACACCTCTGATCTCCTGTGCATCCACCCACTTGCTGCTTCCCACCTCTCGGTTCTCTGGGAGCCTCAACCCCAGCAAAGTTTGGGCTCTCTGCTGCTGCAGAGCCCATCCTGCCCACGGGACCCTCGGCCCTGCTCATCTTCTCTGTCTGCACATCGCCAGCCTCAGCTGTTTGGGAAAACCACACTTGATGCTGGTGCTGGGGGCTCAGCGCTGGCCTCCAAAGCCCCCAAAAATCCATTTCCAAACACCACTGCTTCCAGGCTGCTCCATGCCAGGGCTGCTTCACCAGCCAGGCCGCCCAGCCAGGGCCTTTGGGCTTCCAAGGTTTCTCTCCAATTGGGGAATTTGATGATAAAAGCCAAGCTACCATCAGTGCTGTGTTCCCCTAAGATAACCATTCCTTTACTACCATATATAAATATTTCATCTATCACATTGCACTCACTTGAGCTGCACCGGGTCTTTTGACTTCAGCTCAGGATAAACCAACTACAAAAGGTCCCCACTCAAAAAACCCTCATGTACCCACGATGTATTGCCCACCATGGAATTTCTGGAAGATCCTAATCTCTGACTACATCTGCAGTTTTCTCTCAAGTGTGCTATATACACATAAGGCACTAGAGATGATAAAGAAACAGTAAAACCACAAAACTGGAGGAAAACTGTAAAGGAGAAAATTCTTCATCAAGTCATCCCACACATGACAGCTTGACCATCTCCCCGTGCAATCCTCACCCAGAATCACCACACTGCTTCCTTGCAATCGCCATAATTGCAGTCAACTTCCAAGGAATTACCTCCAAACCAGGTGCAATCTACAGTTTTAACGTCACTGGTCATTTCTGAAGCGCTGAGAAGCGTAAAATTTTTCTGATGTTGAATGTGACAGAAACCCACCATTATGACAGAGTGTGCTAACTGTGAAAATTAAATAAATTAGCTCAGTCTTCCAGAGATGATATTGTCAAGGATACTCAGCCATTGCAATGTTATTGCCTCCATGGGGGGAAGAAGGAAAAGCTCACATTGGAAAGTAAAATGGAATTCTCCTAATCTTACTGCTACACAGAAGATTGAGTCAAATGAATAGAATCACATAAAAGAATAAACCAGCCAATCTTCTCATTGTCAGGCTGCCAATTTAAACCAGCTTGGTATTTGCTACAACTCCATAAGCTTTATGGTCAATAGTAAGTGAAAGCAGTACTTATCCCTCACATCATAATTTTCCAGGGTGTCCAGCAATTTATATATTTCAAGAAAAAACAAACAAAAAAAACCCCTCCATATTTTCTAAAACTTGCTTCCCTAACATTCATATTTTACTTTAAGGAACAAAACCAATAGTTGAGACCATGTAGGCACTACTTAAGTGAAGAGAACCAACTGATAGAAGTTGGGACCTGCAGTTTGGCATCCCATTTTAAACCAGTCCTTCCACTTGAAATACTGGGGGCTCCTCTCTGTCTGAACCTAACACTGCCAGGGTGGAAGCACAACTCTCAGTGCTAGGTTTGGCACAAGCTAGATTAATTTAAAAAGCAAGCAGAACTAATTTGCTTACTCAACACATCAAAGCCAATTGAAAAGTTAAATATTTAACTTACGAGCATATTGGCATTTCAGAACTTACTCTACATTGTCAGGAGTTACTTGTGAAAATAAATTCTCACCTGAAAAGTTATGCAGTAGAGTTTTCATTTTATATTATAAATCATAAAATAACAAGCGTAAACCTGCAGTTTGTTCCAACAGGGTTCCAATCTTGTATTTTGATCAGGCTGAAACAAACACCTCCGTATTTTGCAACGAGCATGCCATCAAATCATAACTACTGCTCCACACTGATTTTACCACAGCAAAATTTACTATTCAATTTTACTGATCCTTTGACCATTTCTACAAAGCTATCTGGTTCTAATATAAGTCCTTAATAAAAAGAGCCAGCAGTGAAACCAAACAACTTTTCTACCTTGATAAAAGCCTCAGTATCCTCCTGCTTCACAGCATAAATTCTCTCCCAGCCTTTCCAGAGGAAAGAAAAAAAACAAACCACTGCTACTGTGTAAAACTGCACACCAGGAGTGATCATCAAATAGGACTAACCTTGACTCTGGCACAGCATTTAAAGGCTGACCAACACTTGAGTCCAAACATTGTAAAAATGAAAAACAAAAAGAAAAAAACAACCCACAGGAATTAATTATCCAGGGTTTGCCAAGCAAGTGCTAATTACTGGCAGCACACTCAAGGGCTGCAAATGCTCTGTCCTGGCCAGCATCTGATGGTGCTGGGGCTGAGGACCCTGCCAGCACCGACAGCCCCACGGGTCTGCAGATGGGACAGAAAGGGAGGACAATGAGAGAGGAGGAGAAGGAAGCCAGATCAGCCTCCAAACACGCCTGTGCTGAAATTACAGCTTCAGCACGGCAACAGGCAGCTGTGAAACAACTTCATTTTCAAAAAATTATCATCTACTTGCACATCTCCCAAACTCTCCATGAGCCATTTAAAGCCTGCGAGGTGCATAGGAGTTGAAAAATCAAATGGCCAAATATCAGCTTTCATTAGCTGCACATTGAAGAGCTGCATCTCCCATGCCTCCTGCATATACAAAGGCAATATAACATCATCCAATTTTGTTTTGTCATTTTTCTGCATAACTCAGTGAGCTAAACATGTATTTATCCCCTTTTGGAGTATCTCGCTAAAGGCTAAAGCTCATATTTATTTGCACAGACGGAAGACAGAACTCACAACTGAAAAACATATTTGAGGCTCAAACAGATGCATTAGAAACAAGAAAGGGGCAACTGGTTGATAAACGGAATAGTCTGTGTAACTCTTTTAATTGATAAATACATTTTGCTCAGAGGAGGTAAAGGAATACAAGGGCACAAGATGAACTATACATTGTTTTTTCTGTCCTGCAACTTCATTAGACTGTTACCTTGCATTCAAGGCAATTCATTCAGGACTCATTTTGGTGCATTCAGGTTGTCCCAAGACACATAACATTATTAGACAGATCAGTAATAGGTTAAATTCCGTAATAAACCCCAGAGTAAACTGTGTAACAGAGCCAAGACTACAAATTTAACAGCAGAGGCTGCTTCCAATTCTAATGTAAAACTTAATTTCATTTGGTAACAAAAACGGAAAATATGGACAAAGAACAGCCACTGTCAAATAGTCTAAAGGCAACTATTTTTGCAAGACAAGTGATAGTTTAATTTACTGGCCATGGTGAGTTTTGCCATGAAACAAACTGCAATCTAATTACTTGCTGCAAAACAAGAGCCTGATTTGATTTTAAGAGAGGTTCTCTCTAATTCCCTGTTATTGTTTTGTCACTGTAAACTTAGATATTGCTAGAGGGCCAGCAGGTTTAATTTTCAAATCAATCCTTGATTTACACACACATCCTGCCTGGTGTGCATGTGTAATGTGCACATCCCCAGGCAGGAACTGCTGCACAAACGCACGGAACTGGAAAAATATCCACCTACCTCATATGTCTACACACATGGATCTGGGGGTTAAAAATAATGATTAAAGAAAGCCCTCAACCATCTGCATAAGGAGAAAGGGAAGAGAAGCTCAAGGGAGCAGAGAACACAAGGCAAATCATTCAACAGGGAAGTCGTACGCTCGGTTTCTAAAATAACCCTTAAAATGGCTATGTCTTCGAAATTGGACGCCTTTTATTTAAGTTACAAAAAGGATAACAAGATTTCAACCCAGAATGACTTCTTGAAATTGATGTCTAATTGTTTAGAGATAAATGAGTTTATGATCGGTCTGAAATCAAGGACGAACACATCCATCCTGTCACAGATTGCTGCTCCCACTCTCTGGGATTGCTCTGGACCTGTCAGCCATCCCATGTGGCACCAGCTACATTAGTTAAAGCCTTTTCACACAGCTCCCCACATACACACACACACCTTCAGCTTGAGACTCTGCAACACGGCGCTTGTGGAAGGCTTTGAAGGTGCATCCTTGGAGGAAACTGCCAGTGCAGGAGCAGAGTCCTTGGCAGCAGCCTCAGGAGCACTGGAGCCAGCCGGGCGTACCCGGAGCTCACCCAGGGCTGGCACGGCAGGGAGCAGGGCTGGCACGGCAGGGAGCACAGCCCTGCTCCAGGAAGGTGGCAGACCCAGCGTCCCCCCCCAGAGAGCTCCACAGACCGGAGCCCAGGCAGACCAACAGCCCAGGACAACCCATGGAAAATGTCACATCCAGCAGCCTCAAGAAATGTCTTTTGAGGCAGAAGATGAGAACTCGAGGGACTTAAATTAACAACATAGCACAACATTTTACCAAGTAATAGCACTATATTTTTTCTTTTATGGAGCGCTGCTCAGGGCAATATTTAATCTCTTGAGTTTAATGAACTTTTAAAACTACTCAATAAATACTCAAAGCCATGACAAGTACAATCATAAGATAAATTTAGTCCTACTCCAATGGACTATATCACTTTTTGTTATTAAAAAATGTTAATTTTAATATACTAGGGGACTTCATTTCTATAAAAGAAGGTGTCAGGGTTTCCAAATTCATATCACAATGGTTAGTTTTCATTAAAGATGTTAAGTACGTTGTCATTTTTAATAAAAATACATAGTGAGCCCTTCTTTCTAGGCTAATAATAGAACTTTGGATAAATAGTCCTATCTATAAAATGTTCCAGCTCTCAGCAAGGCTTCCTTTAGTCACTACAGAGGTTAAGATTTTGTGAAATTACTTGATGAATTGAATTCATGGAACTAAAGAATTTGTGATGGACCTCAAAGTGAAGATCTAGCTAATTATTCCATGTTAATGTATTACATGCATAATATAACATTAGACACGTAATAGTAATGTACTGTATTGTGTATATAATACACTAACATGCAATTAATGTCCATGCCAGAGTAAACAAAAAGACACTAAGTCTGTAAGAAGACAAAAATAAACCAGAGCCACCCTCAGAGTAACATCACTCCCAAATAATGCCTGTTATTGCTGTCCGCCTACATCCAGAAAAAAAATGCATTAAAAGAATTTAAAAATTGCAATGTGAAGTACTGGAAAGATAGGAAGCACTAAAAGTGAGGTTATGAATGTAGGCTGCCAGTCAGCTCTTAGTTTCATTTTTATCTAGCTCTGTAAACAGTGTCTGCCTGCAGGTGTTCAAGCGCAGCCCCCAATCCCCTGTCTACACTTCTTTATCACAGAAAATTATATCAAAGCATAAGGGCTAGAAAAAATTTAAAAAAAAAAAAAAAAAAAGAATTCAACATATGGAGGTCATCACACTGCCACACCCACACCCCCTGCTCCAGACAGAACTCTAAGGACACCATCCATGCTGCCTTTATCCATAAATACAGCACTCCTCAAATGCCTTTAAATTGACTACAGCTTCGGATATATGCTCTCTGAGTTATCAGACATGAAAAACTAAGTAGCCTCCCCATTTATTTTTCATTACCTCCCTGAAAAATGGAGAAAATCAACTGCTACAATTCCTTTTGAAATAGGTTTCTGAAAATCTGGGTATTGATTTAACCTCTTTCATGCCACATTTCTTTCAATTCCCGGAAGTGTACCTCAGTAAAACATTTCTATTAGTTGGAAATGGCAGACAGGATAAACAGAGTTATGCAAGGATTCTTCTCATGAGAAGAAGCTCTACAAATGAAATCATGTTCTTCTTGCTTTAACTTTGCACATATCAGCAATGATTACGTATCATCTTTCCCTAAAATCAAGCTTAAAAGGCTCCCCCACAAAAAAAAAAAAAGTTTTCTTCTATAGATTAGGTACATGACATCTAGCTACCAAGATGCACTGCCTTGCCTTCAGAAAGTTGTGTGGTGTCTCTTGAGCCAGCAAGAGGTGAACTCATACCAAAGCATCCACGAAAAGTGTTCCAGGTTACACAGGACTCATTTCACTGCTTCCTCTTTTTTCCCCCCCTCTCAATCTGATAAAGAGCTTTCCCCATTTTTACAGGACACAGGAGGTTTTCATTCTGGCCAGGACAGGGAGTGGCAGAAGTGCCTGTGCCCAGTCAGTCCCCATGGGAAAGCTGTTGGTGCTCCAGCAGGGCTCTGCCAACAATCCCGCGGGGCCACCTCATTCCCACTATTGTCAGGGTGAACGTGGGCCCCAGAGCCAAGGCCAAGCACTTGCACTTCCCCTTTTCCCTCAAATAACTCTCCTCTGTGCCTTCTCCCGCTCCCACAGCACTGGTTCCTGTTTGTCAGAGCTGCTGGGACAGAGACGCTTCCCTTGGCGTGCACCGTGGTGGGCGCTGCACCTTGGCCCATCTCTGCAGATCTTGGGGGATTCCACCCTTGTTAGACGAGCAGACAACTCAAAATTACAGAAAAAAAACTCAGGGTTTTTCTCTCTGAAAAAGGAGAGTAAAGAGCTCTCCAAGGCTGGAATCTCATACTTCCAACAGTTAACAAAATGTTCTTGGGAAGGGAAAAAAATTGAAGTTGTGAGGACATTTTCCCCTATCCACAAATCCAGAGTCTCAGAATGAAATCCCAAGACTCTTCTAATGAACTTCTCTATTCTTTGTTATTTCTAATATGTATATAGGGTTTTTTTTAAGAATGACAACATGCTGTGTATTTAATGGTGTCCTTTTTAACAATTTTTTCTTCTTATAAGCAACCCGATAGCATGAGTTTGCTTCAGCTCAGCTGCTGCAGCCGCTATACACATTATTACCACCACACTCAACCAGATAAGTCTCATCTTATAAGGTTCTGACACCTTCGACACTCAAAGCACAAGGTAAAATGAACAAATGGGATCATAAAAAATGGTTCTGACATATAACTAGTTAATTTACACATTATGTTCTGATTGTTGAAATTGCCTTCCTAGTTTTATGAAGAGATTTTAGGACTGGAAAAGAGAAATTGGGTGGTTCTGTTCCCTCTTCTCTGATCCCATTACTCATCGGGCAGAGCTGTCGCTAGGAAAGCCTAAACACTAAGTGTATTTACTGTATTAGCCATCCTGTACCAGACATTTCATATATAGCTCAAAAGATTCACTTTCAAACTTGCCAATTATCTCTGATGAACATGTCACTCAAAATAATTGTGTACATTCAGTGCAGTTTTCCTAAGGATTTTCTTCTCTTTAATACATTAGAAGGCTGCTGCTCATAGCTGATGATGCAGCTTTGTCAAAATGGAGTCAACACCACCAAAAGCAGAGCACAAAAGACAAGATGACCTTTCTGCTGTCCATGCAGGAGCTAAAGTGAAAGAAATGAGATAGAAAAATCAGACTAGGAAAGGACCCTGTTATTACTGCAACCATGGAGAAACTTTACATAGGAAAACTATACCTGATTTGCCTTCAAACACAGGCCAAACACATCAAATCTTCAGCATTTTGCATTTCCTGCACTGGGCTACACAAACCCCTTTGTCTGGCGGCTGCAAGGATGATGACTCTGCAGATTCAGCCCTGGGGAAAACACCCCATCCTCAGGGTTTGCTCTCACTGTGTTTCTGTTCCATATGCTGAGTTAATTTGGATTTCATCAGCCAGCCCCAGCCCACTCGCTGCCTCGCACCTGAACAACTTTAAAGAGTGGTTGTGAACAAAACAACACAAAAAATTCTGTCTTTACCAGCTAAAAATCCATTTTTTTCCAATTTCAGATGAGGTTTCCAGCCTTATAGGAGTAATGGGACACAACCACTGACATTATAATTCAATAAAGGGAAAAGAAATCATATCTGTCAGTCCATCTTTGCATCACAGGCCCTCTTCCTTGTTCCTCCTAGCTGACCTCTGCAACAAAGCTGTCAGCTTAGAAGAGCTTAATATCTTGAGAAGATAACCCCCTTAAATTTCTTCTCTGGCTCACTGACATTCTGTCAACTAGGAGAAAACCTGGCCCAAATTTAGGATCGCTGGGATTTCTTTCAGCTTGCTGAGCAGCATGCCAATGCTGTATGCATCTGCCCAGGGTAAACTCCCAAAGAGAGACTGATCCTGAAAACTGTCAGGAGTCCAAGAACTTCACTAATGCCTCTTAGCAGCACACACTGCTTAGAAATCAGGAGAAATTTTGGGCAGAGAAGGTTTAATTCTCTCCGGTCTTTTAAACACGTAAATAATGCCGTCCTAGAACATGCCAATGCCAGCCCAGCTGCACCTCTGTGCCTCCAAACTTCACTGGCATGCCCAAAAGAGCGGGAACTTCATTGTCCTTCCCCAGCTGGAGAGGTGTGCAGTCCTCCAGGGCCAAAATGGACAACCTCAGAGAGGGAACCAATTTCAACCTCCCAGGGCTGAGCATCACCACCACAGGCTGGGAAGTGAGATGCAAACTAAGGAACCTGTCCATCTCCAAGGTTTTCCTCGTGCTCTTGAGGAACATTTCCCGTTAAATTAGAGAAGTGTATTTGTATGTCAGATCACGACCTAGAAACCAGGTGCTAAAAATCTGCTTTGGAAGGAGTAGAGACAGAAGCAGCATGCACTGAGTGGGTCATGAAGAACCAGGAGTAAAAAAACTCAGAGGAAGAGACTGACAATCAACTCAAAATACATTATTTATTAAAGCACATCAAGTGAAGATAGATAATTTGCAAGTTCAGCAGTAACAACTGACACCTGCCCTTTGCTGTGTTAACCATAAGGTACAAAATCCCTATCAGGCACACTAATACTGGCACTTGGCAATTAGTAAGTTTTCAAGACGCATCTAAATCTAAAATCTGACCAGGTTTGTTGCAGGAGTAGAAGAACTTCAATTTCATCTGCCTGCTGTTGGTGCAATGAAGTATTATTGCCTTTCTTTGCTGTGCACAGACAACAATATGAAGGATTTTGGAGGGGATGTTAGCAGAGGCTGCTGGATGTGCACTTTATTACCTTAAAATTTAATGCATTTCTGACAAGGTGCATGGAAATACCACACATTTTGCGGACCTAAGAACATCTGAGAAACGTGATGGCCAGGCTCTGGCACTGGGCTTCACACACAGATGGGTAGATCATTACATCTCTATCAAAGAATGTGGCATTAAAAACTTCAGCAAAGGAGTGAGATGAAACAGAGACAACAATGATTAATGTATGAACGGTGTCCACTCAACCATTGAGGCAATAATAAAGGTATTAATTTGACTGCAAACATTAAAATATGTACAGTAAGATGGATTTTTGAACAGTGCAGTGTGGCATAACCTTAATACAGTACATTAAAATCATTCATTACAATGAATAAATAGCTTAATGAGATTTGAAACATCCAGCACTCTCTGTGTAAGCAGGTGATGAAGTGAAGCCTGATATCGGCACCACTGCACATAAATTATGCAAAAGTAATACTTTTAATGTCATCTATTCACTGGCATTGTTGCTTGTGTTAAATATTCCAGTGTACATCCTTCTGGGACAATATCAAATTAGTCTGTCCTGGAGTTTACAACAAATTCCCCTGCAACAGCCTGATTTGCATAAATGCAAACAAAATAAAAATGTGCACATGAAGTGTGATTTCCTTCCCTTGGTTTATCTTTGTAAGGAAGAGAATTCATCTTACCAGGGCTAGGACATCTTTGTTTTGTTGGTTTTTTGTTGCTGGTGGTGTATTACTCCCTCAAAGTCAGTTGCCACATTAAACATGGTACTCCATGTTAAACTGCAGGGGTAGAAGATGAACTGCTGGAGTACTTTCCCACCCCCCCTATTAATTTAAACAACTTATTAACAAATCAAGCCATTTAATTTAAATTACGCGCCTAACCATGTAATCAGTTAAATAAAACCACTTAACGCACATTTTTCTTCCCATTTTAAACTGCAATGTTAGAGCTGCTCTATGCTAAAGCAGAAAGAAAAGCAATTACTCCAACAATGATTTTTTAAAGGCTGGTACACAGGTCCTTGCAGCACAGACAAGACTCTGGGTTTTGTTTAATGATCACTCATTTCTTTACTGTGTACAGACACCGCTTGGAGTTTTGGATTAATTTCAATAAATATAAAATCTTTATTCTAACTGCTCCAAAACACTTGTTATTTACATTTGGAAATGCAGGATTACTCGTGCATGGCTGTCTGTCAATTAATCCAATATCACCTCATGGATTTTCCCATTTGTAATTGGAAAAATAGAGCTTTCCCAGCTCTCTGCAGAAACAACAGCCATTTAACTACAGGTGGTGCTCACAGTGGCAGTGCACACATTTCTTCAATGTTTATATAGAAAATAAAACCCCTATTTCCTCCAGAGATAGTAAAGCATTTCAGGGGGTTATTTTCTTGTCTCTAGTATTAAAGTGAGGTTTTATCAATGACAGAAGGCAGAATAGCAGCAATAGGTGAAGGAGATTAACAATCTTCCCAGCATGGTGTGGTTTAACCCCAGCCACAGCACAGACTCCCCCCATGGGATGGGGCAGAGAATCAAAGGAGTAACAACGAGAATATTTGTGGGTTGAGATGAAAGCCCTTCTCGGTGGTGCCTGAGAGTCGCTGATCCCCTCTGCTGACTCCCCACAAGTTCCAGAAACAAAGTGACCCAGAGCAGAGCACTCAGCCAGGTCACCCCCGGGAGAGGGTGGCAGGGGATGTGCTGACAGTCACACAGCCAGGCTGCATGAAATCAAATGGAAAAGCTGATGGATTACTGCAAACACTGGCTCCCAGAACTCCTACATATTCAATGCAAAAGAGAAGGAATAAAGATTAACCGAGTGTATATTCCCTACGGTGTCCCAGAGAACTTGGGTTTTTACCAAGTTCAAAAATCCAGCAAGTTTTATCATAGGACACCTATTCATCAGCTACAAAGCAGCCAGGAAAAAACTTATCAGCCTGTCTTTCCAGTCACCCATGATTACTCTCTCAAGCCTCTTGGATTCTTAAGGTATTTACAGCCAATTATTCACATCCCTTCTTAAGTGATTTCTTAGAAAAGAATCACGCAAACATCTTAATCTCTGGATATCTTCCAGGGACTTTCAGTTTTATGAAATGCCATTACACTCACCAGTCACAGTGCTATAATGGTAGCAGCAATCATCCAGATTCGAGGGGGTTGTACTTAAAATTCAAATACAACAGCTCTGTCTGACTCAAGTGGAGAGCTGTCCTTGCCCAACAGCAGGTGGGGATTCACTTCTGATGCACACACTGCAAGATAATGTTGCACACTCCAAAAAACCAAATACCATTTAATGTACAAATATGAAGGGAAGGGGAAAAAAACCCTCAAAAATTATAACTCAGCATTAGAAATTTCATTCCAGAAAGGTAATTTTGGGGGAGATAAGCCCACAGAGTACAACCCTGCTGCAGAATAAATAGGTGTTTACTTTCCTTCAGTGGAAGAGTAATCTCAACTACACCACAACAGCATTAACATCACCTAATTACTCATCAAATGCAGGAGCAAAGCTTGCTGACCCAGCCAATGTATTTCTTTTTTCTTGATGCTCAGTGTGTCCATATCTCTGCAGCACACGGCAAGACACAACAGTGGCACAGCAGCTGTCACAACAGGGGCCATGGGCTCGTGTCTGCAAAACACATCCCAACCTGATTACACGCTTCAGCAGCTATCACTTCTCAAAATTCAATAGAAATTAATTTCTCAACAATGAGGGCAATTAAAAGGTCTGCATACTATAAAGTAGGGATACCTGCTGACACACCAGCTATGCCAATAAAGCTGTAAACAAAGCTGGAACGCAGGGATAGTCAAAGGAAGACATCAAACTTACATGCTCTGATTATGGGTCTGTTAACACAGTTAATGGAACAGTTAGTGCTTTAATACAGTATTAACTCCAGCACAGCTTGCGGTACAGTAAGTTACATATAGCGACTAAATTTTGTCCTCTAATTAAAGGACTTAATGTGAAGTAAAAAATAAAGCCTTCATTATATTTGTGGTAAGACATCACTGTTAAAAGGCTCCAAACAATCAATGCAATCACCAGTTCTGGAACTTATTGGAGGCCTCGTTTTCACCACTCAATATGAGTTGCTTCAACCTCCAGCCACACTTGATATCTGAACAAAAAAAATGATTCTTAAAAAAAAAATAATAATTCTGATGACTCACAGGACTTGCCACACTGTCGGTGAAGCAGCAATTTTGTGAGAGGAAGGTCAAGTAAAGTCTGGTTGTCTGAAATTCAGGAATGCCAAGATGATGCCTCAATAGAAATGGCATGAGAAGCCTTCCCTTTAGCTAACTTTAATTCAAATTAAACACTTACCCTCAGCAGCTAAAACTAGCAAAAGAAAGAAGTTTTGTCAGAAGCGGGCTAGGACACAGCTCCTGGAGACCATCAGAATGAGCTTATTTTTGGTGATAAATCCCTTGAGCCTCAATGTGCCTTATACCACACGTATAAGTAAAATTCTTACTCCAAATCAGCAGTGCCTGCCTACTGTAACTCCTCTGGCAGGCACAGTAAATACAGGTACCTATATTTAAATACGGAGCACGCAGCCCTCCCCACCGAGGCGATGCATCTTCCCTTTCATTCCAAAACCTCCCCAAACTCCTGAGTGCTCACGCCGAACACCTTTTGCTTTTGACATCTCTCCTCCGCAGCCGCCTGAAGAAAGCTCCCACCGCCGCAAGACGACAAAGGCAGGATGACAAAGTGCCTTTTCCTCACCCCAACAGCCGCCTGGAACTCATTCCCGGTCAGGGAACGAGCTCGCGCAGGTGCGCGGCGAAGGCGGCGGGGTAAACGAGAAGAGCAGCTCCCCGCAGCTCGCAATCAGGCCAAGGAGCGTCTGCGCCGCCTGCCACCGCCACAACACAAACCGCGGGGTGCCAGCGGGGTTCAGGCGCCGCGCACGGCTCCCTCCGGCAGCGCTTCAGCTTCGGGAACCCTTCTCAAGGCGCCCGAGCTGCTGCTCCTGCGGCCCGCAGCCTGGATGGGCTCCGGCCACGCATTCCAGCTTTAAGTCAGAAGGAGCTCCGTGTCAGATGTAAGTTATGGTTTGGGAGGAAGCAGCTGGGGGTGGTCTTTTTTTTCCCTGGAGAAATGGGTAAGGAAATTGAGGTGGTTTTGCTGAGCTCAAGCAGGTTTCCTGGCACTGTCTGTCATTGATGCCACCATAGCACAACTCCTGTATCTTTTCAGTGGAGTTAACCGACAAGTTAATAATATTGATAATACTGAAATGTTGATAAAGTTGATAATGGTATGAGAGCAGAGAAAGGAAACAGTGTGGTCACAAATGAGAACTTCTCAGACCCAAAGATCACTCTGGGAAGCTTCAGGAAACAGGAGGCTTAAAATCCACACTTGTTTTTCGCAAGCAGTTTCTCAAGTTAGGTAAGAAATCAGGCCACTGACATTTCAACCTTCTTGTTGAAAAGGGTCATAAGAAAAATAAAGATTTAAACTGCAGTCTAGGCTGGAAAAAACACCAGTTTCCCAATAAAAAAACCAAAACAAACTGCTCAAAAAGAAAATAAACAACTTCAGCGTCTAATCTAGAAAACACAACACAAAGGTCTACAGAACTGTTAGGGATGCAACTTCATTTTTCCATATGAAATTGAAAGAGTCTCCCTGAAACTGGGCTAAACAGGCAAATGCAGATTTCACTTGCTAAAAATGGGCACAGTTAGAGAGAAAATCTTTTCCCCAAAGCCAACTGTAAATTGACAGTGTCTTTAATCTGGTTAAATTCAAAACTGAAGCAGATTTCTCCCCTCTCTGGTACCAACATGTGCTTCAAGAGGCTCCAGCGGGAGAAGCTCTGCCCCAGGGACAGCTGCTCTCCTGCCACCCCACCTGGCTCGGGCTCTGTGGCCATCCAGCCCCAGGCTCTGCTCAATCCTGCCCCATTCCTGTCACTAAGTCACTCCCCAGAGGCAGCAAAGTTTATTCACCAGGTCCCACTCTGCACACACACACACTCAAGCAAAATAATCAGGGCTTGTAAGTCCTTATGTTTAGACTTGTGGCTTCTTTCAGTCTGAGTAAGGCAACACCTCCAGGGTCTCAGGCAATGCTGGAGACATCAGTAAACAGGACTTGCTTCTAATAACATGCAAGAAAACAATAAAATGTTAAGAAATAGGCCTGATAGGAATAGCAGAGTCCTCTGAATAATGAAGCGATGTCAGCTGACAGCAATCATCATTCTATTCCAGAAAATTTCCTTTACCATTTAAATACCATGAATACCTCCCTGCCCACAAAGGACATTCCACACCTGCTTTTCCTCTTCATTCATCAGCTTTTCTATTTTTTTTACTGAAACAGAGACACAACTAATGAAGTGCTAACATCACAATGAAAGACTGAGCAAGACCAACAGTCTACCTCAATATTCCCTCAGAGAAAAAGACCTCTTCAGGTGATCAAATTAAGTGAAAATTTAAAAGAACTTCATATAAATTAAGAAGTATGTTGCCATTACAGATCAGAGAGCAGCCCTGGGAACAGATTTAGCTGCTGGTAAAATCACTGCAACAAGACAATACACTGAACTCAATCATTTCCATATTTTGCATTTTGGCAATTGAAATGCCAAAATATTATTTTAACATGAGTTAATAATATTTCCCCGGTCAGGGAGAGGAGCTTTTATTTAAAAAATTATTTTCTTATCAGGTTTTGCTTGCTGCCTCAGTGCTCCAGTGTCAAACAAGGCATAAGATTGTTAAAGATTTTTCCCTTTGGTAAATGAATTTTCCTCTTATGCCCACCTATAACTCTTGCGGGTACTTGATTATTTTTGACACTTCTACTTCTTGCCAGAAAAATCTGTACTAGGGTAGTGAAGCTGCCTGGCTGGTTGAAAAGTTCATGGGAAGTCAGTCAGGGAGAGACAAGGGGCACTCAGGCTTTGTCTCCTTACAACAGGCTGGAAAGCTCTCGATGCAACACTGCCTACTCAGAACTGCCAGAACACAAAGAAAATAAAGCTTTAATTATTTATTTTACAGAGTATGTCTAGATTAGACAATGAACATGAGCTTTCAAATAATTTCCTTTTATCTTCAGTATTTACTGATTCCCATCTGTGTCTGAATTAACTCAAGTTCCCTTCCCAAGAGCCACCTTGACCTGAGATATGCTGCTAACCAGGGCAGGAGGAGAGCTGAATGCATTTGGCTTTTGTGTTTAATTAAACCTCCCTTATTCTTCATTCTTTCTTCTCAATGGGATATAGACAAATCCATTTTTCTCTGCTTGTTGCTTTCCAAGTCTGAATAGATGTTTAATTTAAAAAAAAACCAACAACCAAAACAAACAAAAAAAAAAATCCAAAAAACCCAAACAAACTGGGGTGGTTCTTGGGGCAGGTGTGAGACAGCAGGATTTCTAATTCAAAAAACATGAGACCATCCTGAAACAGAGCTGTGCCCACTCCACTTGCAGGCACAAACACTTAAATTGCCCCCACAGCCCAGCCTTACATACCTGGACATTTTGCACAAACTCAATTAAATGCTCCAGCGCTTTTCAATATTTTCCCACTTGTCAATATAAGGAGATGTGTGCACACAAAAACCTCTGCCTTTTAAGCAGCCTTTTTATCTACTCCCATTACTTCAGTGGCAGTGCTGTGTTTTGTGACGTGCACCACAATGCTACAATGAATGGCAATGATGAGCCACATTCTGCATTTCCATGTCCTGATGTTTTAAGGTTTGGTTTAGATCAGAATATTACAGATATCACCCCCTTCCTGAACAGGGGAGGACTCCTCAGGGGACTTTTCATCTCTGAAATTTTTCCAAGAGGCTCATAACATCAAAATTACAATATCTCAAATCCAAAACTTAGTTTAGACTGTGTCATGCCAGCATTTTTCCTTCCTTACCAGAACTAGCTCACAAACACCAAGTGAGATCTGACTTGAGGTCTCTGACATTTCCCCCTCTGCCTTGTGTTTGTTAAAAGACAGATCTCTTCTGACAGGACTTCTTTGGCTCTGCCTTTTTTTTTTTTTTCTGAATTACTAAGTAAAAATCTCTGCTATGGGCCCCATTGCATGCTTCATTCAAACACAACTATTTGCACAATGCTCGAAAGCTCCTTTTTCAGAAATGGGAAACAAAAACCAAAAAGGAACTGGGTCCGCACAATGAGATTATTAAGGAAACATTTGTCTTTAAAGCACCTGAATCCCCAGTTTGCTGCTGTACTGTAATACAAGGCTCATTGCTTTCCCTCTGCCTACCACGCAGTGGGCTGTGAGTACCACGGGGACTAAAGTAAATTCTTTGTTATGTCTGCACAAAGTAGTAAATGAAGCATGCAGCTCAAACCTCTCCTGCAGCGGCCGGATCCTCAGTGCTTTTCCTTTTGGAGTGGGAGATTTAATGCTATTTTCTTTTCCATATGCTTCATCTTTCAGCTTTAGCATAAAAAGGAAAGGGAAAATCTAAAGGCTTCGTTTCGCACTAACTGCTCCCTTCAGAGTCTGAGACATGTCTGGATGAAAGCTCAGTTGTGATGGAGCAAAATCAAAAGAGGAAGAAATTTCACCCCATGAGATGATACTTAAAAGGGGGGGAAAAAAGACCTTGGAAAAAAAGTTCTTTATTGAATAATTAGCCATAATCTTAGATAAGACAACAGATCAAACAAGTTCTCTTTAAAGAGTTGCTGTGGGAAAGAGAGAGAGGCTTTTGGCAAGGGTTTACAAATAACGCTAAAAAAAATTAAAAAGCAGAAACACTGGCAAACTCTTCCACCAAAATTAAAGCTAACCATGCAGTTCTGGCTGCTTCCTTTCAAAATGTAAAATGAGTCTGGGCAAACTCCAGAGAAAAATAAGCTCTTCCCCTCCCTCCCTCCCCAAATACGGGTCCAAGGAGGGCTCTGCTGTGCCAGGACTCCCAGCACTTACTGGGATCTGCACGGCCAAGCTGGACCCAGCAGGATGGCCCAGAGCTGGTCTGCACATGTTCTCCTCAGCTTCACAGCACTTCTCTTTGCCCTCTCCCTCTGCTGACTTTTGCCACCAGGTTAAAACAAGCAAGACTTCAAATCCCAAATAATGAAGAAATCTACATCTTCCCCATCATTGCAGGGCCTCTGATTTAGAAGGAACCAAATTGCTAATTTGTATACCTCTGATCTCCATGCTCTAACATCTGAGCCTACTTTATGAGTCTAATTCTCACAAATGCCATCTATGAACTACCAGGATGCTTCCATGGACATCTATTAACTCTAAAGAAACTGGAAAAGCAGCAGCACAAGCTGTGCATAAAGCTGTTGGCCTGCATAAAACATTAAGGGGAAAAAAATTTAAAAAAAAAAAAAAAAAATCACACCCTAAACTTCACATCCTCCTTTTAAGCACATCCCTCCTTGGATGCATCTCTACTACATCTGAGTAATTCCCCAGTCCCAGAATAGTCACGCTCGATTCATGAGCTAACACTTACCGACTTGCCAGATGCTTTACCTCAGATGACAAGTTTTGTTTTATATAGGCAATGAAGACTTAAATCAAAACCCAACTATAAATATTTTGATGAGACACTTTTTTGTCACATTTTGAAATCCTAATTAAAGGGCTCGTTACATGTGTGAGTGAGTGCTGTCTAAATAAAGCTGGTGCTTGCCCTGGGCTTCCTATAAACCCAAGCTAGAGCATCCACCCCTATTCCCAACTCCACACAGGGCTCTCCAAAGGCCAGGCTGGAGTGTCTCTGATGGGTCTGGAATGTTTTCCTGGACAAGAAGTTTGCTCAGCCCATTGGATTTGGGGCAGCACATTCTCCAGTCAATGGTGAAACAAATATAGGCTCAACAAGCAGTGGAAAGGATGGGGATATACAGTGAGGAATTCAGCAAAATCACCTTGCCCACAAAAAATTAACTGGGCTTTTGAGCCAGATTATCAGCAGATTGTTCAACTCTTTGAAGTCTTTTTATGGTGTAATTGTGTGATATTCTCAAACACATTTCAGACAAAAGAAATACACACATGCACTCATTTGGATGGCAGCGAGTTCCTTCCTAAAACAAATGTTTCTGAACAGGCACTCTGCCAGCCCCAAAAACAAAACATTACAGCTGCAATTTCTTCCCTTTTTTAAATAATAGATTTTAAAATCAGAACTTCAAAAGGACTATAAGCAAAACTATTATATTAGAGTTTAAGGGCATGGCTGACCTCTTTTATAAAGGTTCTGCCCCTTTTACACAGGGTGCTATTAAGTTCCCAGAGGTGATATGGGGTTTATGGCCAGGAGTCACAGCCTGACCTTCTGGGCATCTGTTCAGAGTCACTCACCAGCCGTGACATCCCTGAGTGCCCTTCTCCTGTAAAAACCACTGTGATACTGAGCAAGAAGTGACCCAGGCCACCGATCAACTCATGCTCCCAAGTCTCAAACCAGAAAAAGATGAATTTCAGAACATTTTTTCCTTCAGATACATCTTGATACACACATTTTATATTTGGTAGATCTATTACATGACTAGTTTCAGCTGTTATTGAAATGCCTCCTCCTCTGGAAGATTTTTATCAATACTGTTTAGAGCAAATTAATTACCTTAATGTTAAAAATAGAAAATACAATTCAAGTTACAAAACAAGAACTCTTTGATCTATAAGAACAAATTGAATTAGGAATCCTAGGTCTGCTGCCTTAGTCTAACTAACTCCTGGAGCACTGGAAAAGGATGAGCCAGGCCAAGGACCAATGGGACCAAAGCAGCCTTTAGGTCCTTCATTAACAACACAGCACATCTTGCTGGATGCAAGACAGGATTGTGCCAGTGACTGGGTGTATAAAGCCTAAAACCAGAAAGATGCACACAGAATTTGTAATAAAACAGGCTTCACACTACGGGAATATTTTTTCACTTTTTTTTGAGAGGTTTAATCTCACAAGTTTCACTGAAGGAGGCAAGGTGAGTCAGGATCCAGGAGTTAACACTTGACATGTCTTGTAGCTTTTAATTTGCCATACCCAACCTGAAGTTTAGATTCTCTAAGCGAAAAAGATTCACGGCAAAAAGGACCTGGCCAGTTGGAAGTGCAAATATTCTGTGGTGCATCAGATTATCTTGTACACACAGCATGCACAGAGCAGGTTTCTGTTCCGAGTTCCCTACCTGGGAACATCAGCATTTGTTTTGGGCTTTGGTTGTTTTGTGCTCTTAACATCCAAGCTGTGCACGTCTTCCAAGTGATGCACTAATAACATTATTGCTCTTTAATGGCACTTTTTTATTATATAATTGTGCCAGAAGCGTCACAGCCATGGAAAATATATGTTCACTGGCATTTAATTGCTTTATCATCATGACTATAATCACAAATGAGGACCTTCCAGAACTGAGAGCCAAGAGAGGCTTTTATTCACTCTGTTCTACCTGTCACTGTAATAAACACTCCCTGGAAATCTCCCCTGTGCTGTATTTTAAAGGATTATGTATCCAAGAGTCTTATTTATGTATTTTGAGTGGGTGGTTGCTTTTGTACAAAACTGTTTCCATTTCTCAGGATGAAGTGCTCTGTGCAGAGGAAGGAACAAATGCAAACATGGGATCTCCCACACAGCTGCTCAAAGCACAGACCTGGAGGGAGGCTGGGACACCACAGTGTCACAGGGGTTACCTGTGCTGCAGATGTTTGGGCACCTTCCCAGCACACAGCAGCTCCCTCTGGAACACTGCTCCCATCCCAGGAGGAAAGTCTGTGCAAGTCAGTGAAGCAGTCAGGGGATATTCCTATTGCACCAGAAATACTGCATGCAGGAAAAAAACAAATCCTGCAATACTTATTTCCATAGTTAAAACAAAGCCCCTTAAAAGAACAAACAAACAAAAATATATCCCTCACAGTAATGCCCTTAAAGAGACAAGATTACTTTTAAATTGTGTATAGCTTGCTCGAATAGTAGCAAACCTGTTTCCATTCAAATCCACTATATTAAAGAGTTCATTTCTTGGGGTTAGATCCTTTTGAGTATCAACTTCGCCTAGCTTAGAAAACTGGGAGAACTCTTTTCAAGGCTATTTGAAGGTAAAAATTATTTTGCATGAAAGCAACAATTAATTAGCACTCAGCAAGATTCCCTCTCCTCTATGCTGTGAAGTAAAAGCAGGTCACTTCTGCAGCCCCTCACACCTGTTACAGGTCACAGATCCTTACCTGAACACAGTATCTTATTTGCTGTTTCAGCACCTCAAGGTTAAAGCCTATTTTCCTTCCAAACATAATAGCAATTAAATATTTTTTTAGCATAATTATATCAAGGGATGGAATCTAAGATGCTTCTGTTTGAGAACTGAAAGAATGCCATCACTGCTTACATGTTTAAAGAACTAAGTATTCATGCTATAATTTATGCTCCAGACCCCAAGACAGCTTTTGTTCCCCTTGACATCCTATTTCCAAGGAGGACACATTTAACAGGAGGGCCACCACATCCACCCTTCTTTAAGCTCTTGCCTAAAGAGGAAATCTTCCCTGTCTGCCCTCTGTCTCAGTCAGGAAAATCTCCATTTGATTAGTCAGGACGGCTGGCTGGCAGCTTTAAATTATTTGTATATCAGTATTGATGCTGTTCCACATTTAGTGTAAATGTAATTATCATTAGGGCACTCAGAGCTATCAACTGAGAGTACCCTGAAGAATGTCAATGCCTAAACAGAAATAAATGCATACACATGCACACAGGTGGACTCAGAATAAATTCTTGGGCTCTCTTCCCCTCCTTTGCCCATCAAATTTCTCCTCTAGGATCTCTGCTCTCATTTTCTCACACTTCTTACATTAAAAGCTACTTGAGAAAAGCAATCCATGTAAGACAAGCTTAAAATTTCACCCCCTACGCTCCCTGGAGCTGTGATATCGCTCCTGAAGTTAAAAGGATGCTCTGCTGGAACGTCAGCAAGGCTCCAGTCCCATTCCCAGCAGCATCCAAGAACCTTGGCTTCCCATCTGGGAAGGAACTCAAGTCTGAACAGCACCTGCAGGGCTGATGGATAAAAAAAATGGGAAAGGAGAATTTGAGCTCTCTGGACACTGCCCCTCAGGGAAGGCACAACAACCAGGCTGCTCCAGTCACAGCCCCAGCTCAGGCAAGAGCAAAGTGAAGATCCATGGCCAGGACATCAAGCCACGATAGGGAGGGGGAAAAAAAGCCAACAAAAAAACCAAACCACCAAGTGTGGGACACTGGCCTACCACACATTCCTGATGTGATTCTGTTCAAGTCTCAATTAACACTCATCTCCATCTGAGCTTGAAGAGGACAAACTCTCAGGGCACTTGTCCCTGTCCCTGCTGACCAACAGAGCTCACCAAACTAACACTGGCTTCGTGTCTAACTTCTCGTGGCAGTGCCAGAGGAAATCAATCCCTCAGCCTGGAAAACAGGGCAAGAGCAGCTCCTGCTCCCCCGTGGAGCTTGGGAGGCCAAATAATCCGAGAGGGATGGGCTGCAGGGCCTGAGATGGATCACTAAAGGAGGTCAGTGGGCCAGCTCCCCATGGAGCACGAGGCACTGCCAAGCTCCTCCCTAAAAATGAGATTTCTTCCAAAGAAACAGACCAGCTAATGCTAAAACTCGATCCTAAAGCTCGATTTCCCAGTGCTTGAATAACCTGAGTGAAAATAAAATTAAAAAAAAAAACAAAAAACAACCCAACCATACAGAGTAACCAAACCAAAACAAAGACTTGAAGCCTCCTCACTCTTCTAACACTTTACTCAGGGAAATGACAGCAGGCTGCAAATAGAAGATGATTTCCAGCTACAACGAAAAAAAAAAAAAATTACCCTGAAAAGCAAGAATTTAATAAAGCTACTGGAGCTTTTTTCATTGCACTATTAGTTAAGATTTTTGAATACATAAATGAGAATTATTTGACTGACGGACTCTTTATCAATGGTATAATCAGCTTTCCACTGTTGGAGTAAGACATTAATTTCAACAGCAGAAACATTTATTTTAGCTGTAAAAATATAACCCTATTTATTTCCAATATGCAAAAGTAACCCTTGGTAGTATAAACTAATTTAAAGAGAAAGGCGATTTCTTATCTGCAGAAAGCAGCAACAACACCAGCAAAGGACACCGGTCTGCATTTTTATTAATGCAGACATTAACCTTCCATTGCCACACTTGGATTTCTAGCCTCAGAACAATACCATTATCTACAACGGAACTAAATTTATGGTAATCTAATTTTATCATACATTATTTAAGTATCAGGACATTTATCTATTAATCTCTCCTTTTACCTCCTTAGTGTTAATATTCCCAGCCTGCTTACAATTTTCAAGGGCAAGTCTGCTTCATCACCAGCTGTCATTAAAAAATCATTTCTTGTATTTATAAAGCAAATGTAAAGTAGTAAGCCATGTCACCAAAGCTAGACAGAGAACATACTTCTGCATACAGTCATGTGCTGATTCCTACTTGACTGAACACGATCATATTTTTAGGTTCTATAATTAATAGCTAACAGCTTTAAAAGTCTCACTAAATATTCATTATTAGAGGAAAAGAATTGAGAAGGTCTAATCCATTTTAAATGTCTCTGACAACTGCCATTAAAGCATCCTTGTGCAGCCTGTCACAGATACTTATATTCAGGCACTGCCGAGATGGATCGTAGGAGTCCACATCCTGTGTTGCTCTTCCTCTGTTAAGCATGAGCAGAATAAGTGCCAAACGTTATAAAAACACCTTACACACTCAACTCCTCCCAAACACCACTTCTCCACGTCCACAGTGACAGGGGTGCACCTTCTGCCATGGTTTGAGGCCATGTCCTGCGTGGGCAGGGACACCTTCCCCCTGCCAGGGCGCTCCCAGCCCTGTCCAGCCTGCCCTTGGGCACTGCCAGGGATGTTGAGCCATCACCCCCGGCTCATCACCGTGTGCCACTCACAGGCGTGTGCCACTCACTCACACCTGCTGTGTCCAGTACACGAGTGCCTACCTTGCAGGCTGTACCAGTTTTTCATTCCTGCCATGGGGCCACCAGGAGGGGTGCAGAGACAAGGGAACACAGAGGCAGCACTGCAGTTACTGCAGTCCCTGCATTTGCTGCTGCTTGACCAGGAGGGACCCCTTCCCCCAGCTCAGAGCTGGCTCCATCAGGATGCTGAAGCTCACACAGCTGATTCTCCTCAAGGTCTACCAAGATGCTGTAAATGTCAGTCCTGCCCCTTAACAATGAAGCCCATGCCTGCATTTTCATAACAATTAATACTTTTCCCTGTTGCTTAATACAGCTTTCAAAAGCCAAGGGTTTAAAAGTTCATTTTACAATTGACTGAGATGCTTTTAGGAGCCAATAATAAGCTTTGCTTAACCTTGAAATTAGCCACTTTCAAGTCTGATGAAAAAGCATTCTATGTAAGCAACACATGATCTTTTTGCTTTATTTTTTTTTTTCAAGGATTACATTTTAATTTTATTACTTTTCTCATGGAATCATTTGGAAGTTATACTACAAAACTCAAAACAGGTCTAGCTCCCATGAATGCAGGAGGCCCAGGGTCCTGGTACAAGCAGTTTAAGCAGCACAGAGAGCTCTTAAAAAAAAAAAAATCAGTGTGTTTTCAGAAAGCCAAACTGCAATTTTTCAGACTGAAATGCACGACTGGCACTAATCCATAATCCTGACAGTGTCATGGGTGCCAAAGGGCCTCCAGTGAGTGCTGCCTTTGCATTTTTAAAAATGTTTTATGAGCTCAAGACCCCAGAATTAAGCATCTTTACTTCACAAGCAGCCCTCCATCTACTAATACTATAGCAAAACCAAGCCAAAGAAAAACAACCAGTCAAGCACAGAACAAAGGATGTCTAACCCATAAGTAAAGTCTCTTTATCCCCAAATCCTCCACTTTGAGTGCTTGAGTGTTAAAAGCTAAGAGCTTTCAGCTTCAAGCCCATTACCATTTGCTCCTTTTTATCTGCACCAAATTGCTTTTGTTGCAAATCAGCATAGGAAAAAGAGTAGGACAAACAGATGAGCTTACCACATGTACAGCTGATTCCTCACAAATGACCAGGTCTCCCATTAAGGAGACGGTAGAATTAAGCAATAAGGAGATATTTACAGGCCTGGCAAAAGATGGACTGTTTTATAGTGAATTAGGGCTCCAATCAATTTCCTAATTGCCAGACCACAGTGTTTACCAACCTGACTGCAGAATTACTTAAATTCCTTGCTCCAAACAAAAACATTTTACAGTGTATTGGTTATTTAAATAAGCTGATGCAGCTCCATTTAGCATAAGGACTTTTTTTTGTTTTGTTTTTCAAAGAACATTGAAGCATGGAGCTCCTTAAACACAGCTATCTTTGTCACTGCCCTTCAGTCAGTAAAGCAAAGAGTAAAGCCAAAGGGCAAGGCTGGAGCAGCCCAATCAAGATTCTTCTTCTTTAAACGCTGTCATAAAAATGAAACAGTTTTTAAAGAGAATTTCTGTTGTGATCCTGAATGGAGAAATACCAAGCTGGTCACACAGTCAGCATTTTTTTAACATTTCACAAGAACTGTGCTCTGGAACTCTTTCTCCAGGTAAAATATGAAGACGATTTTTAAAAAGACAGTTACAGGCACAAAAATAAGAAAAACAATTAGTGGCACCATATCATGTTGTTTCCCAGATGAAAGCTTTCTAGAGTGGTTTACAGATACTTTACACATCTTTTTTCAAGTTTTTCAACCTTAGTATTTCTTTAAAATAGATTAAAATCTCATCACAGGAGCTAAGAGAGTGAGACTGAAGCAGATCAATACTTCTCCCAACACCCCCGAAGTGCCTCTCCTGAAGGAAAAGCAATGTCACAGCTTGTGCCACCCCTGCTGTGCCTGCAGCAGGTGCAGGACACCCCAAAACCCACACAGCCCCAGGAACAGCCCCAACACCGAGTGCTCCTAAAGCCCTTGGGCACCTGAGCATGCCAGGGGGATGAGGAGGGGTTTAGGGTGAGCTCCCAGATGGGGACATTGGTGCCTTGGCAGCAATCAGGGATATCTGTCCAGCAAGCCACTGTTCACACAAAAGATGCACATAATCCATGTCTGTCATCCACATCCTCATTGTCTGCATTAACCACAAATCTCAGCCTTGCAGATGACCTTAAAGCACCACAGGAAGGGTGAGCGCAGAAGGGTGGAGAGCTGATGTTTCTTGCCTTATCCAGCCAGACAGCAACCACCCCAACCCTGCAGAACAGCTTCAATTTGGCCCCACCTGCATTGCTGAGAACAGTGCCAGAGGACCTCAAGGGTCCACACAACTTCATTCTGTGACCCCAGACCTCAGCAGGACTGCAGATCCTTGTAAAGGGAGCACAGCTGTCAGGGCTCCTGGGGCACAGTTATTTCCCCACCTATGCTTTGTTTTTCCAGACCTTCCAAAGCAAGACATGGCATGTAAAAACCTGGAGGACTAAAAAAGGCTGTAACGCATAGCAATTCCATTCTTGTAAGTGTTCTCTCAACCCCAGGTATCAAAACCTCAAATAAACCTTGCCTGGTGTTTCTGTAGTTCATTGGGTAACACCAAAGAGGATTGAATCTTACTGTAAGGCGATTGTCTCAGTAACTTATCAATATTCAAAACTGACACCTAACAGAGAAGTGCACTAATTCCAGCTTTGACTCCTTTTCTTATGCCTTCCCTCTGCTGGTATCCATGAGATCTCACAGCTGGATTAGAATTCCTTTAACCAGAGACAGCACATCTTCCTGGGGGCTTGCTCTGTGCTCAGCAGTTGACACTCTAGGGTGCTATTTCAACACAACCCTGTGTGAATTATTGTTTCCTAATACCAGCACATTGAACCTGGAGAAAAGGAATTAAAATTCCTGTGAGCTACTGCCATTAAACCATCATTACCACCCACCCCACCCACTGAGGTTAAGTGCCTGTCCTGCCCTACCTCAGGGCCCCTCTAACATCCCATAACGATTCAGGCTGGGACACCAGGCAGCATGGTAATTTGGAAGTGAACAGAGAAACATTTCAAAGCAAGAATAACAAAGACTTGGCAAAAAAACACCGACCTAAAGTAAAGATGAGTGAGAAGTATTGGTCCCCGAGCAGAATTTATGAGCAGCCCAGCAGCTGGCATGTGAAGTTGCTGTCCATTATGATTTTTTACAGCCCTAGCTACAGTTAAAGTAGAGAAATTAGAGGCAGGCAAGAATAACGAGGCCAAATGAATCTTTCTAACACCAGTACAAAATGGAATTTACACTGTTCAAAAAAACCACCATCCCAACATATGACAGTAATACCTTTTACCCCCAACCTCTGAGCACGGTTCAGTAAAACATAATGTAAGTTCTCAGTGTTTTAACTTACCTACAGACGAACTTCAACTGTTCGCTCTATTCAGGGCTACATAATCAGAGTAACTTCAAACACAAAGGCGGCTCAAAATTTTAGGTAACTGATAATTCCACCCACCAATGAGAAAAAGGCAAAATTAAACACAGCAAAACTGCACTTGACATGAAGTTTTTACACATGAACTGTCAAAATCATTGATCACAAACTGAGATGCCTGCTTGGAAATGCCCTCTCCTCCACCACAGCTCTTCCTGAAGAAGATGTGTAGACACCTACTTATCTTCAAAGAAATGCCAGTTGTACCCAGATAATGTAAATGCCTGGAATTGAGGCGCCCTAACAAACTCCCACAAGTGACAACAAGTTGTCCATCTTCACCTTACACAATGCCTGCTCATCACTCATCTTAAATGTCTGAAAACCTTCTCTCAATGCTTTCATTAAACCTGTGGTTTTGACCCCAAATGAGTTCACACATTTAACATGCAAATTACACACTTAGATCACCTCAAATTTGCCTTTGAAGGATGGAAATTGTCTGACAAGCTTTATGATGACATTTTAAGAATGATGCAGCTATTTGCAACAGGGCATTTGAGATGAGAGAAGGCAGCATTTGGCTACACAGTCCTTCTGTCTGTGTTGATGTCTGGCTAAAACCTCATCCTGAATTTAAAAAAAAAGCAAGAATTTTAATATCCAACTCCTAATCATTATCACCTGCTAGAACAAAAAGTTTCAGGTGAAAATTATATTGTTAAATCCAACAGCTGGCTTTGAAGATTTCAGTAGCACCTCTAGCTGCAGAGATAATGGAACACCCTCTTGGAAAATTCAGAAAAAAGTTTTAACAATAGAAGCTCCAACAGCTTTTTTTTTTTTTTTTTTTTTTGTGCCTCTTGGACAGTTCCCTCAGAGATCCAAAAAATTGATACAAACTGCCAGGAAAAATTAGCATCCTGAAAGAGCTGACAGACACAAGTGTACCACGCAGGTATCTCTAGCAGATATCTGAATTTATGATAATCCCTCTCTGAAGCACTTCTGGAGTCAGCAGCATGCAGCCTGACATCAGGGCTTTCAAGTCAACAGGGAGCAGGATGCCTGGCTGGAAACAGCGGTTTTGGATTCCCTGCACTGTGCCACCCCGGCAGGAGCTGCAGATGCTGTGAGGAGCAGCGAGGGCAGCTCTCCCTCCCCAGAAGGGGCAGAGCTGCAGCTCAGGGCACTGCACCAGCCCCAGGTCCCAACACCAGCACCCAGAGCGTGCTCTGCCTATTCCACCCTCCCAGGAGGGACTGAAATACGACTGGGGAAGGATTTGAACAGTGATCTCCCTTCTCTCCAAGGGGAGATCGTGCTTCTTAATTTCGGGGAATTTCCATGTGTTAAAGCCCATAGCAAAGTCAGCTGCAGCCTCCCAATTACTGACACACAGCAGCAACAACAGGGCAGAGCCACCAGGTCAACAGAGAGGCAGGAAGATTGCTTGGGAGATCTACACCCTCAAAAAAAAAGAAAAATTAAAAATTAAAAAAAAAAATAAATTAAAATGCACTTCCTTCATCTGCACTCAAGTTGTCTCCCTTTTTTAAGGCTTATCTAATTAAATCAATACAAATACCTACAAAGCTAAGACTATTTCAGTTAAAAGTTAAAATATTTCTTGTAACTTGAAAAAAGCCTCCATCCAATGGATTAGGAATATTTTTTCCTCCAGTTAAACTTCAGGTAAACTGTTGGAATAGTTAATCTTAAATGTCAAGAAAACAATAGGAAATGTGTCATTTTATATACAAAACCAAGTTTTGCAGAGTCCTACACTTAGTACTTCTGTCAAACATCTGGCTTAATACACAGTTAAATTTCATGGTTACCTCAAATTTTAAACTCAAAATTTTGAAAGAATTTATTGTTTTGCATAATTTTATAAAGTATTACTTAGAGCACCCTAGGGTAGATAGAGATCCACAGACAATCAGACTTTTAGGAGATTATGGGTTCCAGCTGTTTGCCTTGCCTGGTAATCTCCCTAAGGTGCTGTTTCCTCATGATACCAGTAATCACTTTTCATGGGTTTACATAAAAGGTGCTGTATATCATCAAATCAAAAGGTTATAGCTCTCTTCTTGTTACAGTGAATATGTGGCTTAGTGCTAAAAACAGACAGCCAATATAAAATGTGCATTTTTACATTACAACTGACCTCCTGTTTTTTAGCAAATATATAAAAACCAGCATTGAAGTTGCCCATTAACAAATTGGCTTCAACATTTCATATCAAATCATGTAAATATATTCACATTTTCAGTGGTTGTGCTTGTCCAGTACTGCTGAGCTTTCAAGTTACACTCAGGCTGAACAATACAAATCCATGACTTGTCAACATCCTTCATCTCATTAGTTTCACTCAGCAACAAATCTCAGTCATCATGTTTATTAAAATACAAACTATTCTTGTAGCCTGTTGAAAACAGGGAGATTTGATGTGGCAAAATATTGCCAGGGCAAAAATGCCTTGTAAGATATTTTGAGGTTGGAGTGGAAGCTCAAGTATTTCCCACCTTTTTTAGGGTTTTTTTTTTTTCATCTGACAGGGGAAAAAAAAATAAAAATCACTTTTCTGAAGCAGAGAGTCCACAGATTCCTACAGTCATGAAAACAAGAGGGTTTTTACTGGAAGGTTCTCTCCTCTGCTCTGCATATTCTCTGGCCTGAGCATCTGAGCCAGAGCCCGCTCCCAGTGACCTTCAG
Source organism: Regulus satrapa (assembly GCA_013396955.1). Taxonomy (NCBI): domain Eukaryota; kingdom Metazoa; phylum Chordata; class Aves; order Passeriformes; family Regulidae; genus Regulus; species Regulus satrapa. The sequence goes on from VWZN01002258.1 coordinate 724,732, forward strand.
AGCATTTGGAACTGGGGACTCAACCACACTAAGCCATTCCCCACTTTCTCCATCTGGAAACCCAAATTTCAATGAAGTCATGATGATTTACAGAAAGCAGGAAACAGAGGGTGAGGAAGCACCAGCAGGAAGGTTTTTGTTGGAAGGGACTTTAGGGGTAATAACACCTTGGGGTGATACCTGGGCAATGAAAATGGTTGTGGCCTACCAAAATCTAAAGTCACCACTGCTCTGTTGACAAGCAGTCCCGTGCAAAATACAAAAACCCCATCAAACCAGTCCTGCCTGCTGCTGGAAATCTGCACATGCAATTCCTGACTCAAGTGCCACTGCTGTTTCTTGCAGCCACAAGCAGTTTACAGCCCCTTTTCCAATAATATGTGGCTTATGAGAAACATTTACTGCTTCTATTCAAAACTTCAGCAGCTCTCAGCACACGTTCTGATTGCAGCTTTGTTTACTGTAATGTTCCCTCCTTTGTTTTGGGGTGGTTTTTGGGTTTTTTGTTTGTTTTTGTATGAATTCAGCATTATCATAGTCAAAAAAACTTTAAAATAGCAAGCCTTCAGTGTAACATGAAGACACTCTGAAGGAGTAGGAGAGACAAAAAAAGTTTGGGTGTAAAACCTAGGGAATTCTGTGGTCTAAACAGACTTTCACTCATGAAATTAGCACTGCACACATGGCAAACAATGGAGAACCAGAGCTTCCAAAGAGCACAATAAAGAGAGACTTCATGAAAACACCTTTTGATATGCAAGGAAGATCTACCGGTATCTACAGTTAGTAATTAAAACTACATCTACTACTCCCCATTTAATTTTTAAAGCAGTCCTTGTAGAAACACCCCATGTACACAGGTCTGTCTCACTATCTGCAGCATCTCCTATTAAGCCTCTGCCTAGGACAAGGATCATCATTAATGTCTCCAAACACTGATAATATTAATGAAGATTCTGGAAGGCTTGTTCATTTGGTACAGGTGAGAGAGGTGCTGGAGGGAAGCTCTCCAGGGGCACTTCCTCAGGCAGGAGCTCCTGGGGACATTAAGCTCCACATCCCATGGGGAAAGTGCCAGAAAATCCAGTTACAGCAAGCCAGCAGCCAGTGCTCACAGGGCCTGACACAGGCAGGATGGGGAGAGCCCCAGCTCTGGCTGAGCAAACCTGCTCCGTGTTTTGAACAATAAAGAGACTCAAGAAACAAGGTTTTTATAATTTTGCCTCTTCCATCCATCCACTGTAGTATAAATACCAACCCAGCTCCAACCAAGGAGTTCTGCTGCTGGCTGCAGCACAGCCACGGTTCTGCTCGGGATGTCCACATGCTACAGATTAAAATACAGATTTTTAATTGCTCTAGGGCTTCCCCCAACCACAAAAAAGTATTTACTGATAAAAAGCTACACTCCTTGGTTGTGGCAAAGGCAGCACACATCCTAAAACCCATCCTGAAAACCCATAAAGCAAATCTAGCTGTCTTAAATTGACAGATTACAATAATTTTGTCACATAAATGTCTTCTGTGACAGTCTCGCAGGCCACATCCATCAGCAGCTCCCAGGAGGGAGCACAGGGAACCCTAAGGACCTGCCAAAGGACCACAAGCAGGAGCTGCAGAGGATAAAAGCCAACGCTTAGGGCACCAGTCCTAAATCCTGAAGCAACACTGACTCCAGAAATCCCATCATCCCTCCCTTCACTACCCTGCTAAAACAAGGGCAAGAAGTTTTACAACCATCAGGCACGTTAGAGAGTCTTTTCCAACATACTTTGGAAGCAGCAGGGGGGGAAAAAAACCAGCAAATAAACAAATAAAACCACTCACCATATTTGGTGTCAGTCTTTACTGTCAGTGCAACTAAAATTCTTCAAAATATCGAAAGCTCCACAAATGTTATTAGCAAAAATTTCACACTTTTTAAATGGATATTTACACTTTGAGGCAGTCTTTTAATTACTTTTGTTATTTGCATCTGATGACTCTGGGAAATGTTGAATTCAGATATGAGACTATCAAGGACCACTGGATGAAGTCCAATAAAAAAGCTGAGATCAGCCTAGTTAAATTAGCCATCTGTCCTAAATAAACACGAATCAGAACTACTTTTTAATATTCTTTCAACCCAATCTTAAGTGAAATAAAAACTTCATAGAAGGCAGCAATTGTGGCAAGGTAAACTCCAAGGAGGTTTGCATCCATCTGGTTTAGAATTTATCTTAGTGCTTTAACTCTAGCTACAAAAAACCCACCCCAGAAATGGCACAAGAAGACCACATGATAACACCCAGAATTCAGTCTTTAAATTGTGATAAAAATGAATTAATGAATTACATTTGTACCAGTTACTGTTCCAGTTAAATTATTACCAGGAGAGTGGATTTGTAATGTGCTGGTTCCTGTTCTCATTACAATCCATTCTCACGAGAACTCATAATCAGAATTTTAATGCCTCCTTCATTCCAGGAGAGACAGCTGTAAAAATATATTAATTTGACCTTTTTGAAATTTTGTTATTTGATTTAGAGCTGATTTTTATTTGCTCCTATCTACAGCTCTTATATTTGATCATATCTATGAAAATGAGTAGAAAATGGAAGTACATCAGTAAGTCTGAGGAGTTTTCTGCTCATTTTTTCCACCCAACCTTATGCCACTCCTTCAATACCATACACAGGCCAAAGTCACTGCCTAAAGCAACCATTTCACTATAAATAATGCTTCATCAATAGCAGAGGAACAGTGATATCCCAAAAGTATAAAGAAATAGAACACAAACCATTCTCAGTAGGCCTTTCCTAGGCATTCCCAGAGGATGACCCACACAAAACCAATCTCCCTGGAGACTTTCCCCTCTCTCTACTACAACAGCAGCCTCGAACTCCTGGATTACAACACAAAGGTGGTTTTAATCCCCCTAATTGTCTCCGCTCCTGAAAATACGCCAAGAAGCTGAGCTCCCAGGGACCTGGAATTAACCTGATCCACGCTGAGACAGCCCCAACAACCTGTGCCTGGTGGGAGGCGAGGAGCAGAGGCACAAAGCTGACAGTGCAGGAGTAAAAGGAGGATTTCATCCCTTGCCAGCAGCCCACGGGGACTGCACCCTCCCGTGACCCGTGCACAGGCTCGGAGTCACTGTGCCAACCCTCTGCCCACCCAAATATTCCTTGATGACTTCATCTGAATTAACCTTAATTTCATAGCACACAAGGAGGTTAACAGAAAGCAGATTTATCAGACAGCAGAACCTGACCTTTACTTCACAGCCAATCCTGTACTGTCAGTCTCTGTGTTCTACCTCTGGAACTGGCACTGTGCTACAAAGCTTTGCGGTACCAGTGACAGGCTGAGGACAGCTTCAGGTGCCTTCTCAGGAAACTGCTGATCTGCTTTTATAAGTTTTGGATGCTTTATGTAGCGCTAGAGCCTAGAATTTTTAAGTGTTTTTTTGGGTTTTTTTGGGTTTTTTTTAACTGGGGTCATAAGACTGATCAAAATAGTGCCACCTTTCAATCACTCATTTGTTGCGTTTTAAACATTCCTTAGGGTTCCACTTGGTCAGAGTGTTACTTAAAACACACCTAAGTAGTCAAGTGAATGCTATCCAGGAAACTGGTTTTGAAATTCAACTGCATTTATATGCTGTAAACTAACAAGAAATTATATTTCTGTCAGCCTCAGGACCCCATAGTAAACCTTCTGGAAAGATCAGTGCCATATGCACTGGGAGAAAAGAGTGAAACCTGTAACAATAACTCTTACTCCTTGTCTGAAGGAGTTGTCAGATTCTACCCATCCTCCTCAATTCAATCCTTCTGTTCTCACAGCATCTGCAGTTATGATTTCCCCTTTTTATCTGCCTTGAGAGCAAAGGCTTCTCCTGCACAGCTATTTGTGATTTCAGATAAGCACACATGAAAGGCAGTCAGAGAGGAATACAGGTGTGCATATATATATATGTACACATACTTCTCTAGGTCCTCAGTTCTACTTCAGATGAGGACAGGCACAAACCAAAACCGTGACAGAGTAACACCCGCAGCAGTGAGTGATGCAAGAACCTCAACTTCAGTGATTACACCACTGATGGATTTTGGTTCCTGAGTTGCTTGGCTACTTCTGAAAATTACCCCTGTAACACCTACCACATCATTACAGGAATGAGAGTTGTTGGAGCCAGCCCTGACAGCAATTCCCATTATATTATCTCAGGGCTGACAACGATGCTCAGCCCCAAACAAGGACAGCAGGTGAGACAGATACCTCCCTGTCTCCAGTGATTTGTTGTTCGCAGGGGTTAGGAGACATAAGTCACATCTTTTATACACGAGTGCTCAGCAAACCAGCTCCTCTTGGTATGAGCTGGATCAACTACATTCCACATACACAGCAGCTAAGACCTCATGAATATCTTTCTCTATGGCAAAGCCATCCCTGAAAAGTTCTTCCCCCTCATGCCCCAGTCACTGGGATCCCACCAAACTTGCTAATTTCAGATTAAATTTACGTGTGCTGATGCGAAGAACACATTGGGATGGTGCCTTTCCTGTGGTTCATGAAAAAGCCCTGAGAGTTGGAGTTGTGCTGTGCAGAGATGATGTTTCTGTGACCAGTGAAGGTAAGAGCAGCCAGTGTTGTTACAGCGAAGCTGCCATGACCCTGAAATGTTAATTCCCGGTGACTCCGAGGACTGGGGATGTCAGCATGGCGATGTTCGTGGCTTCCACAGGGGATGGAGCATGTTCACAGCTCTGCTCTTACAGCAACCCCTACAGTTTAGTGCACAGAGTGGAACTGATGCCTGTCTCCATAGAGACCTCCTTGTCCTGCTTTTGAAAACGGAAAGAAAATGGAAACTATGACAACAGACAAACCTGTGGGATGAGAAGGCGTAAACAAGCCAGCAGGAAGCCCACGGTAGTACACTGGGGGCAGGCCTCGTGTTTTCCTTGTTATCCAATATTAACATAAACACATAAGTGAAGTACTTTGGAACAGAGCTGCCTGCAGCACCAGCAGAACCAGAACCCAGCCGAGACCAGAGCTCTGGCATTGCAGATTTCCTGATGAGGAAACCCCTCCTTTGGTGCCCATGCCACCAAACCCCAGTCCTGCAGTGTCATCTCCGTCATCCTCCCATCACACACACACAAACACTTAAGGCACTCTTGGAATACCACAACAGCTTCACCCAAGATCATTTATATACAGAAATGAAAGTCATGTAATTACATGAAGAGGACAAAGTTTAAATTTAAATCCTAGGTTGCTGCAGCTTCTTTAAGACCACTTAAACCAACCCAATCTGATGGCACAGCTCCTGCAGACAGATCCAGACAGAAAACACCCCTGCCTTCTCTCTATGAGCTATTCCTGCACACCTCACTGGCCCCAGAAAGCTTCTCCACTTAAAGGCAGAAAAATATTCAAGACTTTTTAATAGAAGACATCCCTATCTAAAGAGCACCCTTGGTATTTGTAAAGCATTTTGCAGAAGTAATTTGCTTTAAGGATGATAAAGTCAGCTCTTCATTGTTTTATTAGAAAGCATCCAGAAGGTCATTACCTCCAGCCCACAGAGGGATTCATCTGGTGGATTGCAAGAGAGATGCCAACAGGCAGCTGTTCGGCAACTCCTACAAGAATTAGAGCCTGTAATCAACTTCTGGTCAGGTTTTTTTTGTTGTTGCTTTTTTTGGTTTTTTTTGTT
>VWZN01002258.1:730488-768466 GCA_013396955.1 Regulus satrapa
TTTTTTTTTTGTTTGTTTGTTTTTTTGCAGCTGTAGCCTGGATACATGACTTCCAACTACGGCTCTTAAGGAACAGCATAGTTAAGATTTTTGGGTATGTATCTGCAGTTTTTGTTCAGTGACTCCTACCTTATACACCCACGCTTGCTTCCTACAGAGCAAAAACCACACCACCCCCACCAAGGTGAGCTCTCAGGGTAAGGCAGACACTCAAAATAAAGCTCTATGTTAAAAAAAAAAAAATAAAAAAAAACCCCAAAAAACCACAAAACCCTCTTTACAGGGCCTCTTTGAGGCAAACAGTTTTTCAGTGCTATCTCTACATAAATATCAGTGCTTGATATTTGCTCTTTAGATGTTTAGCTATTTCACCGACTTGGCTCAATGAATTCATTAGCATTTCCCCAGCTTTCCAGTCACACACATTCTCACTGAGGCTCAGTTTAGGGGATTACCATCCTCTGACTCTTCCCAGCCTAATGTTGCAAAACCCAAGCTGCCTGGGTTTGAAGCAGCGCATTGTCCAGAACTGTGCGTGCAGAAATATTTCCTACTCATTCCATTGTCAGTAATTAAATTTGCTGTTCCCATCTGGGACACAATCTTCCCCAAGTTTGCAACAGAATCTCTTTGTCTGATTGCACTGATAGATTGAGATGATGTTCTCCTCATTATTATACACTTCAGATAACAACTGAGATGGAAAGGGACTACAGCTAACGAGGTGAAATTTTCATACAATAAACAATATATTGCATAAATATCTACTGATCATATAATGACCTGGGATGCCCTTTTGTGGGTACATGCTACAGTGCAAGTACTGTTTTACAGATTTGGGGATGCAAAGTCCATCAACTGGTAAAATAAACACCATAGTCAATCAACTTTTCTATTTTACTAGTAAATGGAACAAGGCCACATAACCTGCTACAAAAATACAACATAGCTCCTAATTTTAAAGGGAGTCATGACAATCTTTTATTCTTTTTTTTAAAGCACAGCTTTTCAGGTCCATACAGAATAAGATGTCTGTTCACTGATCAAACTTCCACCCAAGAAAATGCAGAACAGAGTTAAACACACAGATGGACATCCCCAGTGTTGTTTAACACAGCAGCACCAGCAAAAGCTGATCTGATGCCTGAATTTATCCCTGAGATGCCACAATAAGGTAAGGAAGCTTTATCATCTCTGCCACTCGCGGAAGGACTGCACAAAAAACCTCCCAAGGCCATATACATAATTTCTAGATGCACAAAATGGGAGTGTTCAAGACAGCAACCCCAAGATCCCAGCCACCCAGGAGGTAATAGTGTGTAGCCAGGGAGAGATGCCATGGTAGAGGAGGAACCCATTATCTGATCTGAGCCACATTCCAGAATGCAAATCCAAACAAAAATGGTAAATGATCCGTGACACAGATTCATTTTTGTGGGCCCATAGATACGGAGCTGTTGAGGCAAAGGAAACACAGCAAGAAAACTTTTATTTTTGAGAGAAGTGCTCCTGCAAGTATCGGTGAGAGAGGCTGGGCATTGGAGGCCAAGGACAGTTCCCCTTCCCCACCTTTCTCTCTGCTACTAAAGGTCACATTTATGGGCACAGGCACCAGCCAAACATCTGAGGGGCCTGAAAAACACCTGTGAGCACACCCTCCTGCAAATAAACTCAGCCAAAGCCTGTAAACAGCTTTAATCCTGTTCCAAAATCCCTCTGAGTCACAGACTTCCCTAGACTGCAGCAGGAATTTGACCAATCCCTTTTCATAGCATTGAACAATTCAGGGAAAAAACTTCACTTACTCAGTTTCATGTTTAATTTCATTTGTTAACAAGTTTGGGTTTAAGATTTACTACCAAGCATTGGAATCCAACAACGTGACGTGCTCAGTCACCACCACCAAAAGGCAGCCTGCAATACCTTTAGAAAGCACAGGGATTTGTTTTCTCAAAAGATGGAGCATTTTTCAATGAAAAAAAAAGGACACCTCAAAAAAAAAAAAACAAAACAAAACTGAAGAGGAGGTGAATTTCTTTCCTCCTTCTACCCTCCCCCCTGCTACACACCAGCCAAAGATTTATTCAGTTTCACATAAAAACTGTGCTCGTGCACCGTTTAGGAGAACTATCCAGCAGACATTAATGCAAGTGAACTCATCTCATCTGAAATCATTCCACCTGTTAGGGGAAAAAAACAAAAAACAAAACAAAAACAAAAAAAACCAAACAAAAAAACCCAAAACAAACAAACAAACAAAAAAACAACCCCATAAAATATACAAACAAACCAAAAGAAAAATCCTAACCCACAAGAGCAACAGCAATTTAGAAGCTAGAAAAAACTTCACACAGATAATTTCTAAGATTCAGCTCAGGACACGTCCTACCACTACTAAAAAAAAAAAAAAAGTTAAAGAGTGTCTCTCCCCATATTTAACATTCTCATCCCACCACCTTTTAATATACTTATCCACAGAAGAGGTGTATGCCTGAATGATTCGTGATCTGCATTTTGACAGGAATTTTGGGGCAAGTCAGCAGCAGAGAAACTTCAAAATACTCCTCTAAATCACACAGACACAGGAATTTTCAGTCCACAGTGCAACTAATGACACTGAAATGTCTCACACTGCCAGCGCTGTGCAAGTCTAAAGGGAACTGAGACTCGTGTGTGCCATGGAGGAGACCAGAACAATGCAGGTGCTTCTGTTAATCAATGGTTCATCTCTTAATAGCCAAGACTTGTCCAATATGATTTATGCCCATTAATCTGTGATTAACCACCACTACCACAGCAAGATCTACTGCAGCTCCTACTATAATTGGAAGTAAATTGATTGCTTATAATAAAAAAAATAAATCAAAACCCACACTAAAAAAAAATATGTAATAATGAGCATGGTATAGACCACATTTCCTCAGAGCTTTTGTGAGCAACATACATTTGTCTCATCAATCACAGAAGCGCATTTTCATGTCAATCAATCCTCACATTAATGTGCTGCTCCATTTTCCACTGTAAGCATGCATTTACTTGATAGAGATTGTTACAGAAGAGGAGGAATCAGCACTTGCTTCTCCGAAGGCACTGCCTGGAGAACTGAGACAGTCAATATTTATCTGATGAAAGGCAAAAAAAAAAGCCCAAAACCTGAAGACTTTCTCTTTAGCAGGAAGATGGAACAGGGAGAAGCTGGTTTGATGGGCTCACACTGCCACATCCCTCGGGCACGAGGGGCTTGGGACAGGGGCACCTCGACACGGATCTGGTGCCCACCACAAACGCCCTCTGGCCACCCCAGACCAAGGCAGCTTTCTGTCCTCACTCTTTGCATCCAGCTCAGCTGCAGGTTGGAGGCTCGTGCCTTATGGCCTCCCAATAAATCTCCCCACTCTTCTACACTCCAAATGCTTATACACCAAAGAACTGTAAAACAGGCTTATGTGAGCAAATGGTGGAAAGGCTGCTTGCCTTCAGGAGCCAAGAAGGCTGTTTATAATTAGCAGCAAATGTATCTACAGCGTGGAACTGACAACTCTCTATCCAGCAGAAATCAAAGTGTAGTGCCAGCAACATCCAGAATAAATAAAAACCCTTCGTGAAGTTCACACAGAAGAGCCTCAAGACGTGTTTTTATGTAAATGTACATGTTGTTTTACAATTATTCTCATCCTTCTCTGCAGATAAACCTTCTTATATAAGAAAGCAACAACAAATACTAAGAGGGGTGAACACCACCAAGATGACTAATTCAGAAGTGCAACAAATTCCCAAATAAAATCAGAGCAGCAGATAGGAAACCAACAACCACAGCGCATGTACATGAAGGCGGCCCCAGGACAGCTTTAGTTAACATCTCTGCAAGTCAAACAGGGTTTACATGACTGTTTCCTTCCCAGTTCCACAAAGCTCAGGGAGCCACAGTACAACAACAGCTCCAGCATCACACCCTACCCACACCTCAGCCTCACACAGGGCACCTTCCCAGTGCAAGGCAGGTTCTCGTGCTCTTGAGAGCAGCTGAAAAAGCAGCAGCACGTCCACCCTCCCCATCTCATCTGCTCAGTGCTGACACTTTCAGGGTCATCACTGCTACAAGCAAAACCAGCCCCATCGCTTCACACCACCTTCACCCAAAACCAGCACAGCCCCTTCCACACACCCACAGCACCTTTGTTTGCAGGGCTGTAATTCCACACAGGTCACAGGCCAGGGCACAAGCCAGCTCAGTAAAAACCCAGTTTTAGGGACCCCATCCCTTGCAAGTTCAGCACAGCCCACACGCAAGGAGCCCAAGTCCCTCCTTGCAGAAAACAGACATTTAAATGTAAAATACAGACAAGGCAGCACACTGAGCACCTCACCATTAGGATATAGCAAAGAACTGAACAAAAAAAAAAGATAATTCTGATTACCTCATGGATATTCTCACCCACTTCAGAGCCACAGCCCCTGCCAGCCAAGCAGACTAAGTTCTCAGCCAACTCCCTCTGGCCTCCTTATAGCCAGGTCACACACCTGCAAGCCATCACCCCAGCTAGGCCATAGCTGCCCCCAGTCTGAGGTGATGATGGCCCCAGGCACAATGCCACAGGTGCCCCCAATCTGGGGCTGATGATGGCTCCAGTTACAACACCACAGGTGCCCCCAATCTGGGTGATGATGGCCCCAGGCACAATGCCACAGGTGCCCCCAATCTGGGGCTGATGATGGCTCCAGGTGCGTGCCAATGTCCAGCCTTGGAGCAGAGGATCCCACCCCGTGGCTGCTCAGAGCTTGGGGGATGTACCATGAGCTCCGTCACAGCTGGTGAGGAGAAAATTCAGCTCCTCTGGAGATCCTTGTGCTCTGCTGAATAGGGAGGATGCTGGGAGGCATCAGGGGCTGGAAATTTTAAAAGAGTTTCAGGATTAACTACAAATTAACTTGAGGAGGGAGGAGTGTCTCCCACAATTTTGGAATTATGCTATTAGATTCTACCCCCTGTAGTTTATTGAGCTACCTAACTGTTAGCGTGCCGGAAGGTCAGATTCACTTCAAATGCTTCAAAAAAAAAAGTGTATTTTTACCCTTTTATTTATGGGTTCTTCTGTTCTTATAGGATAGAAATATGAAATATGGCCTAATTTGGAGGAATAGAGAGCTCATTCATGTGGGAAGCATCAATATGTTGTCATAATGTGCTTTTAATTAAGCAGATATTGCACAGCACTTGGTAAGATCAAGTAAATGCTGCTAATGTTTTCTCTACTATTGCCCCTACCCTGCAAAGCATAATGTAATCAACGAAATCAACTGAGAAAATAACAAACTTTATTGAATTTTCAAATTTATGAACATTAACAGACCCCAAAAGCTCTTATATGCCAGTAGATGGCAATCTTCAGATAGAGTAAAAATGCGTCATTAGCAAATGTAAAATTTCAAATTAAAACTTGTATGAGAGAAAAAAAAAATCAACTCAAGGGCTGAAATTCCCCATATTTTATTCAGAATCACTCCAATTTCATTTTACAAAAGTGAAAAAGAGGACAGAGAATTTTTTTATTGGTTTGGTTTTATTTTTCATACAAAAATTTACTTCTTTTTTATAACAAGTTAAAGAAAGAGCAGCATGGAGACGTACATTAGCTGGGTACCCACCTTATTAGGGAAGGGGGGGAGACTTGAGTGATGGACGTGAGAGAATTCTGAGGGGTCTTTTTGCTCTTAGAAAATAAAAATGTGCACTCAAATTCTGGTTTAAAACTCACAACATGTGAGTTGCCAGCACACCACCAGGAACGCACAAGAATGCTCTGGCCTGTATTTAATTCCTGCTCTTCAGAAAAGCTGAACTTGAAATTCTGCTTACTGTTGTTTCTCGATATTTTAAAACCTCAGGATATCATGAAATGTGATCACGCTTATAACAGCAGAAGAGGCCCAATAAACAGTTTCAATATCCATGCTGATCCCAGCTCCGTGTGAAACCATGGGAGAGGTGGTAACTCAAACACCATTTGATTGTGTCCACTGATAAAAGAACACATTACAACACATGCAACAAGAATATACTTCCTATCCGACATGATATTTTTAAATTAAAAAATAATACCTGTAGGATGTAAGTTAAAAAATAAGTATTTTTTACACCCAAAACTGTATTTGTAATTAAAGTTGCAAATTTCCTGCCTGCAATCTTATTTAAAATAAAAAGTCATCTCAGACATAGAAACCTTCCAACCTGCTACCTGAACTCTCCAAAGGGAACTCCCAGCCTTCAGAGAACAGAAGTGGGACAAAATCCATAACAGCTGGAGCAATTTTCTTGGAGTTAAAATTAAAAAGCCTGACAGTGTCATAAAAATAAAAGATCTCAGAAAAAAAAAAATGATGCAAAGGATGTTATTAAAGTAAGGTTTATGAAGTTCGAGAATAATTACAGATAATGTGTATTTATTATTCCTGCAGGATCAATCCATGGCACAGATTTCAGTATCTGAAGCCAAATGTACAGATAATTCTCATGTCTGTAGTTATCTTTGCTCTCAACTCCCACTCATCTCCCCAGCGACACATTTACTGTTTCCATTTGTGATATATCAATACCCTTCATTTTCTCTATTTCAGTTTTCTCTTTACAAGGAAAAACAAGGAGGCTGATTTTAATCTTTGATAACAACCCCTCCATTTCTGACAGGATTCAAATCCAAGGAGTAAAAGCCCAAGTCCAGATCATCATACCAGGCCACCTAAACAATGGCTGATCCATTCCAGGAGCACATAATGAACTCCAGAGTTAAAAAATTCCTCTAAAAACTCAATGTACTCTGCAGTCAAGAGGAAAGGGCAGGTTTTCTTCTCTTTTGAGGACACCTATCCCAGCAGATAAATTAAGATCTGTGCAGATGTAATACTGTGTATCTCACTGGGACCAGCACTCAGGTGTGGAAGGTTATTTAGGCAGATTGCAATTCACTGAAGCCACAGGATCAGCCCCAGACCAAAAACCCCTCAGCCCTGCTGCCAGTGCTGGGCCAGGGCTTGCTGTGGTGTCCCATGCCAGAGCTGTGTGATGGGAGAGGTGCCTAGAACAGAAGCTGGACAGCGTTACAGGAATAAAATCGGGATTTATCAGACGGCCTCCCAAGGATACACCTTGGGCCCAGCCATGGCTGCACCCAAGATGGACCCAAGATTTACCTGGTCATGAATTTTAACACTTTTATAAGTTTTGGTCCATTAACTTATTTGGGTTAATTGTCCAATTACAGCTTCAGGTTATGAAGTCCCATCCTCTCAGTTTGCTCTCATCAGTTTGTGTTGTTGGTGCTTTTTGGGCCCAAAGCTGCGATGGTGCCCTTGTCTCTCAGGCTGGAAAAGGATTGTTCCGTCTAACTGAACTGTGAAGAGAATTTACTAGCACTTTATACGAACTTCGGAGCCACACAAAAACGCTATACAGAAACTAAAAGATATAAAAGCGAAAACTGAAGGCATCAGGAGCTGCAGTGGCACCCCCAGGCAGGAGAGCTCCCTCTCCACGTCCAAACCCTGGCACACGCAGATCCCTCATTCAGGCACCACTGCCTGCACCCTGCACTCCCTGCTCGGCTGCTCCAGCAATCCTGGCTGGATACCAGCTGAGAGATTCCCCTTGCAGCACAAGCACACAGCCCCAGACAGACTGAAGTGATGCTTCAGGAGCACTTAACTCTTGCAATCTACACATCTTTATTCAGTTCTTAAATACAAATGCAAAAAGCCTGTTTTTAATTCTGAAACCATAATTTACCTTATTAAATAATATCGAAAGCATCACCATTTAAAACACAAAATTCAAACATCTGGGGCAAGAAAACCAATATATGCAAATGTCTGCAAGTAAGTTTCCTTTCCTGCCAAATACATAACTCCACCATACTACATTCCTTAAAATAATGGATCCACTTTCAGTGGATATCTGCATCCCCTTTTCTGGCACATGAAGAAGTTTCTAGGCACAAGCAGGACGCAGGACAGCAGAACACATTAGCTACCCTTGTGGCCAAATTATGCCCAGCTCAAAATTTACTTTCTTTTCCCACCTTCTCCAAACTTGCCTTGGGTTATCCGGTCACGTTTCCACTTAAAAGTACGATGGAAGCAGGGAGGTAGGAAAAAGGTTTTTTATTTAAAGTTATATACAGCAGTAATCCTACAACTTTTTTTTTTTTTTCAGGGAAAAGAAAAAACCCATTAAGTAGCCAGGCAGGAAAAACCTCACTCTCTTTGTTTGCCAAGAACAGCACCATGACAAAAGTTAACACAAACTCCCTAAATGCTTCAATAAATTTTGCTACTGAACGATTTCCTCTTATCATTACATCGTTTAAAAAGTTAACTTGATCACAACACCATTTAAACACATGCAGGCTGTCTCTAAGTCATGCACCAATTATCCTGCAGCACTACACCTCTTCAACACTTCCAGGAGGAACATCACCACCATTAACAGCCTCACTCGTTCTGGAAATATTCTTACCTCCACATCCTGTCGTGGAGGTAAGAGCACCTAAGATCATTAGAACTGAATAATTAAAAAGAAAGGAATCCATTTTAGTTTGAAAATTTAAACCACCTGAGGATTCTGCCCCAGAGCTTATCTAGCAGATCCCACAGTGCTGCCCCTGACCCCGCAAAACCCTCAAGTCTGGACACCACCGTGCTTCTAAGGAATAAACAGCTAAATAACTGCTCATGGCACTTCCACCAGCACCCAGGTCTCCTTGGAAATCCAGTGTGATGCCCACAGTGAGCCTGAAATCCACTCCTTCATATAGGCAAGAAAAAGTCAGCGTTCCTGCACACCACCACGTACCCAAGTCTTCAGCCTCTTCAATGAACTGCTTCAAAATACAGAGCTGCTCAATGCTATTTCACTTCCCTCCTTTAAATCAGCACGTGTGGCAATGATGGGTAAATTTTTTGTGGAAAATAGGAGACAAGCAATGAAGAAGGGAAAAGAAAAAAAGCTTTTTTCTTCTTCTGAAAAACTTTTAGAAGAATTATTCTTGAGGAATTAATGGAAAGAAACTATTTTTTATACACAGTATTAAGTGATTAAAAGCTTGTTCATCACTTTGCTTAGTTTAATTTTAGAAAGGCCTACTTGCAGATTCTTTGAAATGCATAATTAATTGATAGCAGCGTAGTTACATCAGTACAGAAGTGAACGATAGATGTGAAGTGGTTTTTCCACAAAAAAACACAAGCAGTACAGGGCACAATTACAATATCCAATTCACTCCACCCTCCAATGAGGCTGTTTGATCTGCACATCTGATTGCACAATCGTCCATAAATATCCCCTGCATTAAAATTCTGACTGGTTTGCAACTCATTTCAACTCGTGCGAGATTCTTTTTTTGTCAATTGGATCTGACAGAAAAATTAAAATAATCCTCTTTTACCTCTGCATTATCCTTTAAGTGCTTAAGTTTTAATTATATCTCAAGTCTACCTGAAGACATTTCGGGCAACTTCCAGTAACGTGCATAAGCAGTTGAATACAGTGTAAAAGTGCATGTAATTTCCAAGTCCCCAGTTGTTAATGAAATCCCAAACATTCAGATTTTAATTGAACTAGATAAAGATTAAGAAGCTTAGCAGCAGCTGGCATTGCGAATTAGTTCTCAGCAGATTTTTATGTTGTACTCTAAATCATTGCTTTTGTAATCTTCCTAAATTGTCCTTTATCTTGCTAATGCAGATATGATTCTCAGAAAGCATTAGGCTTCCACTGTTCCCATTGCCTGCAAAATCTTGAACTGTAAAATCTTAATAGTCTTTTTTTAATAAGTATTATGATCTATATGTATAATGTGCATTCAATAAAATCTTACTGTAATTAGAGGAAAAGTTTTTAGGTTTTTTTTACGTGACCTGTTTTACAGATTAGATTTATTAAACAGCATAAACTGTTGGAGCTGCTTTAAGACCTATTTAGAGCCGTCTGGCATCAGATAAAAAAAACAGTGCTAGACCCAACGCTTGGGGCTGGGCTCTCCAGGAGGTTCATTAGGAACTTTCCTCCTCCTTCTGGTTCAGGGAGCTCGGCATAAACAGTTTTATGTTGCCTAAACACTTGACAATGTATTATCAGCACTGATCAAACAACATTTTGCTCGCTGGGCTTTGCAGGGCTCGAGGAAAGGATTCCGATTAACACCGGAGTCCATCAGCTGCTCCCCCTCCTCATGTCCCAGCCCTCCACCCAAGTGGGACCTGCACACACCGGGTCTCCCTGCAGGCTGCAGACTCTGCAGGGAAGGTCTGTATTTGGAATTACCGTGACAAATGTGCTCTCAGGACCTGCTCGTGCATTGTAACGGCTCTTACGAGAGTTGTGCGTGCAGTTATTACTTGCATAATAAAAGGGGTTATATTTATGCATCTCGCTTGAGGATGCACTGTTTTTATTCACACTAATGCAGATAAAATTGGAGTTCATGCTTTATGGGGGAAGTGTGGGGAAAAATAAAAGAAAAAAAGATAAATACTACCACTACTGCCATCATCAAAAAGCAAGTAACATTTTCATTTTTCTCCTACTAGAAAAAAAAAAAATTCTAGCTATTTTTCCAGCTAATAGTATTGGTCTTTCGAGTCTGTTGGTAAATGACCAACTAATGCAGTTACGTATGCACTGAAGAAGAAAATTATAAAGAGATAATACAGCCAACTGGCATTAAAATTTTGAACAGAATGGAATTTTAACAGTTCCGCTGAGGTCTTTTAATATTAAGAATCTTGGCTGCTCCAATTTTCTTCCAAGTAAAGGAAACATTTGGCAGAATAACAAACGCAAATGTCAGAAGAAAGAAAATATCTTCACCTGCACTTGATGACTTATTTATTTATTCATTAGAAGCATGGTGGTGTCCAGACTTCAGTGATGGCATTCTGGTGTGTTCTAAGGCCCCAGTCTCTTCCCTCCTCCATTTCCCTCTTCCCTCCCGTGCTGAGCTCCGTGGTGCCACCATGCCCAGAGATCAGGATGCTCCAGGGCAGGGACAGCAGCACCACGAGGACAAGCACAGTGATCATCATCAGTCTGTACCTGTCTTCAAAGGATTATGTTTGGTTCAGCAAGCTTGGAGATCTTTGAATGAGAGATGCTCTAAGTAGCACTAAGCAATTTTCTCTCCCTCAAACCAAGATGAAGCCGTGAGCTCCTCACGTCTCCTCAGGCCCCTTGTTACGCTGCCATTTCCCCTCAGCAATCTTCTCATTCCTGACTCTGACATTCTGGCAGCCCAGCTATTTTCAGAAACTATTATCTGAGTTTGAAATTGTGATTTTTCTGCCGGGTCTTTTTTCCGAGCGAGCATTTCGCTACCTAAACTTCGGCAAATTTCCAAGTATATTCCTAGACACAACTCCCCTTTTTTTTTTTTTTTTTGCCATAAAACAAAGAGTTAACTTCACATTCACAATACTGACTTTTCATTTGAGCCATTTTCTGAAGTACAGCTCTGAAAGTGACTTCAGTACTTTTGCCTCAATTTGCTGAGCTTTTTATAAAATCTTGACAATTTTTTTCCTAACATTAAATAATACATTCTTTGGATGTTCCAAGTTCACACAGGGTTTTGTGATGCTGCTGCTGATTCCAAGGTGCCCTAAATTGAGCATTTATTGAAAAGCCTGTTATGAATTTTGTCCTTTAAATTACTCCAGTAAGAGCAATGGAAGCTGGCTGCCAAATTGCTTCCAGGGCTGAAGGATTTCTATTGCTTTAAGATAGCCTGTAAATAAAAACTTCAACCTTGTTTTTTTTTTTTTTTTTTAATTATGCAAGAGAATTTGACAACAAAAGGAATTTTATCGTGGACTTTATGGGCAC
The DNA here is from genome assembly GCA_013396955.1 of Regulus satrapa. Classification (NCBI taxonomy): domain Eukaryota; kingdom Metazoa; phylum Chordata; class Aves; order Passeriformes; family Regulidae; genus Regulus; species Regulus satrapa. The sequence continues at coordinate 742,361 of VWZN01002258.1, forward strand.
ATACAGAGTTCCATCCCTAAGAACTCATCATCCCCCCAGTGGCTTTATCCTCAAATTTCTTCAGAATTTACCAATGCACCTTGAGAACAAGAGTAGCAAAACCAGAAATCTCTCATTTAGAACAAAAATGAGACATTTAATTTTCCTAAACATACAGAGAGGCATGCACAAGATTAATCATTCAACAAAATGTTTTCCTTATTGCATGAAAATACGCAGGGTGGGAATGCAAACAAATTATAATTATTTGGACTCCTGTTAAACAGACTAGTGAGCCTTATAATTAGTAACATAATCACTTTAAGACAAATACACTAAATAAAATAATGGATCCTCGGCAGTGCTCCACAGAAAAATGCTAACCATTTATACTTTCTTAATTAGCTCGTTGCTTTATCAAAGTTGGGAATTTGGAACCTCGGGGAGTTGCCGTCTCTGTCGAGTGAAGGATTTGTTCTTGGCTGAACACAGGTGCAAGAGCAGAGAGGAACTTCCACGGAGTCCTCACAGAGCTTTAAGGTCTGCTGGTGGGGATGTTGATTATCCAGGACAACGGATCAATAGAATTCATGTATTCCAACCCTCTCCTCCAAACACACCCCCACCAGCCCTAATTGATTTCTCTGCTGGCTAATGACCAACCCAGATGCTCACTGACTTGAAAACGACTGACCAGCACTGAACAGTGTTGTGGCCACGTCCAATGAATCAAAGGGACTGGAAAGAGCTGGATAAGCTATTTTTCTGATATATAACCACAGATGCAACTACTTCTATTACTCAAATCATAAGGCAAAGAATGCTTCATCAACTGACTGCCGGAGCTATTGGAATTAGCCACTCAAGTGCCACTTGCAGGCATTAAAAATTCTTCAGAAAATTTCACATTGAGGTGTGCTCATGGGTTGCCCTACATGGAAAAAAATTAAAGAGAGTAAGGAGCTGACACCACAGCATAGACAAGGAACGCCTGAAGCAGATCTAAAAGGAAGGCAGAAATGGGGCAGACCTGTGCCAGGCCAAGCAGTTCAGGCAGGAGCTGGGGCAGAGGAACAGGCTAAAGCAGAGAAGCTGCCTCATGAATCACCAACATGCAAACCAGGAAAGATGCTCCAGGATCAAAACTCACCACGTACCAAGGTCACTTCAGAGAACACAAAAAAGCTGCAGTGATGATCTCACATTAAAAGTTCATAAGCCCATCAGAGGAATTTTCTATGGAAAATTATTTTATCTGAAGAACTCTCCTAAGGCCAGGTAGAAATCACAGGTTTCAGTGAGTCTCCAATGAGAAGCAAAAAATTACATTTTAAAACACCACAGAAAGTTAAAGGATTTATAAACAATATGGGTGCTCATATCCCCATATGATAGTGGGGGCTTGCAGAACTGGGTTTTGCAATAGCTTTGGCATTATTCAGAAGAGACCTTCTGAAATAAGAGCAGGATAGAACAGGAAGTTCTTAGAAGTGTTTTTGCCTTTTTCACAGCACCACAGGGTAACCAAGCTTGGAAGGACATCAAAAAATGGGCTGGTGCAACCTCAGAATTTTTATTTGTTGATCGCTCAGTAAATTGTCTATGACTTCAATTAGAAACACAAGCTCTGACCTGCACCCAGAGCTACAGTTTTTGTTGGCAAAATGATTTGAGCAACACAGATCCCAAACACAGCATTTAATATTTTTAAAGGTAGGAATGAAGAATTAGTTGTGAAAATAACTTCCTTCAAAAGATCACCAGAAAACACGCATCACCAGCAGGTATTATTGCCCAAATTCCTCTGCTGGAGACAAACATTCCTCACCCTCATTGACAAAAAAAAACCAGGTGCTCTCTGGGCACACACAATAGCAGTGTTTTTTAAAATATTAAATGAAAAAGAAAATCCTTTCCTACTTCAGTTTTGCTCGCCCTTCTACCGTACGAAAACAATTTGCCTCCTTTCAGACTCTGGCTGTGCCTACTTTGTTTTCACTTCATCTGAATGCAACAAATAATCTCGGTCACGGCTACCGAGATGAAAGCCAGAATCCGTTTGTTGTTCCACACAGACACGAGATGCTGGTGACACCTGCACCACCAGGAGTGCAACTGCACACTGCAAGGGAACCTGCTGCCTCCACAGCCCCAAACACGCCAACCCCTCTTCCTTCATTGCTCTCATAATTGCACAGGTTCCTGGACAAACACAGAACGTGGCAGGAACAGATCCATCCTGACAACCAAGGCCAGCTGTATAATGCTCGTCTAAGTGGCAATAAGATTCATTAATTAGGTTGCTGCTTCAGAATGTTGTTCCCCTGCAGCTATGTTCTGCTCAAGGGTATTTTCAATAGTATTGAATAGATGAAGCAATTACGAAGCAAAATCCACTAACTGATGGCCAGTGTCAGATTCCTCAGGCCATGCTTTCAAAGGGTGGAACATATATTTATATATATATTTACTACAATGAGTGATGAAGTTTAAGGGAAAAAGGCAAAGCAAAATCCCAGTGAGGCACAGCCTGGTGTTCTCCACTTTTAGAGGTGTGATCTTTAAACCAAAACTCCCCCCTTGGCAGACACAATTAAGATGTAGAAGGGCTACAGGATACCTGATTGCACATGCAAAGCAGGCTGTTAGCTATCTAAAGGCACAAACTTATTTCTCACAATTAAAGGCAAGCAAAGAGAGCTTTACCTAAAATTATTTGCCCTCTTCAGTGACAGCAGTATAAGCAACTTGTAAAAATTGTAAAACCTGGATTCCAGCTGAGTGTTCCCTGTTCAGGTATCTGACTTGCAGGCTACTGTTTTATTCCAGTAATACTATTTTTATAACATGACATAGTTCTAAGCATTTGAATTAAATAAACGCAGCACAAATACTTTGGCTCTACTGTAAACATGTGAAAAACTTTTCTTGTGAATTGTCGGGCTGGCTTTTTTTTCCCCTCTCTGCTGCTTCAGTTACTATGATGTTTAGACTGTGCCTCATTAAAGTTGGGAGCAGAAGTAAAAAAGTTTTCAGCAGAAGCATTATTTTCAAAGTTCAAGATATCTGTAATTCTAACTGATCTTCCACCTGGCATTAAATCTTCAAAGAATGTCAAAAAGTATCTTAGAAATTTGAGATGCCTGGCTGTATACAGAGAAGGAACAGATGCACCTCTGTAATTTGCCCATAAATAAGTAAAAATGAACCCATCAACTTCTCAGGGATACTTGCATGCAAGCAGGCAAACACATCCTTTTTTCCCTTTTCTTGTGTGTTTGTGACTTATTTTTACTTTTTTTACAGTTTTTAAATATCTTTTGAACCAGACCTTACAGGGTGCTGGTAAAAAAGGATATGTTTGTTTTTAGAAACTTACTATGCAGCAGTGCCATCTCGTAACCTTCTGCTACTGCCTTTGGCCTCCAAATTCAGGGGGACCCATCTGTGGCAGTAAACCACACATGCACAAAGTACATAACTTCCCCCAGAAATAGTGAAAGCTCCGTCTGCAAGAGCTTTCTTTAAGGTCACAGCAAGTCAACTGCTGAAGAGAAGTTATCACCATAAATTAAACTATTCCTGAAACCCAGCAGACACTTAAATGAACTCTCCTAGCTCCCCTTGCCCCTTTTCATCTCCAGTTTTGGGCATGCCTCTGAGGAGAAGTGCACACCCTTATCTAAGCATTCATCTAGCTGAACAAAGAAGGGAAAGAAGAGAAAAATCCATAAACTTGAAAGGCATTTAGCTATAAGTTTTCAGTGGTGACAAATTTCAAAAGACAGATCTCAAAATCAAGTTGTGGCCAAACCAAAACAACTTAGAGCAATCAAATTTGAACCTTTATCTTTATTCTTCACATATTTATAAACGCATTCTGATGACTCTCCTTCCCACTGATTTGACCTACTTCTTAAAAAAGGTAGGTAGGAGTAGCGGACTAAAGGACACAAATTTTAAAATACCCATTAAATAAAGTCACCTGTGCAGAAATAACAAACCATTTGTGGCTTGCAAATGCAGAAGGAGTCAGTTACACAAGCCCAGGTGAGGAACTCCCACAGCAGGAAATCCTTCAGGCTGATGGCATTCCCGAGCTTGACAAAAGCACGTCTGGGTGGGTGATCAGATGGGGCACCACGCTGATGCTTTGTTCTCTTCAGTAGGCTGTGCTGGGTTCTGTAATGAGCCTCAGTGTCTGAATAACACATCTAGGGAGGAATCCTTTCATTCCCTTATCGAGAAGGCGCAGAATGAAAAGAAACAAAGCAATCAGCCGGTTTCTGCTAAAGCGTTCCGGTGCCAATTACCAAGTTGAGAATGGAGTAAGATGTACACCGGTGCCTGACAGCACACGAGCTCTGCAGATAGTATTTTCCCTTATCTCGTGTCACGACACTGGTATGCTTCTTTGCATTTTCCTTGGTGTTTTCTAATCCCCCTTCAGGACTGCACAACCGGACATGGAGCCGCTGTGTTGACCTGGGCAAGGTCCAGCCAGCTGGGGCTGTCTGTCCAGCTCTAAAGGCCACGTGTGTGACCATTGCCTCCCACCTGTGAGGAAGCTAGAGAAAGCTTCCATTTCTTTTATTATTTTCTCCCATTCATAAATGATCAAGCTTGAAGAAACTTCTTGTTCAATTACTCAGGTCTAGAGGGTGCCTTCTTCCCTTTCTGAAAAAACCACGTCCTTAAAGACAACAACACAGAAACCCCAAACCAAAACCAAGAGATAACACACCAAAAATTCCTGAACCAATTTCTGCTCTAAAACATCATCTGAGCAGGAGACTGAACAGCTACCCAAAGGCATTTCCTGTTTGTTTTATTAATTATTGACTTCAAGATCAAAGCTGGGAGACCCCACACATGGCCAGGATCCCACTCTGCCATTTGCTTTATAAACTCAGGTCAGGAAAATGGTGATCTCCATCTCAGAGATTATTTGCAATCTAAGAAAAGATCAAGAGGTAGATAAAGAGGAAGACAAGTGTACAACTGAACAAGTGTTAGTCAATAAGTAAGAGCAGAAGATTTCACATTCAGTTTGCCGGTTGTTTTTATTTGAACACATTTATTTCTGTCACATCCTGACAGAACTAATAGTAATTCATCACATGTACATCTGGAAAGAAGCAGGATGTCTGATTCCTGACAGACATCCATCACTTTGCCACAGGTTATACAACAAGTCCTCAATAGAGAGGATTACAATAGAGAATATATCTCACATCTGAATTTGAGGAAATAGTTATGAGCAGTATTCCCCTCCTTCCATAAGCTTTGATCAAGGAGACTCAAGAAATATGTTCTACCACGCTTTGATTTCACTTGAGGGCTTTTTGTTATTTAAATAGTGAATAAAGATGACAGGCAAATAGTCTAATTAGCACAAATATCTTGTTTCCTGAAACTTCGGGCAATTTTCAAACATCTCTTGCTCAGTGTTATTACGTCGCTCTCCATTCCCAACCCTGAGCTAGTGTGGGTCTTCTGTCTGACACAAAGACACTTCTCCCTTCCCTTTCTGGAAGGAAACAAGGCATTCCCACCTGCACCATCCCTGCCCTCCCACGTGGGAGCAGAGGGGCAGTGGGACCCCTGATGCTCTCACATTCCAGAGGGTCAGGGGGCTGTCCTGGGCTAAGGCACATCTGCTGGGAGTCACTCAATCCCCATGTGCAAATCAAGGGTCAAAGCATATTTCATTTCACTTGGTGGCTCCCTCCAAGGGCAAGTCCCCCACCTGTTGGAAAATCCATCAGAACTCTTACTAAACCTCACATGTTTTGGTTCTCGGTCAAAACCTTGGCATTCCCTTCTCCTGTAAGCGGACAACAATCACGAGTATAGAGCACAAACAACCTCTGCGGATCAGAAGGACATTATGACAAGAAGATTCTTATTCTTGACTAGGAATATGCCAAAATGAATCATGACAAACTTTATTAATGCATAAAAGCCATCACTGCTAGACTGCCCTCAGCCTGAAGCATGAGGTGACAGAGTCCTCGCGGCATCGAGAGCTCGTGATAATTGAAGTCTGAAAATATTTCACAGAACAGCTGAAATACCCATTTATATTTAAAGAATATATTGAATTACCACAGATCACACAAGAAGGGGGACTAGAACTAACATATTTCGTTGATGAACTTTCAGCTCAGCTTTTTTACAAAAGGCCATCTAGCTTTAACCTAGATAAGTTGGAAAGATTATTCAACTAACGTCTTCCCTGGAAGACTGCAGCTCTGGTGCTAATAAGGGAATTTAATTAGATGGACAAGCCTTGACAGCAGTCCGTTTCCAATACACTTAGTATTGGAATAGGTCTGGGAGTTCCAAGATCTGTAGAAGAAATCCACTACTCAAGTTCATGTGGAAAAATATCTGAAAGTTTTGACTAACCAAGACGTAGGCTCTTGTTTTTCTGTCTTTCCTTGTGACACACACATTACCAACAATTACACTACAGCCGAATCCCCTGTTCCAAATGCATGCGCTATAAACCTTGAGCAGAATTGATTTTTCCCTCCGCCCTGGTAAATCTCACTAATTCCCTGGAAATCAGCTGAGGACAACAGCCCATCCAGCAGTGCTTCCACGCAGGACATCCACCCTGGGTTTCACCTCCTCACAGCCCCAGCACAGAGCAGAGCTGCTGAGCACAAGGGCTCGGAACCACCCCAAAACGGGATGTCTTTTAAGGTGTTCACAATAAAAAAGACATGCACACAGACAAAAGGCAGGGAATTTTAAAAATTCCGAAATTGTAGAGGGAACCAGCTTGCCAGCAGGCTGATGAAACACCTGAGATAATGTAGCACAATCAATAATAATGCTGTACCTTTAAAACCAGCGAGTACCACGCCATCAATTCATACCTCGGTGAAGTAGCGTCATAAAAATCTGCAACTACAATAAGCCAATTTAATGATACTTTATCAAGCGCTCACATTTCCAACCACTGTTGTTCAAGGCAGAATGAAGCCTGTGTAAAAATATGTCATGAGTCAATATGGCATACTGCTGAAGAGAAAAGACCCACATCATTAAAATCTTAAATAAGCTTTCATTAAATAAAATACATGAAATTAGCTCTTTCAAAAGAATTTAATTAGTCAACACATGCAGGTTGAACTCACAATCTGCCATTGTGGTCTTTTAAGCCGTTCATTTTCTTAAAGCTTTGTCAGAAGAAGGATATTTTGAAATTGTTATTATTTTTATAATATGGTGGGAAAGCGCAGTTCCTTTATGAAAAAGGACAAAGTATCCCTTGAAAACAGCAAGGCATTTTCATTGCTGCTCTGTATAGAGCACTGCCTTGTTAAGGCAATTTCAATCATTTTACACATCTTCATTAAGTCAGAGATACGGTTCAGCTTTTCACAGAGAAAAACCTCAGCAGCTGCAGAGAAAAGGAGGGACAACAGATTCTTAAACAGAAAAGAGAAATTACCAGTTATCTAGCTTGAAATGAAGCCTCTGGGAAGCCCCATCTGCAGTCTCAGTCATTACAAATCACAATAATTACGTGAGCTCTCAGCCCATATATAAAATTTCAATACCTATGAAGAGCTGCAATACTGCAACGTCCACAATGCAGAAACATTGCCACCTCGTTTTGCCAGGCTTCAGGCTACTTGTAACACCGAGAGAAGATGAATCAATAAAATGTTATCAGTAAAACAGTTTGATTCCTGCACAGTTAAGCGCACGGCCACTTCTATATTTCAATCCCCTCAGGTCAATATAATTTTACACAGTTACCCAATTCTCAGCAGTGAAATGATGCCGGTACATGTTTCAGATATTCTAAAGCACTTATTTCCACGGGGGGGGGGGAAGAAAAAAGGACAAAAAATATAATCTCTTGTTTCCTCTCTGGTTCAGAGTTGAATTTTTGAAACCAGTCTTAAATGCAACTTTTTACCAGCAGAGAATTCCCTTCCGAACAGTTCCCTCAGTCAAATCCTGAGTATCCCATTCACCCAGTGGTTAAACAGGCATTTGGGATAAAAAACAGGTCAAATCTGGATTTGGCCTTTCAGTTGAACTAAATCTGAGACATGAAATAAGATGTAATTTCTGCCTACTCAAGAAAATCAGCCCAGTTAAGCAAACTGAACCATTCACCAATAAATTCTGCTACGTTAGTCACCACAAGGGCTGAAGAAACTCTAAATGCTGACAAAGACTGACTGCACAGTTAATACAACATTTTGCCTCATACCCAGATAATTCTTCATGCATACTCTGAACTTCCAGCTTCCCACCTGGGTCTGCAATAAAATAATGCCTCAGGTTAATCACATACCTCCAGAGAGCTGCATTTTTTGCATAAATAAGAGCAACAAGTATGCTTCCAAATGCAAGGAAGAAATAATCATGTCTAATAAACTATAGTGCACTAGAGACAGGGAATTCTCACAAGGAAACTCTTTTTAGATACAAGTCCACCTTCCTTGACTTAACTTGACGGCATCCTAATGAAACAGAATAAATCTGTTCTTGGACCAGCCATGCGCACTGTGAAGTCAAGGGCAACTGATTTCAGCTGGACAGGACCTTACTCCCAAAAAACCCCTCAATTTTATTTTTTTTAATTTCACTATTAATTTCATCTCATTGGTCTGCTTCATTAAATTCTGCACTACAGACAACACCAGTGCACTTAAAGGCAAAAAGCACTGTTTGGGATTTTTTAATTGTAATACAAGACTGTTTATTCCCATATTCAGTTCTCAGCAGAAGTAATGAGCATTTTAAACAAGAAGATCCACAAAGCACCACCTTCTCTCCTGCCACAGCTCTTTCAAAAGGCTTACTTAATCTTCAGTCCTTAAAGGCTGTTGGAAATATCTGAGGAACAAAGTTTATATGGTGCAATTCCCTTGCCACATACGTCTTACTGGGAAATTACATGGACTTCCCAAATACTGGCACTAAATTTTTTACTAGCTTAAAAATTATCAGGAAAGGCCTAATTGCTAAGGAGTAAAGCATACAAATTTATGGAAAGACAAAGCTGCACTAACCCATTAATTTTTATATTTTGTTATATCACCAAAACCACTCTCATTACTTTCTTCTGAACAAGTTTCATAATTGCAAAATTCTCACACAGTAAAACTGAAGCAATCTCCATACTCTGCTTTCCTTCTAAATAATAAGCCAACCACCACAGACACACACAGGAGGAAGAAGCCTGTCTATTTTACTAGAAGACTGAGCTCATGAAAATCCAACTGCATCAATCCTTTTATTATTCTTTCAAACTTCCCAAATCAAATAACTTTCTTGAGCTTGGCTAGAGCCTTCTGAATAGAAATTCCACCGGGGAAAGCGGTTTTAGATTAACAGCACAATACATTCAGAAATCAATAGATAAACCCTCTGTGCAGCAGCTCTACCAGAGTCCATGAGACTGAACTGGGGCTCAGAAAATACAACAAACCACTCAGAAACAAATTTCCTAATCTGCCCACTTTTGTTTTTGCACTGAAACCAGCAACATGAACTTCACCTCTGTATCACATCCAGAGAATTACTGCTTGATGTTTGGAATCAAGAAAGCCCTTTATTTGCAAAAAGTAATTTTAAAAAGGTTTGTGGGATTTTTTGTATTAAAACCAGAGGGTTTGTTTGGTGGTGCTTTTCCTTTTATTCCTAAACTACAGAGATAAAGCTGAAAGGCAATATTGCAACTCCAAGATAACCACATGTGGGGCGCCCATCCTGATACAATGCAAGCCCCTAAAGCTATAAAACAACGTGACTGGAAGTCAGGTGAGGGAGAATGGACAGTAAAGCTTCTAAATTTATGGTGAGAATTCTTTAAGCCTGGTCTCAACTTCAGTCCAACACCTGACTCGGACAGGATCATCTCAGATTGTTCTCTATGCTGGAAGCAGGGTGACTTTTACTTGATCTGTTTGACCTTTTCTCTCCTCATTAACAGTTGTTTTCCTCCCTTTGCCAGAGTCCCTTCTGCAATCACGAGGATTGGAGGGGAAAGGGTAAATCAGAACAAGAGTTGGCCCAAGACAGCCGGACCAATTCCACTGCGAGCTCCGTCGTGGAGCACGACTGCAGAGCACCGAGCATGTGTTCTGCTCTGGAAACACACAAAGCCTGTAGCAGCCAGAGAACAGCAAACATGCCTCTGCCCCTGCCCGTGTGCCCGTTAGAGCAGTCCCAGGCAGCCCAGCTCTGCAGGATGTCACCAGGGCACAGCTCACCACAAAGGGCATCTCCCCACCGCTCCCCCTGGCTCAACTCCAAATCCGCTCAGATTACATGAGAAATGTACCTGGACTGAGACACAGAGGGAAATGGGTTTCCCCAAATTCTGGTGAGCTGAAACAGCTCTGATGGCACAAGCCCCCTGCCTCACTGGTGCTCCTGTTGTGTTATAATCATTAAATCTTGCACTTGTTATTTATTATCCTGCATTTTCGTAAGGCAAATCTAAAGGAACGTTGCCATGACAAACCCACACAGTGGAGTTTTCTTACTAACCTGATCCCCATGATGTCCCTTCTCTCCATTAACAGAGCCCCACATTAGTGTATCTCAACAAGACAATCAAAATATTTCCAGTCCTGCTGCCGTGAGCCTCACAGAGGGGCCGAGTGCCAAATCAAAAAATCCTTTGCAGCAAAGCAGAAGAGCTTTACACATAGCCAGACCTCTCAGATGCCATGGGCTAGGATACCATGTTATAAGGCTGTAAAACTATGGCCTGTGGCTCCAGTCCAGGCTGCAGAGTAATTTAATCTAACTCACAAAGAAATCAGGAAAATGGCCTCTGCTGTGCTGAATCAGCAGTGCTGGAAGCCGTGCCACCCTCTATCAGCTCGTAAGAGAGAGCTTTGTCCACGGTGCCAACTCTGTGTAGAGCAGCTATTGGGCAGAAGAAAGGACCAGCAGGAATATTATGTGCCAGATTTTCAGTAGATGTAAGTCAGAATACTACCAATGACTTAAGGAGCTGCACCGATTTACATCATTTCAGGATTATCAGGAATTACATCCACTGGAAGTTTCACTTCTCTTTTTTGTCTTTTAATTAAAAGAATGGTGTAGACTTGGCAGCAGTATGAGCCTTTAAGAGACTAAGATTTGGGAAGGATCCTGAAAAAGTTTTAGGCTCGGGGACTGGCAGTAAACCATTTTTAGTTAAAAAAGATACAGTGGCCAAATTGAAATTCACAGGATGTATATAAATTATGATCTATACATGAGCAATACACATAAGCATATATTTTCACTCGTTACACTGGAGCTCCCTAAATATAACAATGGCAAAAGAACAGCAATAAATGAAAACTTTGTTCATTCAATCTGGTTATATATCACAAAAAAAACTATCAGCACAGATGTTATCCCTATTTATGAGTCACAACCAGTGCCAAAACAAATGCCATGTATTACTTAATTTTTTCCTCCTAACTGCAAGTGCCAAAAAAATGACTGCCACTGGGATTAGGAAAAAACACACAAGTGGGAAAAAACAGGGGGTACTGCTCCTGAGGAAGCGAGCCAACTAGGCAAAGTTTGGTTTGCTCTGATTTCCAAATAATCTCAGAACAAGCACAACACGTCTTGTGACCTCCGAGCAGTTTCTGTTGCTCATCTGCTCACCTCTCAAAGACAGATCCATCACAAACTTTAAAAAAATCCACCTAAAACCACCCTCAGAAATGTGCACACATCTCACTCGTTACCTACAGATGACCGTGCTGGGGAGAGAAGAGAAGGAAAGTGGGAATGTGGTGCCTGAGATCCTGGAATGGGGAACAGATTGATGCTGTGAGCCCAGAAGTGAGCAGGACCCGTAGGTATGGCCACGGGCAGAACTCCACACAGCTGCTCTTCACGCCCTTTCTGTGGCACAGTGACCCACTCCCAGCCCAGCTGAGCCTTCAGAAACACTCAAAAATAGGCTTATAAAAAACAGGCCACTGTTACCAGCGCAGTTCAGCTGAGGTGTTACACAAGAACTTAAAAATAAACTGTTCCAAAAGCCACCTCAGGAAAGCAAAACTTTAGGCAAAATGCCTCTGGACTGAAGGAATGCAGCCTCATTCCATCACATCTTTTTCACTACTCACCCCCGAACAGGTCAGTCTTAAATCTCCTTCTTCCAACGAGTCCAATTTAAATGTGTTCTTCAAAGGCTTCTGCAATTTTAGGAGTATTAAATTTTATACCTCCTAAGCTATTTATTAGCTGAGGAAGTACTTAATTGATATTCACCAGATATTAACTTTTTCGAGCATGTGTTACAGATTTTGATATATAACCTTGAGGTTTTTTTCTTTACTTTTTGTTGGTGCATGTGCCCATTTGTTTGGTTTCTTTGTGTTTTGTTTTTCAGGATAGCTCTCCTAAGAACAACGGGTTTCTCAGTATGTGGATTCCCTATGAATTTCTCCTGGAAATGCAGACAGATACACTGCAATAAAAGCCTGCTCACAAGGGACCCTGATGCAGATAAAAGGTCAAAAAAAAAAACCACTTAGATTGTTAATAAACTGTCGCAGAAATATTGTCTTTGCTTTAAATCTCCACAATTTTCACCACTTCTGGCATTGTCCAGACCCAACATGAACCCTGGGCCAGCAGTTCCGTGGATCCCAAGGCTCCCCACAACTCTTCTTCCCACCCACCACTATTTTAATTTTCTAGGTTTTTTTTCTCCCAGGACAGCCCCACTTCACAGATGTCAAACTCTCCCTCTTACAGGTGCATTGCCAAAGGACACAACTGCTGCATTAACAGGACTTTGCTTCATCATCACGTCTTCCAGGCAGTGAAACCTGCTCTGTATTACTGCACAGGAAAAATTGGCTGTACCACTGCTCCTTAACAGGACACTACCAATGCTGTGTGTCTCAATCCAAGGCAGAAAGGAAAAATGAAACTTCACTTTGCTGTAAACGCTGGATGTTTCCATGCTGTGCCCTGGGCATTCAGTGAGCAGAGTGGGGTGAAACCGGTGCCAGCACCAACCCAGCCACTGCCCAGTGAGCCTGTCTGGGAGGGCAAGAGAGAATTCCTGAGCTTGGAAATGCCCTCCAAGACCACCAACCACTCACTGACCCACAGCCACATCCCCATAGCCTTTGAACCCCTCAGGGATGGTGACTCCACCCATGCCCAGGCAGCTGGGCCAGGTTTAACAACCTTTTTGGTGAAGAAATCTTCATACTGCCCAACCTAAATCTCCTCCCTTCCTTCTTGTCAGGAGGTCTCCAAACCACCTGGTAGTACTGGAATAGTTTGCTTGCTAACTATTTGCTTGCTAGCGGATAATAGCAAGCAGCCTTTTAACTTTGAATTTCTCTTATGTCTGAGACTCCAGGCAAACAAAAAAAAAAGAAAAAAATAAAAGAAAAATCTTTCAGTAAACTTTGCACAGAGATAATCAATCTCCAATTCAGTTATTTGAACAGGCATCTAGAGTTTAGCATTCAGAGATCACTGGACTTCTCCTGATGAGGGTCTCTTCTTGCAGTTTGAAAAAAGGATGGGGAAATCTTTGGGTACAATCCAAACATTCTGTATAGCCAAAATCCTTGCATATTTCATAACTCAAAATCTTGCCTTGACCTATAGTTTCTCCTTCATCCTATCAACCATACACATATTTTTCTTCATCCTTAACCTGTCCCTTCTGTCCACAGGCAAAAGAAAAATCCAAACAATATGAAAAATCCCTATTCTTTTTTTAATAATGCCATTTACCCACTTTGCTTTAGCCTCTACAGAGAACCAAAAGGAAGCACTGAAGAACTAAATCAATTGAAAAATGTTCAGAAGCCCATTAAAAAAGGTAAGTAAGTGGAAGTTTAATTTCCAAAATAATTCAGGTACAAAATAAAAATATCTAAGATTTATGGAGATGAGCAAAACAGCTGCCTTTCATGTGTAATTGTGTAAACCTGTTTTGAAGGGAGCAAAGCAACCAACCAGCAACATCAGGCTCCTAAAAGACAAGCAGCAGGGCACACGAGGTCTGAAACAATGACTTTTTCTGCGTCCCCAGGGAAGGATTTTCACTGGGAGCAAATATTGGAAGTTGTCTAGCCCAGCTTTTTTTCCCCTCTAAATTGAGATGCTCCAGAAGATTTTAGCAGAGTCTCTTCCTCCAGCACAGGGAGCATCAGGCATCTGCCTTTCTCCAGTTACCAAAACACACAGGCGTGATGGGCTAAATTAAAGAGAGAAACTAAACAGTAAAATATTTAAGTGTGGGCTAGGCCTCCTAAAAAGCTCTGTGAATAATACAAATCTATAAAAACAGAGCAACACCCGGCTGTGTAGGGTGAACACCTTCCAAGATGAGGTGGGAAACAGGAACACAGCAAAGGTGGAAATCCTCAGGCAACAGTGGAAACAGATTATACCAGAGTCCATACTCCACATCCAGGTACATCACTGCTTTTTACCACTTCAGCTTTAATTTAATCCTGCTTTTACAGCTCATGCTGCGATTAGTAACAGCTCTGTCAATGAAAATGTCTTTTATGGAGCAGACCTCCAGCAACCCGAGGAACAAAACCTGAACACTTTGTCCTATAGCCTGCACAGCCCTCTGGTCCAGCAGCTGACTTGGAGCATTTAAACAACCCAGTGGGCAAAGAATTCATTCCAGCAGTCCTTCCCCTCCAACAGCAAGAGCACTGGATTGAAATTGCATGAGCCTAGCCTAGGATTTTAACCTGGAATGTCTCTAGATGGTGAAAATTTAAAGGTCCCAACAATGTTTGTAATTCTCATGAAAGTCAGGAAAAGTACTGACAACTGAAGACATTTGGAATTGTGTTTCCACAGATCCCAACAGACAACGTCAAGACATTAAAGGCTCTGTTCACCAAGCCACCACTCCAATTTTAGCTCCTGAAATGACTTTACCCAGAGCATGTTTTAATGGTGCATGGTCAGAGCAGAAGGCTCGATCACATGGGCTCTGCCACAGCCTGTTCTGAACTGGGTTTGTTCAATCCTTTATTAACAGAACAGATAAAGGAATGCAGCATATGCTTGTTACATCTGCAAACCATACACAAGCAGGATACAACTGCAACACCGTGGGATGTCAAGATCAGAATTCAAAACAATCCAAGCCAGTTAGATAAGGCTGATGATAAAACAAAAATAAGATGTAATTCAACAGAAGAGGAGCAAGGTAACACGATTCAGCGGGATTAATCAACTGCACATACAGAAAATGACTGGGTAGGTAGCAGTTCATCAAAAAACGATGTGGGAGGTTATACTGGATCACAAGCTGAACATGAGTCAACAGTATCATACTGCTAAGAAAAAAAGCAATCATCACATTAGATAAATCAAGTGGAGTATTGCCTGCAAAACAGGCAAAGTAATATTCCCTGTCTGTGCAGCACTGTGAGACTTGGCTGGCACTGTCACATCAACCTGGAGCATCATGTTCGTAACAAAGACAAGGGCTCAGAGGAGGGAACCAAGCACCACAAAAAAGGCAACAAATGAGAGGTTCAGCCTAGAGAACCTGCAAACAGGTTTAAATTGCATCACGAGAGCGCCACTCGGACTCAGAGGAAGGAGAGGGAAGCAATGTCATATTTTGGCTTTGGTCCCCACCAATGGATCTTGCCAAGGGACAAATCTGTGACAAAGGAGCTGCTCGTGCCCTGGGGAAGGAGAGACCCTCCTGAGCTACTCCAGTCTGGGATCTGAACCCAGGAAACACCAACACACAGGTCCAGGTAACACCACAAACAGCTCTTGGTGAAGTCACTGAGACTCACTGACAGAACTGTGGAATTTATACAGTTACCTGCTCACCCCTATGACTACATCAGGATCAAACAGGTAATTTCATACTTTAAACTAGTCCTGACTTGCACTTTATCACCTATAGCAATTTCTTTATTTTCTACCATCTTTCCAAGCTTGCAAGTCTTTCTTTCATAGACCAATAATTCCAGAGTGCTTTTCTTGCTACATGGTGAAGTAACAGACATTTGTTTCACTGACCTGCCTTTTATGATTCTCTAGACACGAACTGACAGAGTTGATACATTGCTCTGTATAGAACAATTCTTGTAATCTTGATTATTTATCTTTGGATAATTGCTACAATCATAATTATTTTAAAGACAATTTGTTTAATGAGGATCGGAATTATTACGAGGCAAACTCATTGCAACAGAATTTTAGACTAAAAGTAATTTTTGTGACTAACCTCTGAACTGCTAGGAAATTGTGATTTATAATAGGCATAGTAATAGCCTTTAATGACTGCAGTGCTTCTGGGTATCAATGAAAACAGACTGCCTCATTTCAAAGCAGAAAGGGCATCTATTTTGCTTTTCTCCCCTTCATGGGTGGCCCGCACATATCTTCAGGGCCCTTGGAGGAGCTTCCAGCACCCCCGCAGTGGCTGCCATCACCACGCTGGTGGTAATGGGCTGCAGCTGATGTGACCCCTGCGAGCAGCACAACCAGCACTGAGTTACTGCCACCGGCTCTCTGGTACACAATGCCAGCAAGCGAGGAGGAACAGAGGCAGTAATTTAAAAAAAACAAACAAACAAACAAACAAACAAAAAAAAAACACCAAAGCATCAGAATTTCACGTTGGAAGGGAGCAGGAAACGGGAATGTGGATGGTGCAGCCCGGGGTCAGGAGGCAGCAGGCGCGGCTGAGCGTTCCCAGTGACAGCGCAGCCCATATGCCAGAGCATTTGCCACATCCCGCTCCCTCTGTGCGACTGCAATCCAAAATTAATAAATAAATTAGGGATAATGAATATCAACATGAAAAATCACAAGCCTGTGGCAAAGAGAGAGCTTGTTTAGCCCAAGTGTTTTCCATGTCGCAGAAAAACTTGCTTAGGAAACAAACATCCTCCTGAAAGAAACAAAGTAGCTGGTTGTAAGACAAATATTTTGGGGTCGACAGTAACCTGCCATGTTCTCTTTCATTCTACTAAAAGCAAAGAAGAAACTGAGTGCTTTTTCAATGTAAGTGTAACATTTCCTTATGTCAGGAGACAAACTGTGCCTAGGTTAACTCTGGACAGTAATGGAAGCAAACAGCTGAATGCCGGTCCCTGGTGTTTCAATTATTCCCTCTTTAGAGGTTGTGCTTCCAAGAAATTAAAGAAACACAGTTTTCCTGTAAAATCATGTTTTGCAGGCTGTTGCAATGTTTTTATTTAAAGCTGTGGGATTTGTATTTGAAGAAAAGCTCAGTTCATCCCTCTGTCTCTTCATCTATTCACCTGCAAAGCGTTTCCTGGCATCAGTCTCCAGTGGAGGCTGCAGAGCTGCTTGCCCAAGCCTCTGCTCGGCTCAAAGCAGGCTCCAGGACCACGACCAGGTGGGATCCAAGCATCTCAGACAACAAAGACTTCATGGCATCTCAGAAACCTCCTCCAGTGTCTCACAACCACCACGCTAAAAGTTTCTTCTCACATTTAAGTGCAATATCCTGTATTTCAGCCTATTTTCTTCTGCTCTTCCACTGTGCACCTAATCTCAACACACTCTCACACGGAATTTATACACAACAAATTAAAAAAATAATAAATAACATCTTCTCCGGGCTAAACAATCCCAGAAACCTCAGCTTCTCCTTTCAAAAATAGTAAGAAATTAATATGAAAACAAAATATCTAAACAAATATATTGTGGCATGCTGAGCAGTAAGAAAACTCTGCCATGGCAGGGTTGGCCAAGGACATTTCTGGATTTCACCTGGAAAGGCAACCCTGGGGTCACATAGGTGCCAAAAGGAAAAGGGAGTGTGAAGCCAAATCCTCTTCAGGATCCTTGGCGAGGGCACACAAGGTTTACATAATCAAATAGGGATCCAGATCAACTCCATCGAGGCTGCAGAGAGCCCTCCTGCAGTGCCCCACACCAGGATCCTGGGGAATTCTGTCTGGAATCACAGGCACAGGCTCATCCCCAACCCCCCTGTCACACCACTCCAAGCTGCAGCTCCCAGAGGCAAGGACTGGTCTCTGCTTTTCAAACATCACTTTATGGTCTTGGTTCTTACTATTTCCATTTGCCCGAAAATAAAAAATTCTGCTTGATACAGTGATGGCCATAATTCTGAATATGCCAATAACCTCCAATCAAACAGAAACCCCCTTCTTCCCCAATGTTACTCAAATTCATTCTGTGAGAAACATTAAGCAGCAGATTTCCAACGAAATCCTATCCTCTGTAGTTTTAATCTCTTCTTGCCCTTCAAATAAGACTTTTAAGTATTATCTATATTGCTAAAATATTCTATGAGCTGTGCACATGGCCCATGCTGCTGTGGAACCAAGTACTTCCCCAGCTTGAGTCTGCAATGAAATAAGCTCCCTCTAAAAAAACATGAGACTCATTTCCAGGGTAGAAATTAAGGCAGAAAGAGGCCTGCACATAAATATCAATGAAATTAGGCAATGAGAACTGGCATTAGGTCAATGGAAATTAGGCAAGAAAATATTTCACTGCTAGAATAAGTAAGTTTCAATTGCCACGTGCAAAAACCGTAATTTCCAGAATGCTTTCAGCATCTGCTCTCTGAGATCAGAGCTCATGAGCTCTGTCAGTGACAGTCAATTCCTGTGCAAAGAACTGACTTTAAAATTAACATTTTCCAACCTTAAAAGACCTAAAATGATCAGCTTAGTGTTCAAAACAACAGGTATTTCACAGTAAATAACTAATTGATACTGTTCCAGACACAGCTTATTTCTTAAAAGCCTAAGCATAAATAAAGAAATGAATAAATTATTCAACAGAAATTGTTGTTTCATCTTCTTCCTTAATACCTATTTAGAATGCCTAATTTGAAGCAGAGCAATTGTCTAACAGACAAATCCCTGAAAAAAAAGAGAAGCTTCAAGTCTGTTGTTGGAGAAGCAGATTTATTCAGATAAAAATCAGTTAACTCCCCAGAATGCAGAAAAATGTAATTTTGCTTGGGTTTGAGGAATTTGGTTCAAAGCTCTGAACTAGAAAGCAATATATACAGTTATTAAACAGTGTAAGGGGATTAACTCTACAGAGTGTTATTGACTACTCCAGTCTCATTAACTGCAATTTTATTTAGATAAAAATGTCATCTTAAACATCATTTTTGTGTCAGAAGTTAGATCTGAAGAACAACATTAAAAATACATAGGCATCAGCAGTTCCCCGATCTGCAACAGCTCTTTCTGGGGTCTCCCCTGGAACTCAGGATGGAAATTATGGTTTTGATTTGCAACATGCCCATCATGAGAAACTGCTTTTGAAAGAAGTTGTTCTGTGGAATGCGAGAAGTGTTTTGTGAGAGGCAGCTTCACTGGAGCTTGTACAAGCTGAGCACAGAGAGCTGATGCCTGTCTGCCTCTCTTCCTCCACAAAAGCAATGAAGAAAGGTGAGGGTAAGAGTTCTGGGTTCCCAGTGGACGCTCTACTTTCAGATTTTATTATGGAACTGTGAAGCTAATTACGTGTACAATAACTTCAGTAACTGCTTTTCATGCAGAATCACAGACCAGAAAATAATGCAAACACGAATGGAAAAGCATCTCTGCTTTTTTTCAACCCTGAGCAGCTTGGAGAAGGCACTGGCTGTTCCAGGAGGCTGCAGCAGAGCTGCTGCGAGCACCGAGCAACCCTAAGAGATGCTCAACAACCTCACCGAGCAGCAGAACAAATCCCAGCACTGCCCAGGCCCTTCCCTTTCCGAAAGCACCAGCAAAACACCCCAGAGGGCACCTGGAAGACACAGGTGTGGGCAGGGAAGCCTCAGACATCCACACATTCTGTTCAGAGACACACCTTGACCTGCCCCTGGGAACCAAGCTCCTGCCAAAATCGACAGCCGACGGGCACCTGGGTGTGTTCTGGAGTCTAAACCCAGGAAAAGTGGGAAGCCTACACCATCAACAGTATTCCCCAGTATCCCAGGGAGATTGTGGATGCTGGGTTCTTTGGTCTATGCAGTCAATATTTTCTAAACAGTACTCACAGGCTTCCTAAGTTTTAATATTGGATGTGGTGAGGCCTAAAAAGGATGGAGGATTTGAAATCTCAGTGGAGAGAATAAAAAGCTTTTGACCATGAAGAACATCCTACCTCTAAAAAACTTACAAGATATGATCTCCATAGTGATTTTTTTTAAAAAAAGAGGTATTCCAGCAATGCTTTTATGTATTTTTGTTTTTAACCAAAAATCATGCTAGTAAAAAATCCTAGAATGGAAGCAATTACATTTACATGCATTTGCATGAGCTTGGCTACCTTTGGTTTCATACACTGGCTTAGAGCAGAACATGCTGGCAGAGTTTATCTGTCTCCCCATATGAAAATAAACTGTGCTGCCACACACTTGTCCCCAGGCGTGGCTGCCCACGCAAGTGAAGCTCCCTCCCTGCTCCATCAGCACAGGCACTGCTCAGGGTGGGCAAAGAAACATGAACCACTGCAGACGAAGGGATGCACAGAAAACACTGAAAAGTGGCTGCTCCTCTCATCTGCTCGTGTTGTCTGCTGCGAGTTGTTTTGCTTAGCTGTGTGTGAGTGGTGCCGGAGCCACACTGGAGAAATAATGCATTCAACACCCCGATGTCATTCCACCCACCACTCCCAGTCACCACAGCCTCACAGCGTGCCAATTAAACCTCAACTTGTAACTTTATAATTAACAAAAAAAAGGACGTTTTTCAATCTTAAAATACGCTACCAAAAATCAAAAAGGGCATAAAGCCAATAGCAAGAGTATCATATTGCACGGCACTTTCAGCATCCTACTCCTTCTTTCCCTCCTTCCCCAAGAGGCTGCTGGTCTTCATCACTCCCAAACACTGAGTTCACCTCAGGAATCGGATCCCCTGGGACGCTGCTGAGCTGCTTCAGTGCAGCCCCACACGTCCCTGCTCCCCACCCCTCAGGACCAATGTTCTCACCCCGTTAACATGAATAATTAACAAAGAGGAAAAGATTCCTGTGCCGCCATTGTCCTCTGCCATACTGCAGACACGGAGCTCTTTCCCTTAGGCTAAAGAAGAAAATACTTAACAAAGCTATCTTAAACATTATCATGCATCAGTGATCAAGACTAAGTTTATTATCCTGCAAACAAAAACAAAGACAAAAGTATAACAGATTACACCCCAGTAGCTTTCATTAAGAGGAGCAGTGATGGCATTTCTGAGGAAGGCACTGGCTCCACAAATCATCTCAACCACCAGCCCATCATCAGGCCACAGTGTTGGCAGTGATGAGCACCGTGTGGTATTTGTGGCACTACTGGGGAAAACTATTTTAAGTCTAATTAACATGAAATTTTTAGAATGCAGATGCTTTTCATTTATACATAAAACAAAATGCCGTGACATTTCTCCCATCCATTTATCATAAACAAGTTAATTACTGTGTAACAAATAGCTTCTGCTAGAATCTGTATGTTTTGAGCATGTTAGAGAGCTGACTCAGGCAAATAAGATGAACCACAAAGTAGTAGCTAATAGCTTACGGCATACTTAAAATAAAACAATGACTCTGTAAAAGCTCTTGTTGTCAAATTAAGGCTAAGCTATTTCCATTGGAATAAACCAATTATAAGCAGTCATTATCTGTTTAACTTGATTCAAACCTAGAATACTATGAACACTTTCATTTTGATGCATTCATAACAGTGCATACATTTGAGAGCTGGATATTGCAAAGCTTAAAAGGGAAGTGCTAGGTTTATTTATTGCCACACAGCTCATCCCGAACCACGGAGCAACCAAACTTCCCCACAGTGCGGAGGAATTGCACCACAATGCAATGTGGAAATGCTGAGGGGTCTGCATGCTCCCTGATTTCTGATGGACAAACCTTTAGGGATAAACTGTCCCAGGATTGCCCACCTCTCCTTCCTAAGGACAAGGTGAGAATTAGTCATGAAAACCTCATGCTCGCTCTGTGAGATCCCCCGAGAGCCATCCAAGCTACAGACACGCTTTTTCCAACCCCCAGATTCCATGAAAGCACTGACAGGTGAATTTCTGCCTACTTTTTCTTTTTCTCTTTTTTAATTCAGGCAAACAGTCCCATTTGGCCTGCAGATGAATTACTGAATGCTGATGAATAAGATGGTGGTAGCTGGCAGCAGAGCTTTGCGTGGTAAGATGGTGTGAAATAGTACATATGTCAATCTATCAAACATGATAATGTAAGCAATCTGAACCCATTTTTGGGCTGAACTATTGTACAATACTTCACCCAGATGGAAGAAAGAGATAAACATTTTATGCTTCAGACACATCAAGTGCTAGGAAATAAAATCAAACCTAAACTGGAAAACCACCAATTTTACATGCTAGAGTATATATAAAGAACAACACAAGCATGAAGAAGAATTTTATCACCCATTATTGTATAAATTAATTAGATATATTTGCTCCCTATGATAAACAACAGCATGTATTTGACTGTAGATTTAAAGGTGCAAAGATTATGATTTACTTATTACAAAACAAAGCACTTGCACTTTTTTCTTCCTCCTCTTTGTTGAGGAAATGCTTTTAAATCATGGAACCGGTGACAATGTTATCAGGACATGAATCTTTCAAGTGGGGCATGGATACATAATGTCCCCAGGGTGAGTTCAGCCCTAAATCAGAGGCAGGTTTGCCGTGACTAATGTGAAACTTACAACTGGTCCCTAAAGGACAAAATCAAATAGAAATATATATTCATTCAAATCAACTTGACAGCCTGTGTAAATATAATTTCTTATTAAAAAATTATCAGTTAAACCAGAAATGAAATGACAGCCAGGGTGCTGTTTTGAAAGTCTCAGCCATCTACAGACCCTCCTGCTCCATCCCCGATGTCCACCTCCATAAACACAGCACAGTTTATCAAGCACTGAACTGCAAAAAAAAAAAAACACTCTTCTGAGCAAATACATCTATGAAATGGCTTTCTACAGTACTTAGAGAACATTTTTTATCAAATAATTTGCAAAGCTAAAAGAGCATGAAATCTACTCAGTTTCCAGACTGACTTGTAAAGCCGCCTTCAGGTTTGGGAAAAATTGCTACAAAGTGTGTGAACTATTGGTATTTGGTCTCTTCAGGGTTGCATAATCTTGAGCTTGTCCATCTCAATTCCCTCTTTGGTTACCCTTCAAACTAAAAATAAACTCCCCAAGGTCTGCTAATTAATGCCGGGCCAGTCAAGAGAATTCCTGAACAGCAACACTAAGACAACTGGGCACAGAAACAAAAGTGATTGCCAGCTCATGCAGAGCAAAAATGTCCAGTCCTGGATTCTGATGAAGCCAGAGAGAACACTGACAACTCTCCCTCTCTTCTGAGAAAAATCAAAGTAATGGAGCAGGTGTTTGCTCTGGAGGAAGACAGAAATCCCAGTTTTCTGGCAGAGAGGCGTGTATGCGAGCAAAACATACTCATGAAAACACTGCAAAGGGTTCGTCAAGCCTGGAGTAGGGCACCAAGAGGTGCTCCCCAACTTCCTGGGGTGCTGGAAGGGGGGTAGGATTCTAATCTTCAAAAATTCTCTTGGAATAAAGTCTTTCTGTGTCACACAAATATAAAATTTAATAACTTTTAACTTGAAAGGGGACAAATCAGTACACAGGATAATCTACCGTTACTTGGATTACGAAGACATCTTAAGAGTTTACAACCACAAAAGTGGTTATAATCCTGCAATTACTATAAAGCTAATTGGTAGCTTCTTTTTTGCCTGTGTTTTCATGTTGTCAGTGGGGCAGTAATGAAAATGAATGCCACGTTTGTGAACAGAATGTCTGTAGGCTTGTTTACCACATTTCCAACAACAACGTCTGCTTTATCATCCATTTCAAAGCAGAGATAATTTAGGGATCTTTGAATTTCATACATAAAAATACTTTCTAAAATATCAGATGCAGAGTTCCTTCAGACAGGGTGGGAGTGGGAGACTCAAGAGTGAAGCGATGACCTCGCAGAGTGTAACAAACAATCCACCTGAAGCAGACAGCACGCGGACTTGGAATGATTCATCTGTATTCAAAACTGCGCTCAGGTAAACCACTTAGTGTTTCATCCTCCTACAAACATAATTCTGCAGACAATTTCACCATCAAAACCAGCATCTTCAAGCCTCCTTTCACCTCCTGAAAACACAGTCATTGCTGAAGCTATTAAGCTTTTTATTCTACTTACCTTTGAGTAACTTCTGCCCTTCTATGATGTTCTGGGAGATGAATGCTGTGTAGTCTTGTTCTGAGAAGCCAGGCTTGCATGTGGGTCTCACTGTAAGATCCCCATTGTGTGCCTGCAAAAACAAAACAAGGAAAATGCACACCATGACTTTTGTCATTTTGGGAAAACGTTTTGCACCCAGTGATGAAGTGTTTAGGCATGAGCAAACCTGAACAGTGAAGCAGTGTGTAACTAGAAGTTGCTTGTGTTAGAGTGCCTATCTGTTGGAGTGGATCCATACTGTAGCTGCAAAAAATAAAACGGGCCAGCAATAGTTGCCTGACTACAAGAGAGCATTGTTTGTAGGAAGGCTGGAATACTGGGCACTGTCAGAAGAGGGGAGGAAACAAAGAGCAGCAATTCATCAAGGCGCTGTGCTCGCACCGGAGACACGCAAAGGCCTGATGTTACAACATCCAAACCACCGAGGTTCACTACTGAGAAACTGGGCAGACCCCGGCACGGAAGGGGGAGAAAAGCAGGAGACCATGACCAGGTGAGGACACCCTTCCTTCCCCTTCACCCTTGCAGCAGCATCCCAGGCTCTGCCTCCTGCTGCCTCTGGGACCCTCCAGGCTATGCTCTTGTCCCGGCAGTGGGAAGGGATGGAGGGGATCCCAATTAAAAACGTAACAATGCACGGAATCGTGCACAGCCTGCCAGAACCCAGAGGGAAGCGGCCAACGAAACACTCAGCTACAACTTTGGACTGAGCGGAGGATCCAGTCCCCGGCATAGGGACAGGGCAGTCGAGTCGCAGCAGCCCAGCCTCAATCCCGGGATTCCCCGGCAGGGAAGGTCCCAGACCCCAGCTCCAAAGGAACTCGCTGACAGCGCACAAGCCCGTGATTTATGCCTAGCGAGTGCCAGGTGATTTACGCACTAACAAGTGCTGGTGGCAGGGGATTTCTAACGCGCCCGGGCTGCCGGCAGAGCCAGCCAGAGCATCGCTTAGCGATGCTGGCGGCACCTCCGCCGCCTCCAGAGCCGGCAGCGCCGGCTGAAGCCGGGGGGCCGGGAGCGGCGCTTCCCCGGCCAAGCGTAACTCCAGGCGGGCACGGCAGCCCCGGGCCCCCCGAGCCCCCCGCACACAGCCAGCGCCGCGGTAGAGGCAGGAGGCAAGGCGAGAGAAAGGTCCTTTCGGATGAGCTTAGTAAGCAGAACACAAGCCAATGTACTCGGCTTCAAATCACGCTCGGGGAGACGGATGCCAGCTACTGCATGGGAAGCGCAAGGAAGCGGCGGCTCTGCTGGACCCTGAACCGTGGCTGGCAAGATGTTGCCATTAGGAAACATTTCAAAGGGTCTCACCGAGGATAGCGGGCTTTGGGCTCCGAAATCGCCTCGTTAACAGAGCGGTGCTCGCTAGACGAGAGCGCATCGGGGCTATTTCCTGAGCACCCACCAGCTTCCACAAGGCTCGGGACATCCTCACGGATTCCGCTTGGCACCGGGGGGATTGAGGCAGAAAAATAAGCGGCTCTTGTTCCCGCAGCCAGCCCAGCCCGACACCCAGCAGCCGCCCGGCTCGCTCTGTAACACTGCAGCCACGCGTTCAGGCGCTTGTTGATGTTCTTACGGAAAACCCTTCAATTTCAGGCAGCGTGGGAATAAAACCCTAAAAATCCCGAACTTTTCAGAGCGCCACCTCCCCGGCACGATGCGGAGACCCCCTCGGTGGGTTTAGTGCCTTGTAAAAAAATAAAAGTTCGGGGCTGCGGCGCGGAGCTGGGCGCGGGGGCTGCGCGGGGCTCGGAGCGGCTCCGCGCCGGGACGCGCCGCTGCCCCCGAAGTTTCTCCGGCAGCGCGGAGGGCAACTTGTGCCGGCACCGCGGCGACACCTGAGCGGCGGCTCAAAAAAAAAAACCCCAAA
>VWZN01002258.1:781527-810953 GCA_013396955.1 Regulus satrapa
GGAGGGGGTGGGAGGGGAACCCTAAATGCTTATTTTTGAATAGATCCATTAATAATCAATTCAACTGACCTACCTTTCTGCAACATGACAGGTCTGACAGTCAGTGAAGGAATTACAACGTGTAACTGGCAATTTCACAATCAGAAACATTATTTTGGATACAACTAGTACCTTGTAACAACTTTAAAATGGTATTCACTGCTTGAAAAGGGCAAAATAAAACCACTTGCAATATTGACTGACAGAGATTCTTATTTGGTGCTTATTATTTAACAACAGAACAAGGAAAGTGAGTGGACTCTTTAAATGGCTTGAAAAATCAGGAAAACTGAGAGGCCAGTGCACTTTTAGCTCAAAAATGCATTTTGTAAATGACTGTTTGGAATTAAGAAGGGAGTGCTTGAATCTTGGTGGTCTTCAGGAACAGTCCAGTTCAGTCCCCCAGTTTCATGGTTCTGTAGATTTCAATAGCACTGTATTGAAATATAAAGTTCTTTGTTTAATTGCTTATCAAAGCATCATAGATGCTTGTGATTTGGGTCAGACACTGGCCCAGGAACCTTTCCCTTCATGTCTTAGCACACTTGTGCTTGCTGGGCTCAGAGGGTCCCTGTGGTGCAGGGTATTCCAAAGATGAACTGTTTGCTGTCAGCACTGAAAAACTACAGCACAGGCCTGGCAGCAAAGCTAATCAAACATTCTGCAGTAATTAAAAAATAGAATTGCATTTTGTTGTATGATTTTCATATAATGAACAGCATGGAAATGTGGAGATCCAAGCAGCTCCAATGCTCAAATAATTCAAGTTCAATTATCATTATGACCAGCACTATGAGCCTTCCTGCCATCCCTTTCCCCTCACCTAAATCTCTGCTTTTAACCTCTTCTGCATTCTTTTAAATCTGTACCAGATTCATTCGAAAATCATTTAATGTAAATAAAACACACACAAGACAGTTCAGCTTTTTTTTCTATGATGCTAGTCCAAGGTTTTCTTTGCCAAGAGGCAGAAATACTGAGCAATATTCTGCAGAAATCTATAATTTTCTCTACAATAACCTTGGTCTGCTATTTTTTTTTTTTATAATTTCTTCTGGCCATGACACAACGTCAAGAGTTTTCATGAGCAACCCGTTGCCCAGAGCTAATTGGTTGGAAAGCACAGTAAGAAAAGAATTTCATTGTTTTCAACCACAACATCAAACAACTACTTAGCAAAGGGTGAGAATAATGGAGAATAATTATTAACTGAAGAAAATACTCAGAACACATGGTAAAACAAATAATTAGGCCCAATTGTGCCAGTTCTGTGAATGTTTTCCGCTGCCTGCAATGAACTCCCGTTTGAAAGCTCCGATTTACACTGGGCAATGGTTCAAAACCCAGAGACTCATCAGTCCCAGGCAGGAGCTCAGAGAGAAGTGCCAGACTGTAACTGACTGACAGCACTTCCCACTGCAATCTGGGGCTGTCTTCGAGAACTTCTATTCAGCTCTGCTTCAAATCAAACTTTGTTTAACGGAGGAATTCTAGCGAGGTCACAAAGCAGGCGAGGCTGCCTGCAGACACCAGCCATCCTTTAGTCTGTTGTACAATCCCACGTGGGAGATTCACAGAACAGAGATGCCAGATACCTTCTGTGGCAACAACCCCATCAGACAGAGCTGCCACAAAGTCCAAAATGTTGAATTTGCAGCTCCTAAGCCACGGCGCAGTCTGTAAAAAGTCCACTACTCGACAGTGTGACTGTGCACTCACATTTATCTCAGGGCAAAATTGTAACTGGAAGAACTAATAGAAGGGAAAATACAGCTGGACAGTGCACTGGCAATTACAGAGCTGAGAATTAAAGCCACAGAGGAAAAAAATGTGTTTTGGTGATGAAAGTCATCTCTAGAGTTACAATTAAGATGCAATTTATTGCCTCTGCTTAACATCTGTTTTATATTTATTCATTCTAATAAAAAAATATATCCTGGATCCAAGGCTTCAGCTTCCAAAGTTGCAGAATGAATTTTAATTAAATATTTGATATAAAGTCTTTTAAAAACCCACAAAAATCACTCAGTTTACTTAAAATAGGGCCCAGCAAAATACAAAGCATGGTATCAGATCCCATAATGAAATCTTTCAGTTGCCCTGAACTCCCTGCATTTAATGTAAAATATAAAGGAGTAACTTTTATATTTGTTTCTTTCTGGTATAAACAGACTGTGTAATGAGCTGCTGTGTGATAGGAGCTGAATGTCACTCAGAAGGCAACACATCCCCAGCTCACTGGTGGCTTTGCCCCTCTTAATCTTCACCTTATATCTGAGATGTTCTTTCCCTTTTCCATGGATGCTCATTATGTATCTGTTACTCATTCATTTTGCTGGATTGGAATAAGTATGGACTTCTAGATATGACATAATATATCAAAAACTACTAGAGGAGTGAATATTATTTGCTGAAAAGTCTCCCGCTCCCAAATAGCTTGTCAGTCTGCTCGCTCCTTAGAGGTCTGTTTCCCCATTAGTGCACATTTCCCCAGCTGAAGATTTAAGGGGTTTTTTTCTACCACTGTCACAATAAAAAAAAAAAAAAAAAGAGGAAAACGAAGCAGGTGGTGTCTTTCTAAAGTCCAAGTGTTTTTTAATGATCGTTCTCTATTTCTTCAAGTGCAGAAATTTCAATTCTGATTAAAATGGAAAAATGACAAGCCATTACAGACAGACCTCCATTCTCCAAAGGCTCCCCTCTGAATACACAATATGTTTTCCTATATAATGCATGCACCATATTTCAATATTAATTATAGGAAGGTCTCTTTGGGGTCACATGCTAATTATATCTATTTAGAATTTATCATGCTACTCCAATATAATGTGCTGTCACTGTGTCCTGTTGTTTTTCCTTGCCTGAGGCAGAAGGAAGCTACAGTAAACCTGAAAACAGTGGCAAGAAATGTTCATTTTAAAACATGTGGGGTGAAAGCTGCACTAAGGGCCCTGCCCAGTGCTCAATTGAAATCAGCAGGAATCATTATGTTAACCTCAAGGGAAAATGATTTCAATCTGTTAAGTGTGTACATTCTATCTGAGGGGCTCTGTGCATCTCTCAGCATAATGAAATGGTTGTGCCACAACCGCCTGTAAATAATCAGGGAAGCTTCCAGCATCATGCCAGGGAAGATGTGCACAGAGGAGTCTGAGCTCTCCTGATTCAGAGAGGGTTGGACTGGCACGAAATGGCCACAGGATGAAGAATCAAAGCCTCTGTTCCAAATCATCTCGAGTGTGTTTGATATGTTCATTGTGTGATCACTGGGTCTGTGCAGAAGGCAGTGACAGTGGGGGTTTGTGAACTAACCACTGCATTACAGCACTGGATTCAAATATGGCACGTTTTAAAAATTCTTCCTCATTACAAGCCCTAAAGATACCAACACATTTGCTGATAAACACAGTATTCATAGTTTTCTTTTATAATGACTGGTATAATTCTGTCTGCATTTACCAGGTATCTTCTCTGTGTGCGGAATCCTCAAAGTTTCCTGCACAAATTACAACTGAAGTTAAATGGGGCCCCCTTTGTGCCTCCACCCTATGACCACAGAACCAAATTTCCAGCCTTGTCACCTTTGTACAGTTATTAATGCTTGAGACTTGCATCTGCTTTCAAGAAATAGGTGCCTGTGGGCTTAAACATGGATAACACATGGGAAAAAAAATCCAGGCACCAAAGATAAGCATCTTGGCCTACATTATGCCTCTCATGTTTCCTAGCCTTCTAAATGGTTAGTGCCACATTACCAGGCAGCAGTGACACAAATCAGTGACTCAAGAGGCAGGAGATTACCTCATCCGAATTTCCACACATCCTTTCAACACAATTACTGCTGCTGGTGGTCTTTTTCCCTTCAGTGCCTTTCTGGGTCTGTGTGAGGACTTTTCTGAACACACCTCTCAGTATTTGGGTGGCGTCTGTAGGCAGCCTGACTCCTACAAGTAAGACTCACAAGACACAAATATGAAATGACATTTACATATCTGTACCTCACTGTGGTTACCTTTTTTTCTTTTTTTTTTTTTTAAGTCTATAATGAGATGTTTTCAGAAAAAGAAAAAATTTAACATTGAGCACACTAACTGTATATTTCTTTTATTGATAGGTCTCAGCACAGAGCAAACCGATATTCAAGTGGAGAAAATGAATTATCTGGAGCCAAATGTAATTTTATTTTGGTAGGCCAACAATCAATAAAAGAAATGCACAGTCATTTCAGTAATTGCCACAGCTTCATGACAAATACTTCCTAGAAACTCTTGGCTAGGTAATCTCAGCATCCAGGGTTACTGAGGTGTATCTTTAATGCAGGTGAACTCAGATGTTCAGAGACACGTGAAAATTATGCAAGCATGTGGGCTATTTAGTTTTAATATCCAAGGTCATGAGTCAGATGGTCTCGTGTTGTGTGAAAACCTTGTAGTGGAAAAGGAAGCTGAAGTGTGAGAACTTCCCTTTACTTACCTGTGTAAAAGCAGCGAATCCAACTAAGCTGGTAAAACCAAATATGAGGCCCTGAGGACAATTCTCCCAAGGTCTAAAGGCACAAAACCACCTTCCACATGGATCTTATCTCCCTGTACAATTAACTGTAAATTCTGCTCTGAAAACTGCTGAGCAAAACCGAGCTCCTCTCAGGGTGTGCTGCTGCTCCCTCAGCTCCTGCTGTCCTGCTCAGCCCAGGGGAGTCTGTCCGGCACAGAACAGCAGGAGAGGAGGTGCAGCATTCCCACCTGGACACAAGGGAAGAGATGTTATTGCAATAATAATCTGGAATTGGGCTGCCAAATCCTTCAGTCCGCCACTGAGCTGCCAGAAGTTGGGGGGTCTGGGCTGTGTCCTGTGGGAGCAGCTCAGGGTGTAAAAAGGAGCTGTATTTATATTTCTAGTGTCTGATGAGGTGAGGGAGGATTCAGGCTCAGGAACGACGGAGGAGAGATGGACTGGCAACAGAAATCCTCACTATTCCAAAATGTGAACCATGTGGGGATGGAGCATGAACTGATCATGAGTTTTACCTGGGGTTCACCGCAGTGTTTGCACCCTTTTGAAAAACTGGATACTGCCCTGCTTGTGGAGTTTGAGGCACTTTGAGGGACTTTTGCAGCTCCTGGGGACCTTACATTAGCCTATTTTTAAAATGCCTTGAAGGAAACAAAGACCAGTGGAATCACCACTTGTGAAGGGGGATTACAGAAGAAAAAAAAGTGAAAAGCATACTTTTCAAGTGTATATGACTTATTCATCTACTTTCACCGAATTTTCCACAAGAAATGAAATCCTGTTTTACTTAAATACTTTGGGATTTTTTTCCCAGTGGCCATTTGTCTCGAGTTTTCAGTTATGCAGATCAGACACTCGGGAAATGGAGAACATCTTCATTTCCCTTTTTGTTCTGAAATAAAAAAGTATTCTTTATAGCATCTGAGGGAACCTCCAAAGTATGAGAGAGACTGTAGATTATAATTTCTCCTTTAAAGAGGAGCTATTCTTTTGTATAAAGGGAAAAAAAGAAAACAAAACAACAAAACATTTGAAGAGTGTTCAATCAAAATAAACAGCCTTGAGTGTTGCTGTGAGAATAGAAATTTCTTCTGCCAGAAATCTTTCCTACAGGTAATGCTGTCTTGAAGCATTTTTCTTTTTAAATGTAACAGAAAGTAAAGGGTAAGGTTACTACTTGTAGCATAATTAGCAAATCTTGGAAGAAGAAAGGGAATAAAATATTTTACACATGTTTTTTCAGGGTAGGAAATGGAAAGGATAAAATAATTCTGGTTGGGAAAAACCCCAGCCCAGTCATAATTATACAATAAAAAACATTGTCATGTACCTGTCCCTGCAAGAGCAATGTGCCTGTGGTTGGAAAGACCCAAAGCAAAGAGCCTGAGCTCATTAATTTGTGATGAGAGTGAGAATGTCTACAAAGGAGCAGGTAAAATTTTTTACAAACCTGCTGCTGTGAACATGCAAGTTCAGGGTTACAGAGCTGGAACAGGAGGAGTTGTTGCTGTACAGGGACGATGGATAAACGCAGCCAGGCCGCTCAGGTTTGATCCTTGCTCACAATTGTCTCGATCTGTAGTGGTGGCTTTGTTTGGCACAGACTTCACCCAGAGTACTGATGGTGAAACCTTCCTTGGGTCAGGCTGACAGCCCGAGGAGCCCGGCTGCTGCACCCGGCTGTGCAGCAAGAGGGATTCTCTGCAGCCTGCCCACCTCCCATCCCTGCCTTGCCACAGAAGAATCCTGTGTTCTGCTACAGGAATTGTGGCATCACCTCTGCCATCTTCCCCACACTGACCCGATCTTCCTGCTTCCACATTTATTGATTCCGACTGCACACACAAAATAAATAACAAAATGTACCAAGTGTCCAAGCAGACTTGTGCCTGCAACTCTGTGGCTGCAATAATTGCATTTAAGCTGGAACAAGGCTCTGTTCTGCAAAGCCTACAGCTTTAGGTTGTTTTCTCAGCCCATTCCTAACTGAGGTTCTTCATTTTGCACTGTGACCACACAGTATGTTTGTTCTTGCTAATTAAACAGCATGACTAAAATGTGTATTGCAAATATAATAATCTGCCTGTTCTTTCCTGAAATGGTTGTTCTGTGTACCAAGGGATTTTAAAGTTTTCAAAAATCCAATCTAGTTGTGTTTGGCCACATGTAGCCACATTAGATGAAAAAAAAGACCAAATAATGATTGATTAGCACTTATATTTCCAAAGTTTTTGTGATCTTCCATTTCTCTGCCCCCATGCTACCGAGTCTGAATTGCTTCCCTACAAGCCTGTGCATAGCAAAGTACAACCAAATATTTTCAGAATACATCTCTCACCCTCAGGATCCACACTTGATTTTGATATAAAATGTTATTAACTTTAGCTCCCAGTACAAAAGGTCTTGATCAATAATTGTTTCTACCTGTCTATCTTATTTCTCTGTATCTTCTAGGACACTTTTGGACTGCTGCCAATACATTTTGGTTTGTAAGCACATAACAGTGTATCATACACCTCAAATCTATGTGGGTTTATCTTATCTTTTCATTAGGAAGAAGATGGGGTTTTTTATCTGCATAGATTAGATTAGTTCAAGGTCACGAAGAGAAGAGAAGAGAAGAGAAGAGAAGAGAAGAGAAGAGAAGAGAAGAGAAGAGAAGAGAAGAGAAGAGAAGAGAAGAGAAGAGAAGAGAAGAGAAGAGAAGAGAAGAGAAGAGAAGAGAAGAGAAGAGAAGAGAAGAGAAGAAGGATAAAGCAAGGGAAAAATAGCAAGGGGAATGCAAGCTGTTAAAAAAGGGATCCCATATATTCTAATTGAAATCATCCTATATCACATCAAGGCATCTCTTCAAATAATTCTTACTGATTTTTCAAGTCTAGCAATACAAGAAACAAAACCAGACAACCCTAAAGGGGATCCTGTGAACACCTGCCCATCTTCTGTCTCTTGACAGTGCTCCAAGGACACGTTGTCACCATTTGATCACAATATTGAAAAGATCAGGTAGTACAGCCAGAGGATCCTTAACACCTGGTTAAATTAACTACATAAATATTTAAATTAATGCTGGTTCAGTATTTAATTCCTGAAGAAGTAAAATTACTGCAGGTTATTTTCTTTATTCTCTTTCTTGACCTCAGTGAAAATATCATTATGTGTGAAAACAACACAGAGTCGCAGAAACAGATAGTTTCTGATTTTGTAAGGTAGTACACAAGTATACCAAAATAACTAAAGAGGGGGTGGAAATTCACTTATTCTGTCAATAATTCAGTCTCCAAAGGTGGTAAAATCAGCAGAAAATAAGCAGTCTGGCATATTCAGCAGCTCAGTATCTTACCCATTCATTCAACACAAAAATAAAACTTCCTTGCTGCATTTTTTTACTTGTTAAAAAACTGAACTTGAGAAATTTTCACCACCCATGGTGATATCACCAGGTGACAACTCTCTCCAGGGTGCATATTTACCAAGAGCTGTGATGGAAAAACAACTTCCTGCAGCACTACTGTGAATATATTTTAAAACAACTCTCCTTTCGTAGTGGAGGAAGAGCTGTGAGCAATCCACCACAGGTAAAGAAAACTGGAGTCCCTCTGCCATCTGCACACCTTTAAACTTTCACCTTAAAAGGACTGGGCAGGGATGCCACCAAAAAAACAAAACAAAACAAAACAAAAAAAAAATCACACATGACAGATCAAACATTTTTAAACTCATAAAATCTATTTTCTGGTACATGGTAGTTTTGCCATGGCTCCATTTTAGCTGATTTCTGGGTGAATGACCTTCTCTTGGTGACCTGCATTTGGAATATTAGTGAAACATTAACAATTCTTCAGGGTGAAATAAAAATCAAAGGGGTTTTTGAATGTTTGGAGGACAGTGCTGAAAGAGAAGTGGTACAGAAGAAAGAACATTGTGCCTGGGGGTAGCAGGGGGGGAAACTCCTCTCCTCTCTGTTCTGTTGGTAAAGGAACTCTCTCCTTTCACTGTTCATTCCCCTCATTTAACATTCGAGGCAACTTTCTGAGACAAAACATTACATGAGTCTTTGAACTCTTCGTTGTTGAGAGTCAGTCTCTGACTCACCAGAAAGGGCAAAGAGCTTCCTTACAAAAGTGTCGCTACCAAGGAACAAATATCATCAGCTCCCTAATTGGGTGGGAGGGGTGCAGGGAGCAGAAACCCTGCAGCTGGGTGAGCTGGATTACACCAGGGATGTTCAGAGGGATGGAATCCACCTCTGCAGCCAGTTATCCACGGCCTCAGGGCATTTTCAACCTGGAACCTCCAACTCCAGCTTCAATGGGTTTAATTGGAACACAGCCCTAGACAATCACCTGGCACTGATACGTTTTTATAACCATGTATGTTTAAGAGCATTATGCTTGACATATTATATTTAAAAGAGGCTCTGCATGATTTCTATTAGGCTTTTCCTTCTCATGATCTACATTGTTTCACAAGATCAGCGCTAAAGATGGAATTTTGGAGGCAGGGCGAGTGGGAGGCTGTGAATAGTTTATTCAAAAAAAAAGTTCATTAGAAACTGAAATTATTCACCATTTGGAGTCAAGCTTGGCAAATAACTTGTGCTGATTAAAAAAAAAAAATGAGTTTATAAAAAAAAAAAAAAAAAAAAAAAAAAAAAAAAAAAAAAAAGAAAAGAGAGAAAGTGGGATGTAGATGACCATTCACAACACTTGCAAGTCAGAGATCTTTGAGTCCCTGCCTTGTCTCAGGGACCAGGACATTGATATCTCTCTCAAAGGGAGGTGTGGGTTCAAGGGTTCCTTCTGCTTGCTTCAGAGCATGATTTGGGAATGCAGCCTCCCATTCTCAGGTGAATGCTGACATCATCAGCAACAAAGATTCACATCTCTTAGGAAAAGAAACAGAAAAGTGGGTGATATTTTGAAATATTTAACTGGCTGGTCTGAAACAAATGAAAGATTCCAAATTTGTTTGGTCTCTTTTTTTTTTCTTTTCAAGTGGAATGAATTCACTCTCTTCTCTCACTTAAAATTACCTTTCTTTCAAGGGTGAGTCTCCTAATGCCAAAAAATGGACTTCTCCTCGTGGTCTTAGGGGGGATTCAGCTCTACCTAACTTCAGATCTCTAAAACAGACAAAGTATCTTTGATTTTACACATCCTGAGATCACTGATTCATCTAAGCTTTTCTGTATATCTGCTGTCCATAAAGATGAGTCCCGTGTAGGACGTTTGATTTCCCCAGCAGACCATGAGGGCTGATGAGCAGGGCATGCATTTCCATGTCAGTTTTCTGTATTTGGTGATGGGAATCCCATCCTTGATGCAGCCCTTTTCTGCCACCTAAACTGCTACTGAAAGCAAGCACAAAGCCCTTTCATAATCCTCTATCTTTGCTCTTGATACCAAGATACTTTAGAAAACAGACAAATTGGTAACCAGTTATTCTAGCCGTCCTTTTCATTCCATAAATGCAAATTAAAAATACTTATCTGCCGTATGAAGGCTTGGCATGTTTAAATAACTATTATCCTTTAAATATATTCCAGTGATGTAGGAATCATTATTCTAACAGATAGAATAGGCATTAAATCCACAGGGGAGTCATTATAAGATGGCTATTTCTCTGTGTTTGACCGAAGCAGCAGTTGTAATGTATTTATTCAGGATTTAGCAAATGGAATTCAATTAGAACTGAAATGGTGTTAAATTGAGTAATTCCTATTGTATTTGTCTGACAGCAGGAGAGGCACGACCTGGAAAGTGAAAAGGAGCAACATTCAGCCAGGATCTCTGAGGGCTGGAGCACTTGTTGACAGAGTGTCACTGAGCAGGGATCTATCCTGCTTAACTTCTTAATCACCTGCTTAGCACCTGTAATAAAATGTAAGGACCAACAAACATCTATGGACATTATGTGATAAAGTCCCACCTCAAGAGAAATAATCTCATTTATTCATAGTGGCTAAAACAGAGCTTAATATTAATTGTATTACAGTGGTGTTTGAATCAAGTGTTCTGATATAATTCAATTCTAGGCAAGGAGAAAGAATTCAGTATTATACAGTATCTTTATACTGTTTCTCTTGGAAGAGTTTTCATTTAGAGGAAATGTGATTTTAAGGTATGCAGCAAAATATTGGTGGGGTTTTTTTTAACATGGTATGAAGGCATAAATATTTTACACATTATTTAAGGTGTGCATCTGCACATATAAAATGTAGAAATTTGCAAGGACATGTGAGATGAGTATGGATAAAGAAGGTCGAACGTGGAATATTCTGTATATAAAGAGATTGTGGTGGGGCATTGGTCAGTGTGATAAATCAAGACAGGGATGTGCCCTCCCTATTTTTGTGAAACCTCTTTGACAGGAGCAGATGGGGCTGTGGTGGCGTTTCCTGTGATTTTCCATGGGGAATGCAGCCTGATGCACCAGGAGCTGCTGCTCCTCAGTAAAGGTGCATCCGCTGCTGCGTTTGCTGGGCTGTCCCTCATGTTGATCATCTCTCACTCATGCCAAAACCAGTCTGGGAGAGACATCTGGCACCTGTTGAATGTAGAGGAAAACAGAGAAAAATTGCATGAGAACAGCCTAGTAAATTGAAGAGCCTTGTTAAGGAAATTGCCCTGCAGATACTTCAGCCACTGCCTCAGATCTTCCACAGTCAGACACTAAAACAGGGACCAGGGTAAAGGACTTTGCACAGCATGGATATTAATTTATTTTCTTTTCAATAGTGCCAAGCAAAAGAGTCCTCTTGTTTCAGTCCTGAAACACATAATGGGACCTCAGATGATGCAAGGAATTATTTTATTTTTCTCTTATTTCTTTGGTTCAAATCTTTCTTGCTCTAAGCACCTATATGACTTCACTCCTATTAATATTCCCACCCGTTGCCAAATCTCTAACTCGACACAACACTAAAGCTCCTGCTTAAAACTGAGCATGTGCTCTGCTGCTGGTGGCTGAAAGGGCCTGGGATGGGAGTTAGACTTAAAGGAAATAAAATGTCAGTGGAATCCTCACCCACACCCGCCGTGCTCCTGACGAAAGGGTTCTGCTGTAATTAGCATGCAAGGAACGGATTTTCACAGGAACAGAAGTTGCTCAATCAGGTCAATAGAATTCACAGTTGAATAAAGCTAGATTTTGTTTGTTCTTTTCAAAATGTAGATGTGATTGGTGATACTAAAAGGCATTTCTGAGAGCGTTTCGGTGAGCAATTTGTAGGGGACCAAATCCAAAGCTCCTATTGCAGAAAATCGGTCTGTTGTGTCTAATTTAATATATTTGCAATGACTCTGAACCAAAAATTGCTTCTGATGAGTACACACTAAATATCTATGATTAAATGTGGAAGTATATCATTAAGTATAACATTTCTAAAAAGCATTTTACGGCTTCAACCTCAATTCGCTGAAAATACATCCGTGTGATTTTAATATATAAAGAATTCTACTGTTTAGGAGGAAGAATTATGCCTTTAGCTGCTCTCTAAAATATTCAGATGTTCAGAAAAAGAGGCAAACATATGATAAAAATCCCACTGGACACCAGAGTCCCCTTTGGAGCACTGGAAAGCAGATGGTGTCTTTAAAAAACATGACAAGATCGGTCTTACAAAAAAACAGCTGCTATCCATTTTCCAGGAAAGATCACTGGCAACTAATAAGTTCACACAATAAACTTCTGCTGACTCCAAACATATTAAAGAGTTTAGAATAAAGGAAATTATTTAGAATATTTCAAGGGAGAAATAACCTGAGGCTCAATAAAATTAATTTTTTCCCACAACAATTATCATCATCACATCAATCCAGACTTATTTCCAAGATGAAAGGTGAAACCCTTAAAGCCCAAGGAGGTGAAAACACCGCCCAGAAATTTAGGAAAAGGAAACAATACTGTCCTAAAATCCTTAAATTAATAACAAACCTGGAAGAGCAGAAAATGAAAAATTGCAATGCATAAAGAGATGTAAATTTGGATATATAAATAGAGTTTAGTTACTTTTAAGTCCATAAGTTTAGGAGCACAGAGCCGTTTTCAGGAAAGCTTCTGTGGGTGGCAATCACACCTGATTAAGAAACATTTACCTGTTTGGAAAACATTGTGCATGACTCCACATGGAAGTAACAGAACTTCTATTCTATTCTATTCTATTCTATTCTATTCTATTCTATTCTATTCTATTCTATTCTATTCTATTCTATTCTATTCTATTCTATTCTATTCTATTCTATTCTATTCTATTCTATTCTATTCTATTCTATTCTATTCTATTCTATTCTATTCTATTCTATTCATACATTTAAAATTACATCTCTTTTCCCCCAATATATACTGAAAAATTAAACCATATGCCTTTTTTTTTTTTTTTTGTTAGGAATATATCAATCTATATGGACTTCGCTAAAGCAGGAAAAAGCTCACAAAATCAAATTATATAATTAGATGCTAAAAGGGAGGCTAAATTATGGGAGACTTTATAATGTAAGTTTTAAGAAATTTCTCCATTTCTCTTTATACATTTGGAAGAGAGAAACCATGAGTGTGAAAGTCATCTGACCCCAGCAGGAGTGGATTTTCATTTGTTGTTTCCATGTGGAGCCCTGGGTCATTTGTCAGTGATGAATATTCCTGAAAAAATTGAGATATGGACTTAGAGCACAGAAAATCCCCTGAGCAGAACACTCACATGGTGCAGTTCCATTAATTCTGACAGAGTAATTACAATATATTATTTAAAAAGCATCCAAAACTTCAACTCTAAACACCAAAATGTTCTGATGTGTCACACGTGGGTTTGTCCTGCTCTTTGTATTTGTCACTGAGATTCATCCTACTTCTGGAAACAACATTCCAGGTGGGAAAATGGGATGCAGCACCTTTGGGAGCATTCAGGGCTGGGACACAGGGAGCACAATGCCCTGCTGGAAGTTGCTGCTGTCCATGGAATGCTCCTTAACCTGGGTACCATTTTTTGCAGTTTTGTGGGTAGATTTCTACAAATGGATCTTGAGCCAAAGGAAACAAGAAAATGAAAGTTCTATGACAAAAATGCAGTTCCCATTTCTTTTAATGTGACCTCAAGGAATTTATAACTGTTATGGGATGATGATAATAACAACAATGGAATGTTTACAGAGGATTTATAAAAGAAAAACTCCTAATGTGTGTGAAGTGCTCAGATATTCCGGGAGCACAGGGATGGCATTTAAAACAGGTATTTTTCAGGGCCATAAGCAGGTCACACAAACACAAACCAATAAAAAGAAAAAAACCTACAGAACAAAAAAGAATGGACTTTCCCCAGAAGCTTCCTGACTGCCACATTACAGTCCAGCAAAAGTAATTTAAACTGAAAATCATTTCCATTGTGAACCTTTCACAGGCCTTTCACAGGGCTCGGTTATGCTTCTTTCATAACAATTCTGCATTTGGCTCATCTTCCCCTCCCTTCTTTCTTTTAAATCACAGTCAAACTTAGATAATATAAGGTGAAAATAGAGAGATAAAGACTTTCTGCTGCATTTTTCTTATTCAGGTTAGAGGATAATTCTGTTTACTTGGTTCAGGTAATATTCCAGTTGTATTGCAAGCTGCCGCTGACGAATGAAAAATTGATTTTCCTTCTTCTAAAGTATAGCCTACACAAGCACCTATAATCTTTATGCATTTACAGTGATTTTAAAAAGAGCCAAATCGTACATAAGTGTGTTAAAATCATCAAATGCTCTCCAGGCAGTGCTGTCTCTGGGCTCCTTCAGGCTGCCATGTCTGCAGAGGCAGGCTCACACCTAGGGACTCCGTGCTCTGCTGGAATTGCTGACAGGCCTGGGAGGGCTGTGGCTCCCCAGCTGCGCTCCTGGACCCTCGCTGCACACGATGGGCACCTGTGGGGTGTCACCCTTCCCATCTGTGCTTGCTGCGGTTCCTGGTAGAGCTTTCCTCAAAAGCAGAGGACAGGGCAGACACTGCTGCACAGTGAATCAGCTCAGAGCCTCGGAGGGGAGGTGAACTGCTCCTTTCCCAGAGAGCAGTGACTTCAGACATGTTAATTTAGGCTTTTGCACCTGTTAGATTTGAACTTTCCCATTTAAAGAGTTATTCTGTT
Source organism: Regulus satrapa (assembly GCA_013396955.1). NCBI lineage: Eukaryota > Metazoa > Chordata > Aves > Passeriformes > Regulidae > Regulus > Regulus satrapa. The sequence continues at coordinate 796,199 of VWZN01002258.1, forward strand.
CACCAGAGTGAGGTTTCAGAGATTCAGAGCCAAGTGTGTGAGGTGCTGAGAAAGAAGTGCTAGATCTTTCCTTTTACCTCATTGCCTCCCAGTCAACTGAGTTTCAAATCCAGCTTATTAAAACTTGAGTCATGAAAATTACTGACTCTTTGCAAACACAAAGCTTTGAGTTAACTTTTTATTCGCATGTCACGAAGATACTATTTATCAACTTAATTAAGGTTTAGAGAACATCAGACTCTCATTTTTCTTCTTAGCAAGCAGGTTAAAGAATGTTAAAAATTATATTAACACAATTGTAAAATATGCCACAGTAGAACACGGCAGTGGCGGGGTTGTTTGGTGTGTGAAGAGCCTGAATGCATTGAAAAGATGTTTCTTTCCCACGTGGGGCTGTCACTTTGCTCCTTGGAGTGTCACAGACTGAGCAACAACAAGGTTCTTCAGCTGGCTCTGCATCTTATCTCAGCTCTGACCCCTTGTTCTGCTGGGCAAGGAAAAATGCCCCAGCCCAGGCCAGCACTGGGAACAGCTCCTCAGATGCTGTAGGGTTTGTCCCCCGGGCAGACTGACCTCTGGAACCACCTCGGTGAGCTGGAGCTCTGCAGCTCCTCAGGTGGAAAACCTCCTTCTGCACTCGGAGTACCTTTCCTTGCACAGATTTCACAGAATTTACAGAATATCAGAGAATGACTGGGTTGGAAGAGACCTTCAATATCGTCGAGTCCAACCCAGCCCTAACACCTCCAGCAGACCCTGGCCCCGAGTGCCACATCCAGTCTGTTTCTAAACACTGCAGGGGTGGTGACCCCACCACCTCCCTGGGCAGACCGTTCCAGTACTTGATCACTCTTTCCGTGAAAGCTTTTTTCCTAATATCCAACTTAATTTTCCCTTGGTGCAGCTTGAGGCTGTGTCCCCTTGTTCTGCCAGCTGCTGCCTGGAGACAGAGATCAACCCCAGCTGGGCACAGGCACCTCTCAGGAGCTGCACAGAGTGATCAGGGCATCTCTGGGTGACACGACGGGTTTCCCCGTGTAGAAAAGTCCTTACATAACTTGCCAGGCTCGTTTGCTTCCCAATCAAACATTCCAGCTTCAGAGCTATCATTGTTTCATTTACTTGTTTGGCATTTACCTTCCTGCTGGTGCTGATATTGCCTGACATATTATTCAGTCAGTTGTTAGATAGAACAATTATTCCTCTTAACTGCTATTAGAAATGCCATCCATTTCCTTTTGTTAATTCCTCTGCGTCAAAGTTATTAACTCTGCAATCAACTAATGTTGTAACTACCACACATTTCACTGCTGAATGATCTGTATTTGCACCAAACATAAAAAGCAAACCCTCACTCTCTTTCCAGAGGCCAAATTTCTTTCCACAGGTCAGGATTCTTTACATATTTTTCTTATTCCATTCCTACAGCTAAAGAAATTTAAATAATTTGATATTATGTTATCAGAGAGCCTGTTTTGTTATTTTGGTTTGTTGTTTTTTTTTTTTTCTTATACTATCAAGCACAGATCCAAATGCAGAAACAAAAACCCTTCAAACTATAAAAAAAAAATTAAAGAATTTGCTTATAAACTACCAAGAAGATGCACATTGCAGCTGGTGACACTGATTGCCTGTGGCACTGGCTTCCTTTACCACCCACTTATTTCAGCAAATATATATGGTAATATAAAATCAGGGTTTGAATGTGTAATCTCTGGACTTGGTAAGCCAGTTTTTGTTTGTGTCACTGCAGTATTTTGAATATTGTCAAAGGTGGATCTTTTCAAAAGGTGTGAGATGGCTGAGCAATGCAAAGATTTTAACCACAAAGTGAATACCCAAAAAAGTAAAGCAAAAATGAAAGAAAAAAAAACCCCTCCAAGTTAATGAAATAATTCAGAAGTTAATCTGCAATCTTAGATTTAGAACAAGCTTTAGATCACTTTTCCAGCTGGGCCCAGGCCGTTCTGGCCATGGCTGCAGAGGCCAAGCCACACCTGCCCAGCCCTCCCTCTGAAACACTCTGGGGAGCTCCCACCAGGAGCTGCTGCCTCAGCTTTGCCTGTCAGATCTTACAGCAATGTGAGGTAATGGAGTGGAGCATGGGGTAAAAAAAAAAAAAATAATAAAAAAAAAATCATCCTGCAAACCCTGACGTGTTCCCCAACCAGAATCTGATGGGATTTCCCAGGGACTGCCTAAACAGCTCTGCACTCCGGGCTGATCCATGGTGAGAGCAGCATAAACCCTGCATTAAAACAAGTGACAATTCAATCTCTTTTCAAATCAGATGTCAAGAAGAAGCTTCATCATGACAATACAAAGAGACAGTGATGGACAGCTGGGTATTTATTAGGTTTTGCTACCAAAATGTTGTATTCTGTGTCTCAAAAGGTGTCTCACTTACTCTGGGAAGGTAACTCCGCTTTTTGGGGAGCCCAGCTCTGTGTGACCTGACCTTCCCTGTCCCTAACTGGATCATTCCACAGAAAGAAATGCTATATTCACTTTACAGCTTCAGCAAGGTGAGAAATAACATCTTCTGATTTACTGTCTCCCTTAGCAGTGAGGCACAGCACAAGTGCCATCCATCTCTGGCACAGGGACTGTAATATTTGCCCTGGCATAGACATAAATTCATGACCTTCTCTATACATTAAATATCAGGAGTTCTTGCATGTTACTGCTCTTTGTCAAAATAAAATCATCTCCCCATAGGAAAGGGACATCGTAAATTAATATGAAAACAGAATTGCTCAGCAACTTTGCCAAAGTGAGATATGGAGACCAAAAACCTGTTCCTTACGAAGACAGAAAGGCAAAATAACAGCCCTGGTGCATTCCAAGTACTAATGTAATCAAACAATAACTGCTGCTATTAATGTGAGAACACCTTGTCAGGTGTTCTTCCAAAGCTTCTCAGAACACCCGTGACAGGTTTTGGTGTGACTTTATTTAACACCCTAGTCACTCACTCTGTCATGATTTGCTTCTTACTTGTTACTGTAGGTGTTCCAACCTCTTGCACTTTGATGGTTCACAAACTTTGCCAGCAATATATTGGATTTGTCAACCAATTCTAAACTTGTCGAGTTTCTGACTATAACTTAAACCTACTTTTCCTCCCTCAATAGCAAAACCCAAGGAAACAGAAAAAAAGCCCCAAGAACCCAGCAAGCCCAAACTTAAACCCATCTCCAAACAGTAACCAGGGTACTGTGGGCAGCGTGGGATGAACTCACGTCCCACAGCACTCCCTGCCAGCTCTGAAATGTCCTAGAATACACTAAAATCATGTTAGACTTGGCACTTTCTGGCTGCCATGAACTCAGCCGTGTTTTGGATATTTTGGGGGGAGCAAAGTGATCTGAAAATAATCCACAGACCACATCCTGCATTTCAGATGTGATGAAGAAAGAACAAAGTCGAAAAGTAATTTGTCATTTATTCTCAGGTGGAGGGTGCAGGACTCGGTAGGAATCCCAGGGCACGCAGATAACGTGGCTTTTCCATCAGAATACCATTTCACCACTGTCTTTGTGTTAAACAGAGTAATTAGTGCATTGGGAGCCCCAGCTCAGAGGCATTGCCTGTGCTGGGGATGAGTGCTCTGTTCGTGTATCATATCTGCAAAATCCAATCGCACCCAGGGCTGATGCCAACAGCCTAGTCAGAGACCTTTCTCCTGAGAACCCTTCTCCATTCCTTCCTTCTTGTCCAATGAAGATATTACTCCTTGGGTACTAATTATACCTCGGCAAGGTCTAAATTATCTTCCTGTTTTTTTCTGCAAATGACAGAGAAAAATGGGCTCTGGACCCCACAATCCTGGGGGTTAGCTTCCAGCCATCATTGCACGTTTTTCTATGCAGCTCTTTGGTTTTCCAGGTGCTTCAATACTGAAGTGCTGCAACACTGTGTAAATTACAGTTTGCCAATGAGCGATGGGGACTTGCACAGTGATTTAGAAAACAAAGAGTGTCTTTTCTCCTGTGGAGAAAATAAAGATGGAACAGGCTGAAGGCTGTGTGGTAACTGGAGAGGCTAAATTGTATGCTGAAGTTATCAATTTTGTGTTCTAAGTCACAAACAGGTTAAATATCACTGAAGTAAGACGGTGTAAAATCTGCCCAATAAATGGAGTTCAAAGCAAAATATGTCTCTTCTTTTTCTTTATGTTCTTTACATATATTTTATTTTAAAAAAATAAAAATAAAAAGAGACTCTGTCAACAATTTATGCTCCTGTGTGGAGCCAAAAACTCCAGACAAACCCAAGACACTGACTGGTGCCTTTCCTTTGAAGGACACATGGAAGAAAAGGCAGTGAGTCTTCCTTAAGAAGATTTATGTGACAAGAGAACCAAAGAGAAGAGGCAGAAGGAAGAACCACATACAGCTTAGGAGAACAGGCAGGCTCAGAAAAACTTAATGAGCAATTTGGGGCCAATTAATGACTGGAAACAACCAGGAGGGATAAGCAAAAGAACTTTCCAGTGGGGATCACAAGAGCTGCATGTTCTTTGTGGGGTAAAAGAAAAAAAGAAAAAAGAAAAAAAAAGAAAAGATAAAACACTGAATCAAGATCATCTGCATTCATCTGTTTCTCTTGCTAAATGAAATAATTTGCAGCATCTGAAAGTAGATGAAAACTTTAGGTACAGTGTCTTAACACACCTCTACTCTTATATGTGACCTCCATGCCAGACCAAAATAGATATTTATGGCATGAATTATGTATAAATATCTACACATACATATGCATACATACATGTATACAGGAGTATGATTTATTCATTATTCTTAGGCATTCTGGATAAAACAAGTGGAAACCAGTAGTGGAGGAGATGCATTTACACTGACAGAGTAAAAACTGATGCACATTATTTATGAAGCCCGTTCTGTCAAAGTGTGTTTGTTTTGATGATCCTACCTGAGTCAATGCCACCCTTATCTGTCAAGTGAGACACACACCAATCTCCTGCCTCTCTGAGGGAGAAAAAAAGGCTCCCAGAAATGCACACCTTATTATAAATAAACATCAAGGCATGGTCAGATGAAAACACAAGCCTTGGTATATGTATGTTTTAATTGGCACCAGACAAAAAAATGTACTCAGCATGTGTGTGCAAAGTCCCACAGCCACAGGATTGGCAGTCTGGAAAACAAGGTTTATATTTTCATTTCTGTTGGCACTGAAGAAGGCAGAGAAATAACTGTCAGAAAACTGGAAAGCAGCAAAGAGAAATGTAAAATATTCCTCTTATTTGTCAGAAAATAAGAAGTTCAGATGCATCTTGTCATCGAAACAGTTTTGTTCCTAATGCTTCATTTTTCCTCCTTGTAGTTGAACACTATTATAGAAACTAATAGAGGTGGGCAGCAATCTGATTTTCTGTTGTATGTGTCATCCTGAGATTTTGACAGGCTTTAGGTTTTCATAATTAAACAAAACAAAACCAGAAAATAAGTTTATTGGGAATGAAAATCTGATTTGTGGGTAGTTGAAATGTGTCATTCAGGTTCCAGAGATTTTCATTTTCTAACAAGATAATCCACTTTCAGTTTTTCACAAAGAGAGCGATCAGGGCTTGTTTTTCTGTGAAACATGTTATTTTGATTAATGAGAAGAAATGGAAAAACATTTCACTGAAATATTTTTGTTGGGTAGAATTTAAATTTTATGTTATGCAGGGACTCTGGCTCAGAGAACTGATATATAGCACAAGAAAAATGAAGGAAGCTCCATGACAGCATTAAGTTAATTCCGGATTTACTCCAAAACCCCTAAGAGCAATATTTACTTCTACATTTTTAATAAGAAAAAAATGTGCACAAGGTAGAAAATATCCTCAGAATCACTAATAAGAAGGAAGAACAAACAGAAAAGAGGACTGAAAAATATTGCAGAATGGAAAGGACCCACTCATGAACCAACATTTTGCATGGAGTTTAATGAAGCAAACATGGGAGGTTTGAAGATATGACAGCAAACATCCATTTCCTGTATTTGTACAAATAGAGTTTCTAAAGAATCTAACTGGAGATTTTCTCTTGACTGTGACTATTACAGCAGGAAAAGTAATTATTTCTGCCCTTCAAATTCACAGGTATTCTTTAAAAAAGATTAAATCCTCAAATGTTATTCTCTTTTTTATCACTGGCCATCTTTCCCATAACCTCCCAGAGAAAGCATCCTCAAAGAGGGGCTTGTGTGTGAAAATCCAAACATTGTTTTCAGTCAAAGTCATCAATTTTTGGATAAAACTTTGCCTCTGAACTGGCTCAGCTCAGAGCAATGCCACTAACCCAGGAAAACTCCAAAGCCCTTCTCTCTCTCAAATCTCTAACTATTGTTGCAACCAAATGCTGCGCTTGACTTTTTGACTCTCTGAGTTAATCCTGAACCTCCATCAACTTGGAACTATTTTGCATCAACTTTTCCAGCGTCAGTGTGTGCCTTTCTGAGCAAGGATCCAGAGGAAATCTGAGCCATGAGATCAGCTCTGCTCCCCTGGGACAAACCCCAAAATCTGAGCCATGAGATCAGCTCTGCTCCCCTGGGACAAACCCCAAAATCTGAGCCATGAGATCAGCTCTGCTCCCCTGGGACAAACCCCAAAATCTGAGCCATGAGATCAGCTCTGCTCCCCTGGGACAAACCCCACCAGGCTGTGATGGAAACTCTCCCTAGGGCTGAGCCCTGGGGGCTGAAGGGATTAAAAAAGCCCAGGCCTTTCCTGAGTTATTCCCACCAGCCAAAGCTGGAGAATAATTTGTAGGACACCCAAGCTCCACAGAGCTCTGCAGCTCTCAGGGTGCAGGAGTTCACTGGGGGTGAGGTGACATTTTTGAGCTTTTTGAAAGGAAGGGCTGGGAATAACCTGGTGAGACACAACGCCGTTAATTATTCATTGTATCAAAGGCGTTTGTGAACAATCACACGTGCAAAAATTACCTCTCTTTGGTTGGTAATGTCCTGTTTTCAGTCCTCTCAGCCATAGAAATGAGTTTTTTTTTCTAGTGATTCATGTTGCAGGAGTGTTGTAAGTAAGCCAGATCTTATTAGCACAACTGTTTTCCTTTTCTTCTTGCAGATTTTGAGCTCAGTAGGTAATTTTGTGCTACAGCTAATGTTTGTTCTGCATAAATTGTATTCAATTTAATAAATATGATTCAATGAATATAAAGAAAATGAAGATAAATTCTAAAATGTCATTTTTAATAAACTGAAGGTAAAGATTAATGAGTGTGGAAGCATGCAGGACTGTTTTATGTTTTAAAACTAGGATTGTCCAGAAATGTTAAAAATGGAATTGTAAGTATCTGATCTAATTTTGCAGTCATAGACATGCTCTCACCTCAAGGCACAAGGTTCCTGAAGTGGAGTGCTTCTGTAACTGGCAGGTCACATCATTTCTCCCCTCCCTTAAAATGCCTTTTTTCATCCAAAGAAAAAATTATTATTTGGATTAAAATTTTAAAAAACCAAAAAACAAAACTAAAACCAAACCCCCAAAAAACCATCCCACAAACCCAAACTTAATATGTGTATTAAGGGATGGAATGTGGCCTTCATTTTAAAGAGACTAAAATCAACTGAGATTTTATCTGATGAAAATGGAGAAGCTAAGAAAGGTTGTCTGTGGTTTACATGTCTAATGAGAAGAAAACCTATAATCTAATGCCAGCTGTGAACAAAACCAAGCAATTATCACCTCTGTATTTAATAAAGAGAGAAAGAAAAGCAAAACAATAACTGTGGATATGTTCTTCCTGCCATGTCAACAACAACAACCCCCTGAAGTAGGTACCAGGTATTCAGGAAACACTTTTAACCCTCACTGTAGGACTTGCAATAATATTTTTAAATTTAAGCAGAAGCATAACGTTGAATTTTAGCAACAGCAAATAGTCCTTTCCAGTGGAACCCTCTCTATTTATAGTGTTTTTCAGAGATCGTGCAGTCTCAGAGAGGAAGACAGCAATATTTACAAAAATCTCACCATGTGAGAAAAAATGTTAAGGAACAAGTGTAAAATGTGAAGAAGTTGCATGTAAATGTCTTTATAAAATACACCAAAGCTGTTAATTTTCTTATGGCCAAAAGTACTTGCTGATGACTAGAGGAAAAAACTTTGTAAAAAATTAAGAGTTTGCTGGGAACAAGAGATTGATTTCTGTTTGCTGACTTGGACTAATGAAAGCAGCTGTCAGTCATGCTTGTTAGGAAGAGCATGTCTTGCAACATCTTAAAATACAGCTAAAAAGTTAAAAGGCAATTCAGTGCTGGGTGCTGTAGGTATGGAATATGCTGCATAAAACAATCACGGCTGACAGAATGTGCCTGGACAACCCCAGCTGTGGTTATCAAAATGTCCCTGACATTTGAGTCAATCCTGTCCCCTCCCAGCCACACCAGCACAGCCAGGATCAGCCTCTGCCCTTGTGCTCATGCCTGAGGATTTCAGCTGTTGTGTTTTCCTGCAGTTCTTTAGTGTATAACTCTAAAGTCCACATATACTGTTAGCTGCTGCAGTCCCATGTTGGGCACACAACAATTCCTCTCCAGCCTGGAACCAAGGACACCTCCCTGCCTCAGGCCCCAGAGATGGAAACAAAAGTGACTTGGGGGGAGAAAAATTTGTGTAAATGACATCATTACCTGAAAGTAATTTTCTAATGTGCTGTTCTGGGGCCCGATGCTCCTCCACTTCCTCCTGGTTTTACACCAGAGAAGCAAAATGGTCAAGTTCTAGTCATTGAAGAATGTCTGTGGCTTCCAGCTATACACAGGATTGGGAGAACCTCCTCATCTAAGCCCCAAAATAGTCTCTAGCAGGTAACAAAGTCAGACAAAAAGTGCAATGTAAGGCTGAATTTCATTCCATAACAGAATATTTTCATCCTGCATAACATTTTATCAATTCTACTCTCTGTTTCACTATTGAAAGAGGTTTTCTCCCTATTCTTTCTTTCCTGATGCTGATGATAACTGCGTTTGGCTTTTCTTTTTCTTTCTTTTTTTATCCTGGCATGATAATTTTGCAGTAATCTTTCATAAATCTCAGCGTTCTCTGAAAGTAAATGATGGCATAATTTATCACTATTGAAAATGCATTTTTTGCCATGACAGTATAATTAGACATTCTTTTCAGGAGACACATTAAGTATATACCGATGTATTAAAGCTACTGTGCTGCAGATCCATTTAGTTGATTTATTCCTTGTCTCTGGCTTCCTTGCCTTATCATGATACCCACACAGTCATGCCTTCTCATTGCAAGAATAAAAAAATTAAAAAAAAAAAAAAGGCTCAGGCAAGGAAGCAACACATTGTAAGAAACAGTATCTGTAGGTTAACTAATTCAAGTGGGAACAGGATGCAATTTGGCTGCACTTTTGTACCAATTCAGAACGCATTAATTATGCAGCGATCATAATAATTTCCCTTGCATAATGCTGACCTCATTCACTAGAGGGCAACAAAACCCCAGTTTAAGAAGCCTCCACCTTCTACTTTCAATGACGGAGCACTTTTAATAAGATGTGGCGTGGATTTCATAATGAACACCCTATTAATTTTGCATAAGGGCCGAGTTCCTCCGGAGCAGCAGGCGGGCTGGGCACAGGGAGGATCAGAGCTCCTCCCTCCAGGTGCCAGGAAGGTGCTCTTGGAGTCACAGCCCCCAGCTGTGGGTGGGAGTGCTCAGCATCTCTGAGCCCAGGTTACCCCACCGAGCTCTGCTCCACAAACCCCCCCGGGGCCTTGCACTGCTTTTGTAGATCAAAGCCTGTGGGTTTATCCAGAGATCATAAAGATACCGGTGTTCAAGCCACTTAAACTGTGGCAATGAAAACCTCTCATCCATCTGACTGGGCTTTGCTTTTGATCAGGGAGGGTTTGGGGGCCATTTGCTGCCTGGCTCTGCTGCTTCTGCCATCACCTTGCTCTGACTAAAGAGAATTAATATTTTCATGCTTAACCAAACCGCAGTAGGAACCCTTTGCTTGTAATTTTTGAGGATGTTTGTTAGGAAGTCTGAAAGAGTTGATACTATCTCTGCCAACAGTCTAACAACTAATTAGTTTACTATGGGCCACCACGTTAGCTCTGCTAATTTAATTTTGAAAAGTTCACTCTGCATAATAAAATCTGGTAGCTGGATCTTCTCCTCCAGCTGTAAATAAGAAATAGCTATTACTGTTATGGTCTATTGAAAAAGGGCTTCATGCACTGTGAAAAAATGATTACACAGACACAGGCCCAACCAATTGAGAAATAATTATGTGAATTTGTCTTTTGTCCTCAGATGCAAGTAATGGCTAATGCAAATAAACTGCCAGAGAAGTATTTTATGTGCCTTTTATAGCACGAATAGGAATACATTTAACCCATTTTTGATGAATAGCTGATTTCCCCCCCCCAACTGGTTTTGTTAGAGAAGACAATTATTATGACCAGATGCAAATACCTGTCCCTTAAAGCACTTGCTCCTAGAAACACATCCTTGGCCTCTCCTTTAAAGGGGTCCATCCCAAGAGGTGACCAGATAAAACAGAGGCATTCCTGTGTTTCAGAGGCAGTGCAAAGATTAGGAAGGGACGGGGAGGTGCTCAGGAGGGAAGAGATGTACAAGTACGTTTTTCTATTACACAGTTGACAGCCCCCTGGGAAAACAAGTCTAAGAAATGTGCAAGCTTGAAATGTGTGCACGCTGCAAGGGATATTTCCAATGTGAACGCTGTGTTGGGGTTTTCTAAGTCCTTAATCATTTGGCTCTGCTGGGGAAGAGGAATATATGGAAGCTTCTAAACAAACAGGTTTGATTTAGATGCCTTCTCCTCCAGAAAGGCAGAGTGGGCTGTCCCTGCTACGCCCCCTTGGCAGGGCACTGCAGCCCCCACCCTCGATGCCTCCTTAGCAATGATCTGCTGCACACACTGCAGGACGCCACATCCCCTTCCCACCAAAGTATTTAACAGTTTCCTTTGAAAGGCAACTCATTATACAAAAGCAGAACTAAATAAAAAATACTCCAGAGAGAGAACAGATTGCTAGATATAGATTAGATGTGCAGCCTAATCCTTCACAAGCATTAAATATTTAACATAATCACACCACAGGTGACAGGAAGATGTCTGCATTGTTTAATTAGACTTAATTAAACATAAGGAAAATCTAATACTAATTCAGGTCTAGCTTTTAAATTGATTACAAAACTCTCTTTTTAAAGTACTTTTGTATCCAGAAAAATGTATTATTTTGTTCATTAGCTGGGGAATCCTCACCATGCAATGCTCAAAGCCCATGAAGAGACGATCTGTTGTGCTCAAAAGCCCATGGATGAGAGTAACTTTTCTGCACTGGGTTAAGGACAAAGCCAGAGGACTTGGCACTTCCAGCAGGCTGTAATGCTGAGCTCTTTTGGCCATATTTTGTATAAGCCATTACACTCGGGACATCATTTTTTTCTATTACCTCTTTTATGGTCTTATTGTTTACAAGAAAATAGATAGAGCATTTAATTATGAGATGGACTTAATGTTCTATAACAATTCCTGTATGCAATACATTGCCTCTGGAGCTCTGCTCACAACTCACATTAATGCGACAAATGAAAAAACCCAAACTAAACAGTGTAACAGAGAAGATGTTTTGCAAGAGGAGGGTGATATCTAATGCTATGAATCATTCCCTGATAATATTTTCGCATTTCCCAGTTAAAGTTATGGTTCAGAACTGTGTTTAAGCACTGATGAATGTAACATGAGTTGTCAAAGAACCAGAAAAAATTTATACCTTTCTGTTTTGTTTCCCAATTAACTTCTTTAGTGATATTAAGTGGGATAGCCTGATAAAGGCCCCACCTAAAAGGAGCATCCTCTGGACTGGATTAAAACTGAAAGTATTATTTTCTCTAAAAATTAGAAGTTAGAACGGATTAAAGAAATGTAGCCATAACCACCCTAGGAATGAATTAATCAATCCAGTGAGCCCCAGCTCTGCCAGGCAGCAGTGATCAAAGTCAGTCCCAGAGATTGCCAAACTCAGGGCTGCCTGTTGGTGATGTGATATTCTGTATATCATTGTGGTACCTTAGGTCAAATAATTTATGGATGCAGTGCAGAAACCAGAGTACTACAGCTCTATGCTTTTATTGATGGCTGCTTGGTTTACCTGATGATCTGGCTGCTTTCCTCCTCCTCTGGTTTCCATGTTACTACAACTGATTCTGGGGGGGGAGGACGCAGGTTGTGGAAATGGTAAGGGCAGAATTTTGGTTTCTGGATGTGTGTTCTCTGACCATGAGAGCTGGAGCTCCTGTCTTCAGCCTCACTGTGCAGGTGTGTGCTCATCTCACAGACCTGAGGGAGGGGTTTGCGCCCTGCACATGCACAGGCAGGGGGTTCTGCATCTGGATTTGTGGGACAGAAATTTAGGTCTATTCTTTCTTTAAAGAAATTAGATCCATATTGAATTGCTGCTATAAGTTTAGAACAAGAAAGAGTAAAATACCCTTAAAAGAGTTGCAACAATAGATACCCATAATGCAGGTAAGTGACACAAACTCCAGGTCACACACAGCAAAGGACTTTTTTTTTTTTTTTTCTTCTCTTCTCTGGCAGAAAGAGGTAGAGGCTTTTTGCTTTCTGCTCAGCTAACCTTTGTCATGTGGTGCTGGGGAATCACACCCTGCTTACCTTTCTGAGGCCTCAGTACCTACACTCTGACTTGTTTCTGTTTGCTCTGTTTGAAAACACAGCTGATGAAAGCAATAATCACATTCATGGTGCCTTAATCACTATGTCCCAGTCAAATTGAGGTTTATCTACAGAGAGTAATTTGGTACGCTCTGGAAATTGCCACACTTACGGCAGAGAATAGATAATAAGGTCACAGGAAATAAATTTTAAACTTTGGGCAGAAAGCAAGGGAAATGTCTATTTTAAGATTTTATTTTTTTTCCTCCCAGGAACAGGAAAAAAGAATGGAAACTAAATTCTACAAACAAAGATAAAAATGAAAGATGTCAATCAGAGGGAAAAAAAATCAAAGTGAAGTACAGTAACAGTAGGAAAGTATTGGAAACACTGAAAATGGGTGAGTAGCACAATCCTTTCGTGTATGAAACACTTGGCATTTAAATTCCAGACATAGGAAACCAAATGTTGTGTGTTGAGAACGTTTTCCTGACAGGAACTGGGAGGCAATTGGGAGCCTTAGCACCCAGCAGAAGGTACCCAGCACCTGAGAGGAGGGGATGAGGCCATGAGGGTGATTCATTCCCAGTCACACAAACTCAGCTCAAGGTTGATGTAGTGCATATATATATTTTAGGGCTCTCTATAGAAGGCACATTGATAAACTAGAGACACTACTGAAGAGAGTAATAAAAATGATGGAGTGGACACAGTTCTTGTCCTAGGTAGTCAGGCTGAGTGAAATGGATCTGTGCTGAATGGAGGAGCAGTGACAAAGAGGGGACAGACGTGTTACAGGTGTACAAATGACTGAAGGTTACTGCCTGATACCCCAGCCAGAGATCAGTGCATTTCCAGGAGTTAAACACAAACTCCAGAAGGCCGTGGTTCAGTCGCAGCAGTCCCTAAGGGTGCCAAGACCATCCCAGAAAAATCCCCAGAGGGAGATAATCCATAAGCAGTGTTTCCCATGTGTCCTGCCTCTGGAGAGAAAGGAGAGGTGCTGATCCTCACCAGGAGAATCCCTGGCTGATCCTGTCCTCCCCAGCCTCATCACAGTCACACCTGCAGGGGGGCACGTCCCCAGCCCAGGCTCCACCACCAGCTGCTGGCCCAGGGGAATGCAGCAGCAGAGCTCCAGGACAGAGACGCTGGCCACAGCTTGGGCTCAGTTCTAAGCCAGAAAAAGCGAAGATGTCAGTGCAGTAACAGGAAACAACTCCATGTAATCTTCCCTGTGATGGGTCTAGGACCAGCAGAGAGCAAGGGGCAGAAAGGACGGAGCAGCAGCACTTGAGGCCTCAGTGCAAATAATTTGGGTGCCTATCCTTCCTCATGGCTACAGTCCCAAATATCTCCAACGACCTTTTAGAGAAGCTTGTGTTGAATATACACAACCAATGCTTTGATGCAGTGATTCAGCTTTCTGTTTCAGAATATGCCACGGTGTGTGGGGTTTTAGACTTCTAGGAACTGTTTCAAGCGTGAAGAGATCAGTGCAGAGCAAACTGCAGAGATCAGATCTTGCATGTCCTTTCACAGGTTGATTTCCACAATGTGTAGGTTTCAGCTTTACCATAGCCCCTCCCTGGAGGACATCTGGAATCCTCAGCTTTGTACCAGAGTTTCAATAGGGGAATATTAATGTTTAAATCATAATGGGTCTGATTTAATCTGATTTCATTAACATTTTATTAACAGCTGTGTCTAGGCACTCATTTTAATCATTTAACTATATTTCGGGAGTGAGGTGGGAGGGTTTGAGCAATTCAGGGGAAATGACAACTCAAAGTCAATTCAGTCCTGCAGTTTTTCTCAAGCACAACTCATCCACGGTCCCAGTTCAAGTCAGTTGGCCAATACCAGGACACAGCATGTGCTGTACAAATGTCTTCTGACATTGCTGCCCACTGCAAACCCCAGGAAGAATGACATATGCTGGGGCTGTGCTAAGCCCCACCGGCACATAATCAAATTAATATTTATCATGAAACCCTATGGTCTTTCAGACTTCTGAAATGAGCTGTCACTAAAACCAAAAAAATGAGAGG